>JAGPOW010003316.1:72874216-72905561 GCA_030014935.1 Caiman crocodilus
GACAAGTCATTTGCAAACTTACAAGCTTATATTAACTAATATTATCTATTTAGGCAGAATACCAAATGCCTCCAAGAAGCGCACATCATTGCTTATTAATCCCTTTGATCCTGGCTGTCACAGGCCATGTAGGTAGCATGCACAGAGAGCTTCTTAAGAAGGTAGAGTCTTGAGGTGCTAGGACCAATGGTTTTTAGAAACCATAGGAATGTAATGGAAGCTGTGAGTGTGAAGGACTGTCTTCCCTGTGGTCCATCTTCTCTAGAACATGTCGAAGGGGGAATGGGAGGGGATCTCAGACAAAAAGCTGGCAGGAGAATATGCTGACTTGTTATGGATGATGGCTTGAGGCATCCTGCCAATGAGAGAGATTCAATATGCATGGCATGTGTATAGGATTCCTCAGTGCTCACAATAAATGTGTGAAGAGGAAGAATCTATAACCCATGTATTTTGGCTTTGTTTTTTTCACCAAAAGATTGAACAAATGGCTGGTCAAAATACATTGTACACAGGTACTCACACAAGATATGGCTTTATATGGGCTGGTTGGTCCCCAAAAGCCAGAGAGCACCTTTTTAAGGACATTTAAAATCTTTTTTTTTTAAATGAGCCTGTGGAAGGAATGGAACCTTCTGGTTTTTAAAAACCTGTTTTTTTTAGGTCAAAGATTGTTTGAAATTTGGACTGAGTAAATTAAAATTTTATAGCACCCAGGAATAGCCTGGATAGAAGGAATCAGGGAAAAAATAGAAGAACAAGGACCAAGGAATTTTATTCACAGTGGAAGTTTTAACAGATGAGAGGAAGGGGTTTTACAAATTTTTAAATGGAAAAGCAAAAAGCTTAGGTTTTGAGACTTTTTTGCTTCTTGGCCATTCATCAGTTGGGGAACGGCGGGGTTAAAAAAAGCGAGATTAAAGACACTGTTGTACTGCAAAATTTCTCCACAATTTAGGTAAGTCCTTGAGAATTTGGTCATGGCAAAAACAGGATTATTAATTTACTTATTTCTACAGTATGGTTTTGAGGGTAGGGGAAGGGGAACACAGGTTTACAGAGAAGTGGGAATAAAAAGAGAGAGGGGTGGAACGGGAGGAAGAGCATATGCAAAGTTTAAAGTGTTTCATGATTTTTTAATTTAAAAAAGGCTCTTTGTTCCTATGCCCTCTGGCTTTCCCAGTTCCTGAACCTGCTTGGCTCTGTTCTTGGACTCCAGCTTGTGGATTTTCCCTTGGCTTTGGTAGTTTGGCATCTGATTCCCAGACACTGCCTCTGCCTCTGAATTTCCCTCTGGATCTGGTAACTCTGTCTCCGCCTTCTGAACCTGGGCCCAGCCTGTGTTGTGAAATCTACCCCAGAGTTTCCCCCTTGGATCTGGTAATTTGGCTTTCAAACCCTGATTCATGTTTTTACCCTAGACCTGTGGCTCCTATCTTCTTTCAGTAGCCTAACCACTAGGCGGGTCCATCTACAACTCAGTCCCTTACACTCGCTCATTACAGAAATTGATTAATTGATAGATCTTATACTGGGTTTCATAGAACATTTTAGCAATCTCATGATTTTTGTGTCTATCTATGCCTATATCTATTTTTAAATTTTTCTTCCTAAAGCAATTCTTTTACTGGAAATCATAGGATAAGCCATGGAATTGGCTTTCTTTTGTTGAACATAGGTTATGTATCTTTTAAAATCTTTTCTACATCAAAATTATTCCATATTAACATTTGTGAACCAACAAGTTCTATTTTCACCCCAGATTTCTCTTATTCCTCTCCTCTTCATAAGAGTTTACAATTTACAAGGGTGTTCTAGAGAGAGTTTTGCTAGATAATGCATTCTTTGCTCAGGCAACTATCTCATCTATCCATCAACTAATTTAGAGAAGAGAAGAAGGATTGCAATTTTTATAAGTTTGCAAATACCTGAAAGGTCATTATAAAAACAATGGATATAGAATATTCCCTGTGGCAGCAGGAGATGGGAAAGGAGTAATTGTCTTAAATTATAACAAGGGTAAATAGATTGGAAATTAGGCAGAACTTTCTCACTATGTGGGTGGTTAAGCTATCCAGAGGGTTGTGAAATCTTCATGCTTCAAATGTTTAAGAGCAGATCAGACCAACACTTGTCTGGCATGGTTTTCAGCGATGATCCTGCTTTGAGCAGGGGATTGAACTAGATGACCTCCTGGGTTCTTTCCAGCCTTGCTTTTTATGATTCTAAGTCAGAGTATCAAGATTGCCTCACTTAACACCATAGCACTGGCAATGTGTTTCATATCCTTGGAAATACAGTGTTATCACTAATTATAAGTAGTTGCATAAAGATTTGATTTGATTTGATTTATGAAAGTGTAAGGTATCAGTGCTAAAGGTTAGCTACCTTTATTTAAATACAGTTTTCATTTTCTGGTATTGCTTTGAACAGTATCAGAATCAGAGAGAACTTAGACCAAAACCACTCTTGTAAGATTCATGTTTAATTGCGACATATGCCACAGTGCCTCTCCTGCAATTCCCTTTTAATTGCTGAACAAGGTTCGGTAATTAAGTCTTAAACTTAAAGCCCTTAATTTAGAATGCACCTTTCTTAAAGAAGAAAGGTTATAACATTCCAGAGAATGCAAGATTTTCTTAAGTTGTGGGAAAATATTTTTCATAATATGTTAATTCTGAAAAAATGAACTTTTCCTTTACTTGCTTTCTTGAATACACTTAGTAATTTGTATTTTTTTTTCTTTCCCGTTGCAGGGAGATCTTGTCAGTGTAATCATGGTTTCTGCAGTCTGAATGGAGACTACAGAAAAAAGAATGAAAATTGCAATTTTAAGTAATCACAAGTAGAACTGAGTTGGGAGGGAGGGGGAAGGGAAGGGGGAAAAAAAATAAATATTTTCCTCTCTCTCAGAAGTTGGAGACTTCACAAATCTGTGTAAAACCAACAACATTTTACATTTCCCCCCCCCCTTTTTCTCCACTTTTTTTCCTTTCCTCTTCTTCAAGGGAGGAAAAAAGATAGTGAAAATTGAGCCTTTGGAATAGAAAACAGCCAAAGAAGTTGGCTAGAAAGCATGAGACCAAGGATTAAGTCATTCTTCTGCTTAAGTCAGACCAATGCAGTGATCTTCAGCTCCCACAGCCCCAGTGCCAGGCTAACAATGGGCTATCCGCTAGTCTGGGCTGGTTCTTTTCAGTCTCCCCAGTTGGAACTGTTCCAAGCTATAGAAATAAATATTTAATTAGACCAAATATTTAAATATGGGGTGATCCTGAAACCCTAACATATTTACCCTGACATATTATGCAAAATTAATTAATTTAACTGCATTAAACAAGTTCTACTTTATTACTTCTATTTTTGCCTTTCAGTTGTCACTGATATTATTTAGGAACACATCAAGACTACCATTGTAATTAGTCCTTGCAAAAATGTGCTGTGGGTTCAAAATCCTTTTCTTAAAATTAGTTCAAAATCCTTCAAAATCCTTTTCAAAATCCTTTCCTGCTGTTGCAGCCTCAGAGCTCTCCCAGCCCCAGGCACACGAGAACAGGTCTCTGTGTACATGGGACCAGAAGACAGATGCTCCTGCAGCTGGCATAGCTCTACCAGCCATCCCTGTACATATTGGGACCAGCCCCCATGTCTCCTGCCAGCCTCTGGATGTGTGGAGATATAGTTACGTTCCCAGCCACTGCTAACTGCATCCTATTTTACTGCACAGTAACTTTACTGCACATTAACTGTATGTGTAGAAATGTATAAAAGGCACTATGTTGGAGAAAGCAGCGTTAAAATTTGTAAAACAAATGAGGTGTTTACCTAAGCTTTATTTTTTTAAGATACCAAAAAAAAGACCACTGAGGGTGTCTATACACATGTTCCAGGGTAGAGGGAGGGGACCACTTTAGTTAGAGGAGCTCTGATCATTTTTCCATGATTAAAATGAAACATCATTAATATATATAGAGAGAGAGAGTGGTGTTTCATTTTGATTATGGAAAAAAAATGTGCATTTGGGTTACATTTTTTAATCTGAAAATTGGGGTTTTTTTGTTGTTGTTGTCAGGAAAAAATAGGATCCCTGTTGATCACATCACCAGATGATGAAAAGATGACATTTCATGAAATCTTGGATGAGTCATTAGAGCTTGAGGGCCAACTTCACAGATCAACTACTGGAGGTGTGTAGCGATTCCATCACACATCATTTTTTTTCTGTTACTTACAAGGTAGTAGGCATTCCAGCTAGTGAAATTCAGTGGATTGGGTGTGATTACCACCATGACTTAGAGTTCAACCCATGGAAAGATACCTATATCACAAACTTATTAATTGATTTCCTTATAAGTAGTTACAGAAAGAGGTGAAAAATGACTAGACAGGCATACTGATATATTTGATATATTTGTGTTCTGAAAATTTCTTTATGCCTCAATTCCTTCTCCAGTCTTTTCCTCTCACCTGCCTCCCCACCACTCCACCTCCCTGACACTCCAGGCATATTCACATAACAGATCATTTTCATTAAAATAAAGGCATAGTCTGAACCTCCAACTGAATCTCAAATGTGAGGCAATCCTTACAAATGTTTAAGTTAGTATTTTGTGTTTAAGTAACATTTTGTTTCTGTGTACCAGTGGGCTTCTTTATTCTAACCAGATTTGAAAATACAATTTTCAGAATGTTACTAAAGAAACGTGGTTTTTTTTTTTCTGTTTATGGCCTTTTGTGAGCACAGGCGATACTGGAAGTCTCACAAGGAAACTGTATTCACAAGATTTCCAGGTGAACAGTTAACAGTGAGACATGAGCTGCTTACACAAAGTGAAAATCAATGGTTTCATGTTGATACTTGTTCTTTGCATATATAAAACTCATTGAAATATTAATTTCTTTTGTAATTGCATTAATGAATGTAAAAGCTTTATAGGTAGTTAAATAAGGGCTATATCAACATTTATTTGAAGGCAGTGATGCTCAATATTTGGGCTCTGTGAGCCAGATGACTAGCACAAGACAGATCCATAGGCTGGATTCGACTTCACATACCAGGATTGCCTGCTGCCTCTGCCCAGCCCTGTATGCTTCAGCTGACCCTTACTTGCTGGTATCAGGCCTCATGCACTGGGATCAGTTCCTGGGGTCCTACACTGCCCCCATCCCCATGCACCAGCATTGGGCTCTGGGGTCCCACTCTGCTCTGTCTGGCCCCATCCACTAGGATGGGGCATATGCACCAGGATCAGGCTCTGGGTCTCCAAGTCAGCCCTACCCAGGATCAGGCCTGGCAGCTATATGCCATTCCTTTGTGGTCCTGTGCTGCTCTGTGCACCCAATATAATGGGCAAAGCATCATTATCCAGCCTGCAGGGTCTCCTCATGGGTAGAAGTTTGACAGTGGGGGAGCGGTGCTACTTGTCCCTCAGCACCAAACTTTCAGGCCCCTAAGTAGCCTCATGGTTTTGATGACATGACACCAAGCACCCCTATTTAAATGCATTTGTTGTTATTTTTTTTCCTTTGCTGTTATGATTTGAGAAACTCTTGTATTGGAGCGTTATTCATGAAACACACCATTTTAAATCTCTGAGCAAAGAAAGTTTATTTCATTGACAATGTATCAAACTTGGTACTGTAGAGAAAAATGAATGAAGCCTAGTAATAACAATGCTACAGTAATAAAAAAATCTGAATTCCTACTTTAATCAAGACACATCTGACAGCATATCTGAGAGAAGCTTAGATTTAGTAAAGTTTAAATGGTTCTGTTATGATGTAGACCTTCCTATAAAAACCACAGTGAAATCTACTCAGTGTCTTGTATCAGAAACAGACCCTTTTTCTTCTTTTTTTTTCCTCTTCAGTGGTTGCAGTTAAAAACATTGGCCTATAGAGACATTTTTATATGGATTAATTAGCATAATGAACAGTCAGTCTTTGCAATGGTATGCTAACTAGATGAGGCACTTGTAAGTGTTCTAAGCTGACCTGTTCTGCCTTGTATACACAGTATGAAAAGCCCACTAACGTTCTGAAAAATGTTTAACATCTCATGAGTAGAGGCAGACTATTAAACTTGAAGCAAATTATTCAGAACAAACAATTTGTGGTGAATTTCATTTATTTTTCTGCCTAGTAATTTTTCTAAGAGGAATTTGATTTTTTTGTACATATGTATTCAGGAGTAACATAAATAAGGGGACAGCAGGGGTGAACAAGGGGCTTCCCCCTCCCTGTTACTCTATGGCACTTGGTACCCCTCACTCCTTGTCTCATAATTTGCCCAGGTTGCCAAAATTCCTAGTCACACCTCTGGTATTTGATATTCAGTGTCTAAACAAGATGCTTTACTGTGCCTTAGACTAATTATTGCTCAGTATGGGTGAACATCTACACCTGTGCACCCTTACTATGCACTAGTATATCCCCTTAATTGCAACTAAATGTGATACCTGCAAATGCAGCTATCAAATTTAGTTATGATTAGTTAATACACAGTAATGCACATGTAGACATAACCTGGCACTTGCTGTGCATTAACTTATTGCAACTAAATTTGACACCTGCATTTGGTAAGTATAGTGCCAGGTCTGTCCAGCCACTAGGGAGGCAATCTGATCCCAGCCCCAGGGCTCTTGACTTGGTGCCTCTCTTGCCTCATGGCTGGGCTGCTCTGTGGCAGCCCCCAGCTGCAGGCTATAAAAACTTCTGGCTATTTTTGTGCCTGGGGCACACACCACAGAAGTCTGGAAGAGCCTGTGCTCTGCACAGGAGCGCTGCAGGTCCTGTGTGCCCTGCAAGCCAGGAAACAGGCTGCCTCTGCCTGTGCAATCTCCTAACTAAAGCTCCTGGTTGTCCATAGGTGAGTGTTGTAAGAGCTGCAGCCTACTGCACCCCCTCCCCAGGGCTGCTGCCCGGCTGAGGCATCAGTTAAAATGGGCTTGGCGGAGTCCAGGTGCCCAGTGTAGGGCCTCATCAGACTTAGGAGAAGTGGGTAGACTGGGTCCCCAATAAGCAGGGGTTAGATGATGACAGCACTCAGCCACAGGACCTCGACATCTGGTGCAAAGTATTTACTCTCTCCATGAGTGCACCCAGTCCAGAGTTCCTGAACACATGGGTGTCATGCATGCTGCCCACCCAGCTGGTGCTGATCTGGGTGAAGGGTCCCCTGGTGATTGGTGACTGCCTGCAGGACTACTGAGTGGAAACCCCCTGTGGCTATAGTAAAGTCTGTTTGCATGGGGTGTGTGTGTGATGGTGACGTGGGTCCCATCCAGGGCCCTGATACACAAACCCCAGTGCTTCAAACCCCATGGCCATTGCCTGGGGGTCATGGGTACAGAGGATGGTGTCTGGTGGTATATCCTAGAGGAAACTGCACACCTCCAGGATGGCCTTACCACACTGCTTTTCTCCACACAGGAAGCATCTGCCCAAAATTCATGGGGGGGCAGTGTTTTAAAGATGGCTGTCAAGTGCTGGCAGCTGGGTCCAGAGGCTGAGACTCCCCCTGTTGGCCACAAGGGGACATAGCCGGACTGGAGGGAACTGGCACATGTAGACCCCTGTCCAAAATCGGTTATTGCACATTAAGCTAATGCACAGGAAATTTAATTGCATGTGTACATAGGCCCAGAAATACTTAATAAGCATGCAGAAGAACGGATAACATTCTTCAGGCATGCAAGTTGGAAGGTTATTCAGAGATCTTGGTTTTCTCTGATAAAAACAAACAAACAAATAACCCTCCCCAATTTGCAGGTTAAGAAAAATAATCCCAAATCTACATTTTTCCATGATGAAAATTAAGCATCATTATATATGCACCTATATATTAGAAGTGTTTCATTTTCATCATGGAAAAGTGAATTTTGGGTTAGCTTTGTAACCTCAAAGTTGGGGATTTTTTTAAATCAGTGAAAAACACGATCTCTGGTTATAAAACAACAAGCTTTGAATTATCTGAGACTGTAAGTAACTCTTAGAAGTCTGGCATGGAATTTGAAGCCACAGGCTGTGCTAAGTTTTTTTTTCTTGTTACAGTTTTTGGCTAACTCTTATGTTCCATCTCAGTACTATATTTTATGTTTTTCCTAAATCCTAAAATAATCTCTGATTTACTGTTGACATTTTGCTAATAAATAAGTATAATAGTGAGTCATTAAACCTCTCTCCAATAGGTTTCCTCATATAGCACCTCTTCTTCTGTATGGCTTTAACTTGCCCTTCTGTACCAGCTTTCACCTCGGGTATCTCTGGTAGTTCTACATTTCCATCTGTAACAGGAAACTCTAATCATTTCACTTTACTGCAAGAGAAAAAGGGGGAGCAAAAGACCGAAATTAGAACAGGTGGTCCGAGGGGAAAATAACTGCATCAGGGAAATGGGGTCATGCCCCTCTAGAGGGATGGAGCAACAGGAATAGGAGGTGCCCTGTAGGAAATTTAAAGTCCAGGACTGGCAGAAGAAGCCAGAAAATCTGGAAGATGGGATTACTATGAACCTGCTACACCATCCTATGGCTCACAGGTGATGCATAGGGGGAGCAGAGAGGGACATGTGCCCCTGAGAGCACTGATGCCCCTCCTGACAACAAGGGTCCAGCACGTAGGGGAGTAGAGAGAGCGCTAGTGTACCACCTGAAATTGGCTCGGCTGGTTGTGGAAATGCTGGCACTTCTGCTGCTGCTGTGCCACCTGCAGAAGCATGCCATCAGCGCACTTGGCAACTGGCTACTGGGAGACCCACCCGTCCAATTACCAGCTGGCTACTAGGGACCCCCCCCATCGTGCGCCGCTGGTGCCTCCCGGACTTGGGAAGCACTGGTCACCCATGCTATGGATCGAATGTGAAGCATTTATTTCAAACATTGCTTTATGTAGTGCTCCCTGCCCAATCTGCTGCTCTACCTTCCACTTCCTTCCCTATTTTCTAATGTGCTGCCTGTTTCCTCCTCATTTCACTATATGCCACATGCAAAGGTTACCAGAGCCACTTGTGGCTTGGCCACCTCTGTGTTAGGTACAGATGTTACACTTTTACTAGTGTACATGATTGGAAACTGGTCTATACCTGTAACAGAACAGAAGTTTGGTATACAAAGCAAGTCTAAACCTGTAACAAAACAGAAATTTGGCACACCCAGATTAATTTAAAAATGGTGGAACCTGATCTAAGATCAGCAGCCTGTGTGCCCGTCTTCCTCCCTCTACACCAAATAGAGACTGTGTGGTCTGTTGACTACCAATCTAAACTACAGCACTAACAGAAAACCACATAACTTAGATCAATTCTGCCTCAGGCTTTTTGAATGTATGTACCTAGCCTTGATATAGTCTGACTCCTTTAGACTTTCACTAAGTGATTTTGGCATTGGAGACTTAAATTGTGGCTAAACTAAACATATCATTTATGAATAATTAAAATCTCGATTTAAATCCTTCAAGGACCTGTTATGTAAAATGTTTTAATGGTTAAATATATTTAAAATGTTTTAATGTTTAAAATTGTGTAGCTTCTACTTCCAACCATTGAATCAAAGTATACTGTATGCTAAATCAGAGAACCCTCTACTATCAGAAACCATCTTCCCATTCAGGTAACTTCTTAGCCCTCTTAACTGGCTGATAAACCAATTTGATTGATCCTCCTTAATATCTGTAGGCCTTTTCAAATTTCATATTTTTGAAACAATATCTCTGAAAACATTTTCCAGGGTTTTTTAATGTCTCTCTCTTTTTTTGGAATTGAGTATGCAAGAACTAGATTCATTTTTTTTTCCAATTGTGGTCTTGCCATTATTGTATGTTGTATAAAAATACCTGCCTATTCAATTTCTACTCACTATTCCTCTACTTAAATATCTAAGGACTACAGTTGTCCTGTCCATCATAATATTTCACTGCAAGCTCATATGCAGGTAAATAACAATTATGACCTATAAAGTGTTTTCTAGTTGCTGCTTTCCAAATTATAATCCTTAATCCTATAAGTGACATGTATGTGTGTAGTTTTCAAATGTATAACTTTGCAGTGAACTGCTTTAAAATAAGCTTAGTTTAACTGACCCAAGGTTATTATTTGATGCAGATCATCTGAGGGACTGACTTGTCATTACTTCACTAATATTTGTTCTCTGCAATATTTTCTTCCAGATCACTGGCAAAGATACACAATAACAGTAACATTAGGTCAAGAATACTTCACTATAGATCTTCACTAGAAACATTTCTTTGGATGATAATTCCTCTTCTACAGTTAATGTTTTAAATCCATCATTTTTCCAATTCTGTGCAATTATATCCATGGATTCTCTTCTAGAGTTTGAATGAAATGTTATCTTGGGACTTTGTGATGATAGCATCATCATTCCTTTGGGGAAAAGCAGGCATTTAATACAACTGTCTATAATTTAGCAATGCTTTCTGCAGGCCATATTTTCACTGAGATGAACCACAGTACCTATTATTACGTAACCCTTATTGGATGAAGGTATTGCTTCTCCACATTGGATTGACATTGAATTGTGTTATGAACTTATAAGGAAGCTGAACAGTTACCAAAGAATATAAACTTATCCTTGCATTTCTCCCTGTATTCTAACTGTGGATGTCTGCACAATTATTGCATGAATATTTTTGAGTGGCTTTAGTAATGAGGACCATTGCTAATCAGCATAACAGTGAAGGAAATGTGACGTCTCTGTTAGCTCAATAATCTCCATAGCCTGGTCTGATAAATATATTGTCTTTGGTTTATATTAAGCTCAGTATATAGAGATTATTTCATAAACAGGATCCTCCTCAGATTTGTCATTTCAATGCCCTCATTATTCACATCTACTACTCAAATATGCATCAGTTTTTTAAACAGTTGCTTTTCAGATAACTACATGCTATTAAGGATTTTTTACATATAATCATTCTGTTTTCTTACACATGGGTTACAGCCTAATTAATAAATACTGTACCAAATCAAAGAACAGAAGACCATACCAAACACAAGCGAAGCAACATGTGCTTTGAAAATAAAATGAATATTTATAGATAAATCCACCACATAGTCCCTGAACTCTTTTATATATTAATCCTCAACAACACAACAATTCAGTCACATCACTAAACAATTGTTTGCATGTCTTTTAATACATTCTTTAATTCAATAAATAATCTAATTTTTTTCTCAATAGATGTGTTTAGAATAAATTCATTTCCATGTGTTGCAAATCAGCCATTTTGCTCTTTTTGAGGCACCGTTATCAGAAATTATGTATAGATACACATGTGCATTCATATAAGTACAATAGACTGATTTGGCCAAAGGCCTGCAAGTAAAACAGAGATCATTTGTTTTTTTCAGTAGTACATGTAGATGGCATCTAAAAGAGGGTTCATACATTTAAATAAAATCATCTCCAAAGAAATGGATACTGATCATTTTGTCATTTAATTCCATCTGCATAGTCCAAACCATGTAGATACCTGTGGAGAGGAAATGTGTGAAAGGCCATGGGAGAAGGAATGTGCATTTTCAACATTGTGAGAGGCAAGGACTTCTTAGGCAATATCTTTTATTAGACAAAATATGTAGTTGGGATAAAGTTAAACAAGCTTTCAAATGCAAGACATTCTTTGCCACATCTGATCCCTGGAAACCAGGCAAAGTACACTGAAAAAGCAGCAGAGGAGAGGAGCTGAGAGAAATCCTCAGGGTTAGCAGACACACAATTAGAAAAAGAAAAGTTGATTACTGGGCAGTCAAGGCCTATCAAAGTGAGGAGACTCATTCTCACCTTTCTGGGGAAAGAATTCAGGAGCTTGATAAAACATAACATGCCATAAACCCAAGGTCAACGTCGCATCTTGGGTGGTGCAAGCACTGATGTGCACAGTTGACAGCCCCCATAGGTTATAAGTTAGAAGCTATAGCAGAAGCACTTATGGTGTGGCCTGTCAGATTTCAGAAAACTGGTGCTTTCTGCTAACTACCTTGTTACAAGGACATGGAAAAAGAAGCATCTATTCATCTTTAATTGTTTTTAATTCCCAAGTTTACTATTTAAAGAAATTAGGTAGATTTGTTCTGTGATAAATGTGCTCCTAGTGGTCTAGACATATCTCCATCATTTATAATTTCTTTTATGAGAGTTCATTATAATTGCTGTTTAGCTTAACCCATGTAGTTGCCATGAAGGCACTGCACTGGATCAGGTATCTCAGATTGTGATGAGTTTTTTTATGGAGGAGGGTATTTATGGGAATGACAATGGAGGTGTGCGGACAAGTTAAGCATTTCTTGCCAAGGCAAGCCTGTGTCCCATTTGATGTCTGTTGAGCAGTGGAGAGTTTGCTTCTGATGATGAGTTGGGCAAGGTTAGGAGATTGCGTGAACAGCAAAAGCAGAGGAGTTGGGACTATTTTCTCAAGATCTGATTTTTTTCAAGTATAGGGTGTAGTTATTTGGTGATTCTCTTGATCCATTCTGGTATGGGGTGGTAGGTACCATCAAATGTCTGCAGTTGCCAGGGGTTTCCTTTTGTAATGTAGCAGGTTGCTGCCAGGTATCTGGATAGCCCTTTCAACTGTACAATCTATGCCTCTGTTGGAGTGTCCTTGTTGTATGAAAGCAGACTTTAGACTGGTCAAGTGGACATCACAATTATTAGGACTGTGTGAAGCTTTGGTCCCTGATTCAATAAAGCAGAGATTCCACCCAATTCAGTGGCTGAATCTCTGGATCCAAATCAAATCAAAGGACCCTTTAATATCTCTGAATAGAATCAGAACCTTCTGAATCTATTCAGAGAGATTTGGAAAGCCTCAGGGATTCGGACATAGACACAGCTTTAAAAGTTTTTTCTACATACCTCAAGGTAGCAGGTGGCTCACGAATGCTGCAATCCTGGGGTGAATGGAGTATCCCACAGAAATGCATCAGAATTCCCAGCATGCTTGGCATCAGACTTGGAAGTGGACCAGAAGCACTTACAGGCCACTTCCGGGTCCACAGGGGAGTGTGCACCCCCCGCACCCCAGCTTGGCAACTGGTGCCTCCTGGGTCTAGGGGAAGGGGGCACCCAGGGTCCCCCCATAGCCAATCAATGAGCTGCTGAGGCATAGTGGGGGGGCTCCCTGCATCCTCCCTGGCAAACTCAGAAGAGGACCAGAAGTATTTGATGGCTTTTCCAGGTAGGGCATGTCCAGACAAACATGTACATGCTTTTCCCTGGGGCAAATACAAGTGGCACATAGTGATGCCCTGCATGCATGTTGTGGTATGTGGCAAATTGCCCTGGGTGGGGCAGAGAGGCTGAGGCAACACCTGGGCTGGCCCCAGCAACTTTATCTGGGGTCCTGGGGAATGCCCAGAGCTGCAGTGGTGGTGACCTGAGCACGTGGAGCATGGCTAGCAGCTGGAGTGTGGATCTGGTTGGCTGGCTCCAGTTTCAGGCAGTGCACACTGCAGCCATGTACACTGTCCTGCTTCTTTTAAAACCATTTTTTGTAGATATTGAGATTCCCTGGTATCTAATTTTGGCTCTGCACTGCAAATATGCAGCACAAAGAATCTTTTCACATGCACTCTGTGCATTCTGCAGCATTTCAAAAGCCTTTGAGGTGCCACAAAGTGCACGTGTGGGCTCATTTGGACACGCATGTAGAGATCAACAGCAAGAGATTCGTACAGTTGAATGAATGGACTAACTCCACTGAGAGAAAGAACAAAGAATAGTCAATTAATAAAGTCAGCCTAGTGCCTGCTTCAGGCTGGAAAAAATGTCAACATCAGTTTAAAGTTTTCCACTTTTAAAGCAATCGGCAATAAACTTTGGTTCACCTCGAGTCCCCTTCCAGGTTTTTTTTTTTGCTTGTTTTTTGTTAAATTACATTCATAAACAAGTAAATTGGACTGAGCCCATCCAATTTTTCTAGCAGTTTTTCCTATGATGTAACTGAACTTTTATAGGAAATGCAAATATTACAAGTGTAACAGGTCTACTTTTATAACATATAACTTTCTAAGCTGATTTGGAATTAGTTTCTTTCAGTTTAATAATGTTTAGGATTATCTTGAGCTTACAGAAAACATTTTTTTTTGTGATTTCTTAGTTGGTCTAATAAAAGGTATCATCTCTGAGTCAAGAGTTCTAGATTTTTTGCATTCTTAATGGATTCATAATGTTTGCTGGTCAAATTTAAGACAATGACCATGATTCAAATATATATAAAAGCTTTAGCAAGTCAGTTGCAGGGGTTAAAAAGAAGGCTTTAAAACCAATGCAGTGATACTATTTAATATCTGGCACAGTGGCCTGATTTTTTTTTTCTGCCTTCCCTTAAGTCATGTGAGATTTGCCTTACAAGAAGAGGAACACCAAACAAGAAGAACCTGAGTTCTGAGGTGAACTCAGAAAAATCCTCCTTCTCAGACTATACTGACTACACTAGAAGGCTTCTGTTGCCATAGCTGTGTTAGTTTGGGTTGTGAAAAGATGGGTTTTTGTGAAGTTTGTTGGCAGAAGCCACTACTGTATGAACAAATTAAACTACACAACTAGGCTTTTACTAGAATAATTTACCAGGAAAAAAGCAGTTTGGCTGAAAGCACTCCTTCCCCGTTAAGGATGGCTTGCAAGTTTAGCAATTCCAGTACAACTATGCCTGAAAAATACGTACGTTGTTGGTATATATTAGGTCTGTGCGAATAGGGAAGTATTTGATTTGGATTCAGATTCAGCTGATTTGGAGGACAGTGATTTGATTCCGTGATTTGAATCACTGTCCCCATTTCAATTTGGCTGAATCACCTTTGAAAGATTCAGCTCTGATTTAGAGAGATTTCGTGATTTGGATCAGCCGGGGAAAGGCAGGCATAGTCAGGCACCTGCAAGTTCTCTCGCAGATCCTCTGGCTGTGTCTGCCTCTCCCCAGGCAAGGGGAGCCATGGGAGAAGGCCCCATGGCTGCCCTGCCCAGTCCTAGCCTCCTGGCACTTAAAAAAATAAATAAATAAAAGCTTTGTACTCACCAGCTGCAACAGTGGCAATCAAGGCCTCTGGCACTCATGGCAGAATTCCCCCATGTAGCAGAGGGCAGCAGGGGGCAGCGAGGATTGCTTCCCCTGCCTTATACCCATGCAGCAGCTGCCTCATGGCACAGATGAAACATGGCTTGGCAGGGTTCTGTGTGCTGTCTGAGAGCTGGGGCCACTGGAGCTGAGTGCTTCCAGGCTCTGGGTGACTGCTGCAGCCAGTGAATTCAGGGCTTTTTTTTTTTTTTTAAGTGCTGGGAGGCTGGGGCCAGGCAGGACTGCTGTGGGGGCTTCTCCTGCAGCTCCCCCCACCCACTCTGGCACAGCCAGAGGAGCCATGGGAGAACCTGCAGTTGCCTGTCTCTACCTTCCTCTCCCCGGCTGATCTGAATTGATTTGGATGCTTTGAATCAATTTGGAGTTTTAATGGGTCTCCTGATTCGATTCAGAATTGAGCCGAATCTCCTCCAGATTGAATCAGCAACCAAAGTTTCGCACAGCCCTAGTATATATTTTAGTTGTGTCTAGTGTGCTGTCCTCAAAATAATTGCCAGATGATAAGGCAGGAAAAAAATAATTTCCATGGACCAGATTAGTAGGTCCCTAGGTTTATTGTTTTGTTTATGTTTTTTAAATTGCCCCTCGTTATCCTCTGCTACAGGGAACATGAATCACTTGCTAGAATCTTTTAAAATTATTGCACATAGCTGTATTGCAGCCATCAATGGCATGTTGGTCTGCTGAAGTCATTGACTCCATACAGATGTCTCTGGGTGAAATTTTGTCTGTGATCAGGAAAGAAAACTAGATGACCTAGTGCTCTCTTCTGGTCTTAAACTCTATGGCCCTTACCACAGGTTACATGTAAGTTGTGATTAGCCAGTTAATTACATCTTAAGTTGTAACCTGGCCACATATTAGAGCAATTAATGGTGCCATAAAACAAGGAATAGGCCACAAAGTAATTCCACAACAAATGTGTAATAACCAGGGATCCTAGTTTTCTCTGATAAAAAAAATCCCCAATCTTGTGATTAAAAAAGTAACCCTAAATCCATATTTTTTCATGATTAAAATGAAACACCAGTAATATATAGATATATAGTGGTGCTTTGTTTTAATCATAAAAAATGTGGATTTTGGGTTACTTTTTTTAATTAAAAAAATTGGGCATTTTTATTTATCATAGAAAACCAGGATCCCCAGAATAACTCTGTGGTTGGTTGCTATCAGGTCCTTAACTGAACATGTAGCCACGTGTACCCTGCCAGCTGGGAGTCCTATCACCTGATGTGACTCCCAGCCAGAAGCACTCCCAGACAGAAGCACATCAAGCCAGCTGTCAGTTGAGAGGGCTCCCAGCTGCAAAAGCTTGGAGCAGGGGAAGCCTTGTACTGGCAAAAAGGCATGATCAGATCTGATGCTCAGTCCCACAATCACGCTTCCTGCCTTGCATGTGTTTGTATCATGCATCAGATCCCATTGCACCTTTATCTGATTGGCTGGCAGGGACCTACAAAACTATTTCTTCCATGTTGTTTTTAGCATGTGCCAGCTTACAGAAATCTTAATACCCAACTCTAGGATACTCTAAAGATTTCTGATGGCAAGTTGTTTGTATTTTTTGAATTGTGTACCCAGTGCAGTCTTTCATTTTCATGTAAGAGATGTATAGAAAAATTCCTTAATGTCCATTCTCAGTATCTGAATACAAGCACTGCAGAGTTTGGAGCATGGCTAATTGAACGGGTTGGTTCAGACTCATGCCACTCATTTGGAAAAAGATGCTATCTAAATATCTTAAGGAAAATAAGTAGGGCACTACAATAAAATATATCGGAGAGCAGCAAGATATATCTTTCACCTTATTCCATAACAAAAATGTGTTTTCTTTGATTCCACAATTAGTTAAGGCTGTGACCAAAGTGAAGTTTTAAAAATACACAGAGAATCTGACACGGTTTCTCCTTTTATGTTTCCATTAATTTTAATAGGACTCAAATTACTAAGAGTACTATATGTATTAATCTATGCATGCCTTTAAATGTTATTACATTCCAATTATCATAAAATCTGATGTTGGTAGAAGTGAAAAACTGGCTAAAAGATCTTCATTTTCATACTAATACTAAATCTATGTTAAATTTAATTATATATGTGTTTGCTTTGTCTTTGACAAAGATGAATACTGGTCTCAATTTATTACCAGAAAATAAGACTATTTTAATTTAATTTTAGTTTATTCCAGTCAATTTAAATGAGTAATCTATTAATAAATCTGGACAAGATCAACCACAGTTTTAATTCCTTCAGTTTTTCAACAAAGAGAGGGCATAATTTGCATTGTATTCATCTACCATGGAAAGCATATGTGTCAACACTGCCAGATCATAACTCCTTCAAGAAACTCTTGCCATTCTCAGTATCTGAAATGATGGGAGAGGAAACATATTAAAAAAAATTGCATACTACTTTTCTCATTCTCATCGATGGAAGCTTTTTATGAGTAATAAAATAACTACATGAGAATACCATACAAAATGCTATTCAAAATAATCAGCACGTAATGCTGGGTAAATAATGGATTTTTGCATATATTGGCCAAAATTGAAAAATTTGGAAGAAGATCTGTTTGGTCCAAACTAAAATATTTTTTTTAAGTTGTTTGACAAAATGAATGCAATGAAAACTTTAAGGTCAATTCAAAATATTTAACTCAGCTCAAAATAAAATATTTCATATTTCAGTTACTTAACCATTTAATCTTTTTCATGTTTAAATTTGGTCATTTTTAAGTGAAAATTACATTTTGAAATGAAAAGTACAAAAGTGTCATTTTACAATATCTTGAAATTAAGTATACAAAGTAATTTTCTATTTTGCAATAAAATTACAAAATGTGTCAAAACAAATTATTCTGATACTTTTTAAATTTTCCTGCATTTTTCAGCCCAAACTGTTGACTGAATATACTGAATAGTTTTAGTTTCTCTGAAACTCCATGTTTCAGTATGTAAACAAAGAAATACATTTTAAAGATGTACAACTCTGTTAAATGCACATTTGCTAATTCCTACTTTTTAAAGGTAGCTGTTTTCTGAGTATGAATGTATGGAGGTAGGAAATGGAGACTATTGGAACTTAATGAGATAGATAGATAGATAGACAGCAGGGCTGTGCAAACCTTTGGGTGCTGATTCAATTCAGAGGAGATTCGACCAAATCTCCAAATCTGAATCTCATAAAGTGACCAATAAAAAGGCCTGAATTGATTTGAATATTCAGAGAACTTTGATGATTTGGGCAGTTCCCGCCAACTGCAGCAAGGAGTTGGAGCTGGTAGGTAGGGGGCAATGAAAGGGAAGTCAAAGGAGTGGGGAGGGGAACACAGGGAGACCCTTGCCAAGCTCAATCCCCTACCTGCTCCCTTAGGTCCCCCAACCCCTGTCCGCTCCCCCCCACGCACATGGCTGCCCTGCCCGCCCCAGCTCCCAGAGCTTAAAAAAAAAAAATCCCCACTCACTGCGTGCTGCGCAGCAGGGGGGTGATCCCCGCTACCTTCCACAGCTCCACACTGTGTGGGGAGTTCTGTTATGACCCCCCCATTCCCTTAGGCCCCACATCACTGCCCTGCCCATCCCAGCTCCAGCCCTTTAGGAACCCCCCCCATCCCCTCCCTGGACTTACCAGCTCCTATAGACACCTTGAGGCTTTAGGAGGTTCATGGAAGAGCCCCCCACATAATGTGGAGCACCGGAGGGGGGCAGCAGGGATCACCACCCTCCAGGCAGGAACCAGTGAGTCTGGGTTTGCTGGTTTTTTTTCCTTAAAGGGCCAGAGCAGGAGCGGGTGGGGAAGCCATGGGGGGGGCCCTGGGATAGTGGGTGGGAGGGGTCAGAGGTCTCATACAGAGCCGCCCACACAGCATGGGGCAACAGGGGCCAGTGTGGTTTGCCCCCCCCACTGGTCATGAGCCGGTGAGTGGGGGCTTTTTTCTGAAAAGTATCAGGAGCTGGGGCAGATAGGGCAGCCATTGCTGGGGCTAGGAGAATGGGTGGGGGATGAGCCTGTGTGATTCAGAGATTTGGCAGCACCCGAATCTCTGAATCAAACATGGCCTAATTGATATGGGACAGTGATTTGAATCACAGAATCAAATCACTGTCTCCCAAATCAGCTGAATCCAAAGCAAATATTAGCCACTTTGCACAGGCCAGATAGATAGATAGATAGATAGGAGTACATCATGTTTGCACTTGTCTCAGAGTAAAAATTCTTTAGAAAAGGAACCTTATCACAGAAGAGTTCCCTCTACATCTGGAATTATTCTGCTGAAGTTCTTAAGCTGGTGGTGATAGATATATTTCCTTGGTTCAAAACTTCTCTGGGTGACAGTGACATAACCAGAGATCCTGGCTTTCTCTAATTTAAGAAAAAAAATCCCCAATTTTCAGTTTAAAATGTAACCCCAAATCAACATTTTTCCATGACTTAATGAAACACCAGTAATATATAGATTTATTTATTAGTGGTGTTTCATTTTAATCATAGAAAAATGTGGATTTGGGATTACTTTTTTTAACTGAAAATTGGGGATTTTTTTTTAAATGAGAGAAGACCATGTTTTTAATCCTGTTTCCCTGTTTATAATCTAGGTCTTCTTCCTGGGTCAATGTCCTATCCATTAGGATGGTTAAGATACTTTACAAAAGGTAGCAGGGTCTTCCTCTTCTTGAGGTGGCATAGTATCTTGACACAATGGAGGCCTTCCATGTGTAGTTTTGAGTTGGAACCTTATGGGGCAAAATTTCAAACGCTCATCTATGCTTAATATTTCCTGTTGTCTGTCTCTATGAAATTCTCTGCTCGGTCCTTAAATTTTGTACAGTTGCACCAGACTATTTCATGGATTTCATTAGACATTTAGGCTGGAAGGGAGTCCAAAGGATCATTGAGTCCAGGCTTCTGCTCCTGGGGCAGGAAGTCAGCAAGAATCATAGGATCCCAGCAAGATAAGCATCCAAATGGGTCTTGAAGGCATTCGAAGTGGGTGCTTGAACCACCTCTGGCACCAGTCTATTCCAAACCTTGGGGACTCGGACAGTAAAGAAGTTCTTCCTTATGTCCAGCCTGAATCAGTCGCGGTGCAGTTTATGACCGTTTGATCTTGTCATCCCTTGGGGCACTCTGAAGAACAGACATTCCCTCAGATCCTGATAAGCACCCCTGATAAACTTATAGGTGGCCACCAGATAGCCCCTGATCATACACTTTTCCAGACTAAAGAGTCCCAGGGCTCTCAGCCTCTCATCCTAACATCTGTTTTCCTGAACTCTGATCATGTGCATGGCTCTCCCCTGCACTCTCTCAAGCTTATCCACATTATTTTTTAATTATGGAACCCGAAACTGGATGCAGTACTCCAGCTGTGGCCTCACCAATGCTGAGTACAATGGAAGAATGACATCCCAGGATTTGTCTGAGAAGGATCTATGGATGGAAGCCAGTGTTTTGCTCACTTTACTGGCTGCAGCACCACATTGAAGGCCCATGTTCATCTTGTGGTCAATCATGACCCCCAAGTCCCTTTCATCTGTAGTGCTAACCAGCATAGCACTGCCAAGCCTATAAGCATGCTGCAGATTTTTCCACCCAAGGTGGAGAACCTTGCTTTTTTCAGTGTTAAACGCCATCAGGTTATCATCCACCCATTTCATGAGCCTGTCAAGATCTTCCTGCACCACCTCCTATCCTCAGAGTTTGGTGTCGTCAGCAAACTTGGCCAGCCCCCTTCTAACACCAATGTGCACATCATTGATGAAGATGTTAAACAGTATAGGCCCTAGGACAGAGCCTTGAGTGACCCCACTGATGACTGCACACCAAGACAATTGGCTTCCATCAACCACCACCCTCTGGGTCCTACCGTGGAGCCAATTCCCCAGCCAGTGGATCATGGTAAGGTCAAGGCCACAGTTAGCCAGTTTTGCCAAGAGGTGATCATGGGATACTAGATCAAAGGTTTTTTTTAAGTCAAGATATACAACATTAATCTCTTCTCCCTTGTCCAGGTGATAGGTCACCTGGTCATAAAATGAAATAAGATTGGTGAAGCAAGACCTAACAGCAACAAAGCCATGCTAGGTATCCGTCAGGATATTGCCGCCAGCTAGTCTCTTAAGGATGGCCTCTTTGATAATCTTTTCTAAGACCTTCCTCAGGATTGAAGTCAGGCTGATGGGCCTGTAGTTTGCCAGATCTACTTTCCTCTCTTTCTTGAAGATAGGCATGTAATTGACCTTCTTCCAATCTTTGGGCACTTCACCAGAGTACCATGAGTTCTCAAAGGTCTGTGCCAGGGGCTGAGCTATGATGCTAACCAGTTCCTTGAGTACCCTGGGGTGTAACTCATCAGGGCTGGCTGAGCTGAAGGTGTCCAGCCTGTCAAGGTGTACCTTCATGAGGTCAGCTTTGATGGAGGGCAAGAAATCTCTCTTACCTTGGCCCCCCCTAACCCACAGTGGACAGGGGCATCCCATGGGACCTGTGAAAAACTCACACAGTAGACAAAGTACACAAAGTACCCATTTAACAAGTTTGCTTTTTCATGGGCATCGATTGTTAGTTGTCCCATCTGATTTAGCAGGGGTCCAATGTTGACCTCGCTTTTCCTCCAGCTCCCCACAAATCTAAAAGAGGACTTTTTATTGTCCCTGATATTTGTAGCTAGCTGGAGTTCCATCACAGCCTTGGTTTTCCTGGCTTGCTCTCTGCAGGTCCAGACCAGAGCAGAGTATTCCTTCTTGGTGGTGGTTCCAGTACTCCATCCTTTATAGGTTTTTATTTTAAGACACAGGAGATTCGCCAGTTCCCTGGAGAGCCAACGGGGCTGCTGTGCCCTTTTGCTGCCTTTCCTCTGAGATGGGATGGTCTTTGCTTGAGCATCCAGGATTGGTTCCTTAAGGAGCAATCACTCATCCTGAACTCCACTCCCCTTTGGGAGCCTCCCTTTTAGGGCTTCACTGACAAGCCTCCTTAGCTTTTCCAAGTCAGCTTTCCTGAAGCCAAGGACTTCTGTATTACTGACGGACTTTCCAGCTTTATGGCAGATGGTGACGGTGATCAGCTCATGGTCACTGTCACCCAGCTTTCCTTGGATCGTTAGGTTGCTCATTAAGTCATCAGAATGAGGGAGGTATTTGCCAGAATGAGGGAGATATATGCCTGTGACAAGACTTGGCCTGGGGGGGAGGGTCTCTGTCTTTGCCCACAGCAGAGTTGGGGAATAAACCTGATAACAAAGTCTCTCCACACTGGCAAGGCTTCTAGGAAGCCTATGCATGAGCAGTGAGGCTGCTCCAATGCACTGTAATTGCTATACATTGGAGCAGACTTTATTAATTGAGTCTGCTGGAGCATGGTAATTGCTGTGCTCCAGCAGTCTCCAGTGTCTCATGTATCAGCATCCCAATCCTAAAAAATGGTGGCAAGGGCATTTTAACTAAAGATTTTTCTATGCACTTTAGTTAAAGTGCCCCTCACCACCATTTTTCAGTGTGGGGATGGTTTGGGCATTTTAATTAGACTGGCTCTTGGCACCACTCTAATTAAAACACATTCTCTCCACCAACTCCTGGAGCATGTGTATAAATGCTCTTACTGTCCACTAGCTTCTTGATCTTGAACACAGCTTTTCCTGCTCAACCCTGGAGTCAGGCCTATTTTGAGATTCCCAACTCCTTCTTTGTCCCAAAGACCACTTCTGTTCTTCTGGTCATTCAGGATCTAGAGTCTAGAGCCTTGAGACTGCAAACATATGATTTGACCCTTTGGGCTATGGAAGCAGATCTTTAGGTCCAGGTCCCCAGCTCAGGTTCTTGCTTAGAGCTTTTGTGCTTGCACCTCTAACCTACTCCTCCAAGGTAAGGATATCATACAAGATGTTGAAAACCCTATTATGTCATCTTATCTCCCCTTATAGCAACTCTCCATCAATCAAATAGAAATTTCAACTTAAAGTCACTACACAGCTCTCAGAACCAATGAATGTATTTACAAGCAGGGACGTGATCTACAATCATGCAGCTTAAAGCATAGATTGGGTCTGCAGAACATCTGTATGGCCATTAACTATGTAAGCTAATATAAAGAAGTGCAAATGGCTTTCAATATGTAAAAATGTTATAATAGAAATTTACCATGAGAAACTGGATAAATATTTCTTAGTTAAGGAAAGAAAACCAGACAAGACTATTTTGGGATCCATCAGTATTTATCTTTAATCATCTTGAGGGATCATTACTGAATGCAATGATATCATTTCCTCAGGGAATTAATGTTTGCTGCCTTCACAATGTTTCCTTCAGATATGAGAGTCCTGCTTACCTTTGTACATATTATTCTGAGGGAAAATGGTAGTATAACTACCTTCATAACAATAGTGTACATGCATTTGGGAAGAAGGTTGGGCGTGATAACATGTATAACTATGCTGAAATTATTTCAAGCTTCTGGGTCATAAATATTGTGCTAACTAATCTGTATTCAATATAAATAAAATAAAGAAATGAATATATCTCTTTTCCCCCCAAAATGTAAGCTCCAAAAAAACCTCCCATTAATGTATTTTTTAAATCTGCTATTCATCTTCCCGTCTCCCCTTCCCTCCTCCCATGCCAAATGAAAAGGAACATCTCTCTTGCTGGCTAGTTAACAATATTCCAAACTCATATCCATTTGCTTTGTCCTATGTGGTATTCTGAATCTAGCAACCTTATTCTACAGGTTGCTTTGAGGATATATACCAATAAAATGTATGTTAAATCAGAAAATAATGTATATCATGTTCTAGATACAATCTTTGACGGAGGGGAAAAGAGGGGAAAGAAGGAATAAGTTATTGTATTATTGAAAAATGAAGTTCACTTCCTCTTGATAGCTAGAAAATGTCATTTAGAGGTTTGTTTTTGGGAAGTGGCTTATAGGTAAAGTAGAATACATTAGAACAATGGCCCAGGGTAATGGCAAGTGTTAACTGATTTCTAAAAGCCTAGTAGTCACACAGTTTCACAGCCTTCAAGGCAGATAGGGGTAGACACACAGGCGGGAAAATTATAGGCATGTATCACACTGTTCCATAACATTAGATAGTGTGGCTCCAGCTCACAGTGCCCAAGTGTAGGGTCCTTGACATTTCTGGTTTTGGGGAAAGTCCAAATTAGGATGTATGTATGTGATGGGCTTGTATAACAAAGGAATATTAATTCTGACAGGACAGAACTTGAACAGTGTGATGATCACAGAAAGACCAAGCAGCAATGCCCATGGATAAAGGGTCACCAGGAGAAGAAAATATCAAAGAAGGCAACAAAGGGTCCTTGAGTGGGGAACCTGAGGCACCATGGACAGAGGGCATACCACCAGTCTGTCATCCACCCCACTAGGTGGGGCGGGAGGGATCTCAGCCTTCTACCTCCAGGCTACTGACATCCTACATTCAAGAAAGAATCTCAGAGTGAAGCTTGCATCCTGGCCAGACATACCTTGACTCAGATTACAGCCCTAGGGCTGATAGATATAATTTTTTTTGTATTATTCTTACCTGCTATCATTGTGTATCAATAAAATTTGCCTGTTACTGAATGGAAAGGGTTGGTGTCAGTCTGAATGGAAAAGTGTCAGTCTGAACGTTTGGGTCTTCCCAGATCAAGGTATCTGGGTCATAAATCCAGTGCCAACACTATGACAAAGAAGATTAAAGCCTGTCCCTTTTTTCTTCCTAAGGGTTCCACACATTTTGCTCAGGAGAAAAGAGTGGAGTGCTCTATCTTTATTACTAGAGAAAATGGGGGCCAGCTGTTAGTGTCCTTGATCAACGGGCATCCTGGTTTTCTCTGATAAAAAACAAAACAAAACCCATTTTTTGGATAAAAATCAGCCGCAAATCCACATTTTTTCCATAATTAAAATAAAATGCAACTGATATATATAGTGCTGTTTCATTTTAATCATGGGGATATGTAGATTTTGAGTTACTATTTTTAATCATTTTTTTTTTAATCAGAGAAAATCAGGATCCCTATTTATCAGCACTCCTCATTCACTCTAAATGGTGTGTCCACTAAAAAAAACTGTATGAGTGAGGACCTGCATTTCCAGGTGTTAAATAAATTCATGAAAATATTAGCCTTATGTAGGTTTCTGTCACTTATAACTAGTTTTCCTGTTCTCCAATGGAAATGTTTACATCATTGACAATTCTAAAGAGTTTTCCTCAACTAAAATAAAAGAGAGAGCGAGAGAGTTTCTGGAACATTAGGCATAGTGGTGATTTTTTGGAGCAGCTTATGACTATTATGAATAAACTCCTTTTTTTTAACTCATGCATTTGAGTAAGGTGCGTGTTTCTAACAAACCAAGAGCAATTGCTATACTCAAACATTCTGGGCCTCATCTTCATGACAACAAGAAACTTTGGGTCTGAACTTTGTGCATCTGTCTAACACTAGTTAATGAGCCCATACATTGTAGGCATATTTATAGTACAATGGAATGATTTTTAAATGAATTACATGCATACCAAAGCTGTTGAAAACCTTTGTAACTCCACAAGTTTAAAAAACAATGTGATTGATACATTATTAAAGGCATTAAGTTGGCGGTTAAATTAGTTATTGAACTACTTGCAGGCTGATACCATCTATTTGGGTGTGAGTGGACAGTAAGGCCAGCAATTGCATAAATCCTTATATCACAACAGATTGGTTCAATACCTCAAGCATATAGATGCTGTTTTCCATGAAGACTGACTCAAACAGTGTCAGAATGAAAAGCTTATTTTTTTATGACAGGTAATCAAGTTAATCTTTTTCAGTAGAATTGTTATATCAGCTTTTTTCAAAATATAAAGCCTAAAAGAACTCTGTGTCGTAAGAGTGTGAGAAAAGTTATAGCTTGCAATCCTGATAGGAGAGGTAGCCTGTGTAAACATTTTTTTGGTTCAGTTAAATACATTTACCTAGTACCACAGGATCAGCTACATGGTTGCATTTTAAATCATTCCTGTAAATGAAACATCATACAGTCTTTTAGAATACTGGACCTTGGACATAATGACATTTAAGGTCATAATGAATCATATGGGGCAATTCATTGTAATGATGCATCCCAACATAGTTGACAACCATGTTTCAGATTAAATATACCATGGTTTAATTACAGGCCTCCTAGGAAACAAAGATTTCTTGCATATAGCAAATGCCTGCACACTCCTATATTAGTGCCATCTTCTTGGTACTATGGGGAGAGGTGAGGCCCCACTTCCTACTTTTATAGGAAATTGGGTTAAATACAGAGAGAAGTAAATTATGCATATTTGAGTAGGACAACTCTTGATTATGTCTACCTCATGCTAGTAGATCAATTCTGCCTTATCCTTAGAACTCTTACTAAAGCCATAGTTTAGCCACGTAGGCTGTATTCCCATGAGCAAGGGTGTGTGGTTGCCATGGCAAAAAAAGTAGCGGCACAAATTCACGCTGCCATTTTTTGCCTCAGTGCACACCCCTGCAAATGGGATTAGCATGGAGGACAATGCTTTGGGTGGAATAGGGAAGTCCGGCAGCTAGCACCTGTACTGGCCCCAGCAGCCTTACCTCAGTCTCAGGGCCTTCTGGGGTGGCAGCAGCAGAGATCTGGCATCAGGAAGCCATGGTCTTTGATTGCAGTGGGATTTTTTGTTGGTTTTTTTTTGACACAGGGATTTCCCAGTTTCAAAAAAATGTGTCATGCTTCAAATTTGCAGCAACCGAATAGGGTGCACGTGCACCATGTGTGGTTTCCAGATCCGCAAAGCTTATGTGCATGTTTGTCTGGATATGCTCAGAGGTTGTGTACATAGATACTAATTTTTTGACATTTAAACTGACTGACCTTTTCTAAGTTGACTTAAGAGTCAGAGCATATACACACATGTGGAGCAGAGTTGACCTATATGCAGTGCAAGATAATACACCTCCAAGGTTTATTATCTTTGTCACATTAGTTAAGTTGAATTAGCTCACAAGATGGCTGCCACCACGTCAAAGAGCTGTACATATATATGCTCCAACATGGCTTAACTTAAGTTGACTTAGTTTTAGTTTTCTTATTTTAACCTTAGTACATCTGTACATACCAGTAAGTAGGATGCAGATACACTGTGGATATAAAACTTGCTATCTTTGCCTAAAATAAATAGTCAGGTTTACCTTAATTTCTTATCTTCCTAGTACTATACTATGCTCGATTTTCTACTGGAAACTATTTGAATTATATATGTTTTTACTTGAATTACATGTATTTTAGTTTAAAGATTAAATTATATATACTTTTAGTTGAAATAGTTTTCTTATCCCATGACATTTTTAAATAATACTTATCTTCTCCAGTAGGTAAAAAGCCAAGGCCTTTCAAGGGTTTCATAAAATACAAAGGCAAACCTACCCTTGCTCTGTTGGTATTCACACTGGGAATGTGAATCTTGGTCTGCACTGAACTTTCCACAGGAGTGATGCATGGCACTGAGTTAATGGCTGTTCTCTACTAGATTTTTCTCTTTGTATGTCTGTTTTTGGTAGAAATAAAAATTCAACTTTAGAGGTTAGAAACGTTTTATTGAAATTGATACATTTGGCAATAAGTTTTGGTCTTGATAAATTAATGAGGAATGTATTTAAAAATAATTCAAACTAGATGTACCTTAAGTTTTCACATATGCTCCTATATACATATTTAAACTCTTCCTCATGTGCATGTGAACAAAACTAGGTTAGAGTCTGGATCCACTGAGTCTAGGTCCACTGCATTTTATTTTCCCTCTTTTGTCATAAAGGGGTAGGATAAGAACCTACTGGTCTAGTGAACTATAATAGCTCTAGTTGCTATAATGGTGCAACAAAGGTTTAGATAAAAGACTGTAACTGAGGATAACTACATTTAGAATTTTGGCAGCAATGCCATATGGAGGTACACAAGTTAGTAACCTGAAATGAGGTAGAAGCAAGGTAGGTGAACAACATAAGGAGTTGTTTGTGGTTTAATTTAACCCTGCTGGGATCATCCAGATGAGCGTGTATGCACAAGAGATCCTGGTGTTAAAAAAACCTGCAGTAGAAAAAAGTGGGGCAGCACACATGGTGGCCATTTGCGCTGCCTGAAACCAGAGCCTGGCCAGCTGGAACCACACATCAGCTGCTAGCCAGACTCTCTGCTGCCAGCTCCAAGAGGTCCCTAGGACCCTAGATAAGGCTCCTGGGGCTAGCCCAGGTGATGACACCTTACCCCACTGGCGACAACATGCCACGTGCCAGACCACACTTGCATGGCCATTCCTACATATACTGGGACAAGTATCAGTGGCACAATTATGTACCTCTGATATTTTTTCCCAGGAAATGCACATGCCCACTCATTTGGACTCACCTGTTTTTGGCCTCTTACTTATCTTTACTTTATATGGCAGTTCTATTAGATGATGTACCTTGAGAACAACAGGCAAGTTCAGGAAAATCAGAGATTAATCCAGTTTGGTTCAGCTGTGAATTCAGACAGTAATATATAAGCAGCTGAGATCTACGTACTGACATTTCTTATGCCGTGCTTGTATTCTCAATACATTTAGGAAGAAAGATCAGATAAGACTTTTTTTTCTTGCCTAAGGAACTCATTTTGTAAGGAAAGTAATGTGAGTGAATTTTTTTCGTTATATAAATAATTCACTGGACTACCAAGATTGAGTATCAGGAAGAATAGCGTTTTCACAGTTATTTTTCAGTGTATACTTTGCCTTTGACTAGCAATAAAAAGAAAATACAGTTAGAAAAAGATGAAAGTGTTTGTATTGCAACTGTAATTCAGCTTTTCTTCATTTTCCCTTTGTTACATTTCTGTAATTACAAATTACTCTTTTCCAATCACTGCAAAATAGATTTTGCTTAATGATATCTAGATCCATTTGTGGAATATGAATTTGATGTACCAGGGAGCTAAGCAGTTCAGAGAACAGTGGGTTTTTAATGCCTTTTCTAAAATGTTATAAAACTTCTGATTATTGATAGAATGCCCTGAGTGAAAATATTGTTTGCTGACAAATTTCATGTCGGTGATTTTACCTACATCATCAAATAATTGGCAGAATTAATTTTCTTCACAAAATGCATTGCAAGATTTGATTAAAAAATCATGAGAAATTTATATTGACACAATAGCTATAATAGTTTCCCTTATTGACAAATTTTATTTCAGTAGGCCTCTTATTTTGCTGGAAAGATGAGGTCAAATTTGAGGAAAAAAACCAACATCTTGTTTCTATTGAAGTCAACAGGAGTCTGTTCACTTATTTCAGGGGACATTGAACTAAAAGACTGTGCTTTCAGGCTTATTTATTGCTTTCAAGCAATAAACTTTCTTATTTCAAATACTATAAATTGTTCTACTTCTCCTTTTTTTACCATACTCTGTGACCATTTTACATTCTAATAAAGGTTTGTCTACATGCAGGTGATATTCCCCTGTTGCTGCTGATGCCTTGCCCAGCAAAATGTGCCAAATAATTTGACTGATATAAAAAACAAGACTGTCAGATCAGAAATGCAAAAGAATTCTGTTTCCAGAAAGAAAACAACACTGGTGACATTATCATCTATTGCTATAAAAATCTGTGATGAAAATGCAGTTTTTCAAATATAAACTCAGATGATTTCATTTGAAAAACTGCCTTTAAAATACTGACAGGATAAAGGAAAAATGTAAAGTCACTAGTAGCCAACTCTACATAGTTACGTTATTACAAACAGAGTTATAAATAGTGATTTTTACACAATGACAGTACTATGTATAAGAAACAGACAACTAAGTTTTCTCTTGTCAAAAATAGTCCTTAAATTGAGAACAGTACATTAGGCAGAGATTTTTAAGTGAAACAGTAATATGCTTGAATGGATAACAAAGCTTCCATTCTTGGGGAGATATTGTAGCAAGACCCAATTATGTTATCATACTGCTAATAACACCACTGTTCTCAAAATGAAGTGGTATCTTGAATGAGTCTAAATGGGACAAATGATTGGTTTAATGTCCCATGCAGAATAGTGTGTAACAGTACAATGTGTAGTGCAAAGCTCTATCATAGTAGCATAGTAATAGCCTCCAGAAAATGGGACACTGGTTAAATCACAGGAATGTGATTGCTTCGGTGCTGAAAAGTACACAAAATGCCTAAAGAGGTGAGTATATCAGTGAACTGAAGTATTGCTTTTCTGGAATGCCAAGTTTCTGCATTCCATGCTTATCTATGGACATCTGTATCTTCACAGACTCCCTGCCCCCATCCTTTGGTTACAATTCTTGGAAAAAAGGTCCTTCCAATAAGTGGGCCTACAATCATATTTTCTCTTCCCTGATTTGTCCTAAAACATCTACCTTTAAAAATAAACTGTCATCTCACTGTAGTCACCCCTATATTTTTAAAATACCAAGAAATAGCTGCAATTTTCACTTGTAAACGCCTAGGCTCTTTTTTCCTTTTCTGAAAGTTTTTCTCCAATCTAATAGGTGAAATAAAAGTTTTTCACACCTCAGGGATTTGTGAGATCTTGCCTTTCCCTGTGACTTAAGCTGAAGAATTGAACATCATAAGATTTAAAGGGAAATCTTTTTCACTCAAATCATTCTTTGATTGAACCCACTACAAGACCCACTCATCTTTTTGATAAGCAATCAGTTATATAACATGTTTTCAGATATAAAAGTTTGAACTTGTAATTCAAATAATTAATACAAATATTTACATTCTATTTTCATGCCATTTCCTTTTGTTTTAATAATATACACTGTGGTGATTAAACTTATGTTTTAAAGATGCTCCCTAACATAGGGAGCATCATATGGTTAAGGGCTTGCAGGCCAAGCCCTATGAGGAGACACTGGGGCACCTGGACCTCTTCAGCCTCCGCAAGAGAAGGTTGAGAGGCGACCTTGTGGCTGCCTATAAAGTTCATCACAGGTGCACAGAAGGGAATTGGTGAGGTTTTATTCACCACAACACCCCCGGGGGTTACAAGAAATAATGGCCACAACTAGCAGAGAGCAGATTTAGACTGGACATTAGGAAGAACTTCTTCACAGTTAGAGTGGCCAAGGTCTGGAACGGGCTTCCAAGGGAGGTGGCGCTTTCCCCTACCCTGGGGGTCTTCAAGAGGAGGTTAGATAAGCATCTAGCTGGGGTCATCTAGACCCAGCACTCTTTCCTGCCTATGCAGGGGGTCAG
>JAGPOW010003316.1:72905661-72921132 GCA_030014935.1 Caiman crocodilus
AGAGGAGGTTAGATAAGCATCTAGCTGGGGTCATCTAGACCCAGCACTCTTTCCTGCCTATGCAGGGGGTCAGACTCGATGATCTATTGAGGTCCCTTCAACTGTAACATCTATGAATCTCTGAATAGAAGACATTGGCAATTCAGAGATAGTCCTTCAGTTAAGTAGCTGTTAGTTAATAATTACACTTAAGATGCAATTAATCAGTTAATAAATCTGATGATATATTTATTAATGACTACTGAACAAAATGAGAAGGGACGTTTCCTCTAGCATCTCTAAAACGATGGGCACCGGGGAGAGTAGTGAAAAGGGGGTAGCTCACTCTAGAGTTATCTGGATCAGTGCTCTCCTGATATAGCATCCACTTCTGCCACTGTTGATAGGCTCCTGGGCTGAATGAATCATTGGTCTAACCCAGTATACACTTCTTATATTTTTAGGTGTTTAACACTTTTGGGCAATTAACTGGGCAACAAACAGGAAATAAGTACAAAGTTATTTCATAAAATATGTGTTATAATTATGTGACTGATTTCCATTGTGTCTAAAATTGAACGTGTAGTTAATTAACGTTAGGACTTCAACAGGGTCTCTAACCTGCTCTGGTGTAGTCACTGCTAGCCAAAAATTAGCTGATTATCAGCTGGCTCTGGAACAGCACTGGGGCTGATGCAATTCATGCCAGGTGACAATCATCTGATCAGCTCCTCATTGGCCACCTCTAAGAACCTCGCCAGGGCAATGGAGTCCTGCAGGCAACTGACAATCAGTGGATTGCCTGCCACCCAATAAGTAGGACAATCAGGATCTGATCCTGAATCTTCAAATTGTGTATCCTATCATACCTGCATGGCATGACAGAAGGAATACTTGTGAATATTGGGGATCAGATCCCATTGGGTGAATCTACATGAGACTCTTTACTGCAAAGTAGCATAGTTTACTGAACAGTAAGCATGTGCATCCACAAATGCACATGCTTACTGTGCAGTAAAACTCATTAATCGTGAGTAAACTTGTTAGCTAAAAACTGTAGTAAATTTACTTGTGATTACTAAATGTGCAGTAGAGCTTGTGTAAATGCCTAACTGGGAACAAATCTGCTTCCTGTCGGTCAGCCACCAAGAGGGCAGGAGATTATTCCCTGCCCCCAGGAGTTGCTTGCTGTGGGGTGGGCTCCACTACCAGAGACCAGGTGGGGACTATGTCCCCCCACCACAGCAGCAGAGATCTCCAAGCCCCCCTCTCCAAGATCACGACCAGGGAGCAGGGGATGGGAGATCCTTGTGTCTAAGCACCAGCTTCACAGTCACAAGGCCAGTGCTGAGAGATCCTTATCTCCCAGCACCAGCTCCATGGTTATGGAATTGGTGGTGGAAGATTCTTATGAGGAGATAAGGATCTCTGAGCACTGCCTCCACAACCACAGAGCTAGCACTGTGAGCTCCCTGCTGGCAATGGCTGGGGAGCTTTCTCCCCACCCAGCTCTGCAATCACAGAGCTGAGCAGGCGATAAGATCTTCACCCCCGACCCTGTGATCATGGAGTAGGGCCTGGGAACTATCCCAGTCAGGGGCAGGTCCAAGACCCACACTTCAATCCCCCACCCAACCAGTGGCTCCCTACTAGCTGTCCCATAGGTGGATCAGGGCAGGGGACTGGAATCTGCCCCTCCCATGTAGCTCTTCTCAAGTCCCCTGCCCCTGATCACGGAGCTGGGGCTGGGAACTCCCTGCTGCCAAGGCAAGGGGACACTGTTCCTTCCCTGGCAGCAGGCAGCCCCTCAGGGGCAGAGAGAAATATCCCAGCCCTGATCAGGAGACAACAAATATATATGAGGCAGATGAGGTATATATTAGCATATATAAAGTATATACATTGGGGCATGTATTCCCAGATACATGCCTCAAGAGACACATAATGAGATCCATTGTATTTTACCCCAGATCCAAACAATCACATATCCTGCCCCATGCCAGATCTTGAATTTACACCATGTCAGGGTACCTAATTTTGGGGACTCAGGATAAAATTACTTAGATTCCATTGTGCAATTAAATTAACATCTGTCAAAATTCTTAGGAGCTAATAGCTCAATGCTATTCTCAGACTGTTAAGGTGCCATCTGACTATAGATGGTAGAAGGTATTCTTTGGTTAGAAAAAATGTTAGTGTAATATATTATGTTGAAAAAATAATTGGAAATAAAAATAAAGGTCCATTCTAAAAGTCCCCTAACCTTACAGCATTTCTTAAGTCCTTCCAGAATTGTTTGCCACAGATAGTGATGATTTCATTCTCTGCTGTTCTTTTGCTAGCTGGCCAAGTTCTTGGATCTACTAGTTTTACATGTGTTTAGGTGTTGACACTCAATGGTCCTATGGCTGGTCAGTGACTACAAGAAGTATGTAAAGGCCTTTTGCAGTAAAAAAATGAATGCAGATTGGGACATTGAGTCACCTTGTTAAAATTAAAAGAAACATATTTTTCTCTACCTCCCTCTAGACATTTTTGATTAATCAAACTAAGATACTTTATATAGGGGTATCAGGATTTTAATCCAAGCAGGCTTGCAACATATTTTTGTATTTTATTCTGAACAAATTTAGGGGAGAAAAAAGTAGTTGACTCAGCAAATGTATAATTACATACTGCTGATCATCCACTGCCCAAATGTCCATCTGTCTAGATAATTATGTTACTTGATGTTATATCACTTCAGTAATATAACTAGAGAAGGATAAGGAGGGAGCCAGCCCTAGATACTAATTTAGATGGGGTACCAACAGAATCTTAGGGCTATTCGCTTTGCTGCCTCCCTGCTCTTTCATGCACCCCACCAATGACCTGCTCTCTGGTCGGGACCTTGAAATGTCTAATTATACCTCTGGATCACAGTATTACAAATTGATCCAAAGGTTAGAAAACAGCATCATTTTTTCCCACCATTTGAAAGAGTTATAACTTAAAATCTCATTTAACAATTATTGAAGAAAAACTGACACTGAAATAAAATCCTTGTTATAATAAAATATATACATTCAAATATGAAAACATTTTGCCTTCTGTAATATCAGCATAAACTATTTGGCCAGAATTCAGTCAAGCAATGATGTCATTTCTTTATTTCTACTGACCTGAGTGAAAATGAAATAGCTAAAAAAGAACAACATTTTTTTTTAATCTTAACACAAAGTTGGGTGTTTAATCCTCCCAGAAGTCCATAAATAGAGAAATTATTACTGGCTTAGAATAACAGAACTATTGCAATTTAATAAATTAAAAATTAAGATAAAGATCTGGGACAGAAGTTCAGCAGACCAGTTTAACTTAAATCAGTTAAGTCCGACAGTATGTGTCAGTGAAGCTTTCAGTTCCTGCCACTTTAAAGGCTTAACCAGGCTTCAGACCAGTCTGCAGGTGGGCACAGGCCTAATCAGGCAGTCACATGGCAACCAGGTAGCTGCCTGATTGGTGGAGTGCTGGGCAGCCTGGGTATAAGACCAGGTCCTGAAAACAGAACCAGACAGAGATCTGCTGCTCCTGGAACACTTGGAGGCTAGGGTATGAGCTATGGTGGAGAAGGACGTTCCTAGGAACCCAGGTGGGTTCCAGAACCTAGGGAAAGGGGCTGAGTTCCTGAAACTGTGGAGAGAACAGCCTATAGCAAGGGGTTGTGTGTACAGAGGCCCAAGAAAGATGCCAGGATAGCCTAGTGAGAAAGACTGCATATATAAGGACCTAGAAAAGTCACAGGCAAGCCTGAGCAGAAGGGGATTGGAGTTTGTGGGCCTGCTAAGGGGCTAGGTAAGCCCTAAGCAGAACATTTAGATATGTGGGCAACCAAGGAAGAGTCTGGGGGAAAACCCAGGGAGTGCAATTGGTCCCAGTAGGACCTAGTGAAGGGTTCAGATAAGCCCAGTGAAGTCAAGGACTGCTCTATATAAGATCTGTAGGACTCCAGGCAAGCCCAGTGTGAAAGGACTGATCCATGGAGGGGCCTAGCAAGCGGACCCCTATAGAGTAAGAGAGTCAGCTGCTCATAGACGTATCCAAGGGCTCTCAAGTGGCTCAAGCTAGTGCCATAGCCCAGAAATGGCCAAAGGGCATTTGTGCCCACCATGACAGGTCAGCCAGTGCTGCAGATGGCCTGGAATATCTGCAAGGCATGGGACAGGGTAAAGGGGAGGTAGGAGCCATGTATTATGCCCTGAGCATCAGGACATTAAATGGGCAGCCTCCCACCTAGAAACAACTTTTTTAGTTACAACAAAGGCATGGCAGACAAGTCAGGTGGGCAGACTACCTTAAACAGGTGGGTGTGCCAACACTGTGACTGCCCTTAAGATGGGCCCCTGTCATACTACTTTCATGTAAGTCTATCTTAAACTGGTTTCTGACATTTTAAATCAGTGTATGTGCACTGAACTTCTCTTCTGTTATACATTTAAACCAATTTCTGATCACTTATATCAGTCTGTGTATAATGTCTGTCCCTAGCCAAAAGTTTAGAAAAACTGTTTCTTGCCCTGTTTTTAAAGAACAGTCATCCTTAGCAACACTGACATACCAGTCAGATGACATTTGATAATTGTCCTTTTATTATATTAGTCTTTTCTAATCTGGTTTATGATGCCATTCCTTATTTCACCCTGTAGTGGTCCATATGCTGTCATCTTCTCAGAGAAGAAGGAAGAACAGTGTTCCTAAACTTTTTTTCCTCTACAGACCTAATATGTACTCTCTACAGGTCAGAGCTCCATGGCTTAGAGGGCTGGAGCCAGAAAAGAAGATATGCTCAGCATTAGACAGAGTAGAAATCAGTTTGGGAGAAGTGTTCACACCAGTGTAATCTTTATTCTGGGAATTACAGTTAAAGCCCTTGCCAAAACAGGTCTGCAGCTGCTGCTTTCCATGCAATCCTGACTTCAGGGTCTCTGCATGAAATATATAATTAGGGTCTGTAAAATATTATTTACTCTTGGTGGACCCCAATCCAATGCAATGCAACATGTATGAAGCTCTCGAATAATCATTAAGCTCTCACAATAAAACCTACGTAAGTTTTATGTGTAAAACCAATGCAGTGACAGACCTGATGCAATGTACAAATGAATCTACCTTTTCTAAGACTTGCTTGCACTAATTCATTTCATTTAGTGTCATAGCCTTTACACTCTGAATACAATAATGACCTTTAAGTGTTAAATTTTAGCAGTTCGTGTATGTATAGATAATACAACTATTCATACTCCTGCTTCACAAATTTAACACCTGTCTTGGAGCTCCAGTCCAGCTCTCCCTAGCAACACACCGACTCTCCACAGCAACAATCCATCTGTCCATATTACCAATCCAACTTCTCACAGAAAAAAAAGTCAAAATCTTTCCAGGATCAATCAATCTCAATATCATGCCAAGCCAATTTTTCCCAATGCTAATAATCCATTTTTTGAAGCAGTACTGTATCTTTTACCAATATACTTTTAAGGCAGCTAAGACAAATTCTACTTATCAGTTTGTCCTGTAGATCAATTTATCATGCAGCATTGATTTAATAAATAAACAAATACATAAATAAAGGGATGAACATCTATACAAAATAAGTGAAGATATATTTTCTACAAATTATATGCTCTTATTTGACCTTCTTTTTGCATGGGGCCTCTCTCCATGTGGGAGTACAATGTACAACTTTGAACTAAAATTGAAAGGAAGATAATTTTCTGCAATCACTGAACTCATTTCATAGTAGAAAATGTGCACTTTTTCTCTGGGTGTGTGTTGAATATTTCATCTATACTACAAAATTCTAAATGCAATTATCTGCATTCATTTCTCTGTGTGTAATGCTATGATAATAATCATTTATGCATGTCAGTTCTCTGTATTTTCCATCTTATTTATTCTGTCTTTAAGCTTCAATATCTCCAGTGTCATTTTTTTTGCATCTTTAATGCGGCATATTGCTAATACCAAAGTGTGTATCTTCAGGTGTATGTAAAGACCACACAAAGACTCTTTCAAGACAAGGACGTTCACCTGAAAGCTAACTGTATGAATTAGAGTAAGGTCACTATGCTAAATCTAGGACAGATTCTAGAACAAAAACAATTGGCAGAAAACAAGAATTACACAGATGCTTTTAGGGCATTCAAATGAAAACAGACACTAACAGAACATCCTTGATTTCTTTTTTCCAAATCTATTTAAGCTGGTGTTGAGAATTGTGTGTCAGGTCTGTCAGGTAATCATTTAGCACTACTCCATAACAATATGTGAAAAGCTAAAGCTCCTGAAATTGTAGCGTGCAATAGATCTTGGGGATATGAAATTGCAGCAGTACTGCAGATTTTCATGTAATCTATCAGTGACTTTGCTTAACTTTGCTAAAGAAATTTGCCCTAGAATGCCAGAACTCAATTGTGTCTAATTGGAAAATTAGTTGCCATGTCTGCCTTGATGTGGATCTGTATATCAGAATATAAGGACTATACAATTTGCCAAGCAACAGTGTCCAAAAAGACAGAAAACAAACAAACATACAAATACCACTTTTTGTTAGACAGATAAGTGCCTAATTTGAAGGAAATATTCTATGTGCAGAATAGTAATGAAGTTCTAAATAAGAATTGCAATAGCTAAACTTAATGATCAGTTACTGCTAATGGACTGCAAACATCTTATTATAAATTGTTTTCCTTTGACCAAGGTCTGAGATTCCCCTTCAGTCAGTTGTGTCTATCCAGAGATGATAGTATTTTAGAAATCTTTTTGTGTACTTCCATTTTTACCACCCTTCCCCCATGTTTCTGTTTGATTACAGAAATCCTGTTCCAAGGTTATATGCATCAGAGGCTTCTGGGTAAATAAAGAATCACTACATTTTTAAAAATCCAATAGCATCAACAAAAAAATCCCTACAGTGTATCTCCAGGTGGTCCTGTAGCTAGAAACATAGAATCATAGGGCTGGAAGCGACGCTGAAGGATCATCAGGTCCAGTCCCTTGCATGAGCAGGAAAGACATCTGGAGGCAGACGAGCCCAGTCAGGTGACTGTCCCATCTTCCCTTGAAGACCTCTAGGGTAGATGATTGCACCACCTCTGGGGAGAGCTCGTTCCATAGTCTGGACACCCTATTTGTAAAGAAGTTTTTCCTAATGTTCAGCCTGAAACTGTCTTCCAGGAGTTTGTGGCCATTGTTTCTAGTTTTCCCCCAGGGTTCCCATGGTGAACAGTTGTTCACTGAGCCCCTGATATATGCCTCTGATATAGTGGTAAACCGCAATCAGGTCCCCTCTCAACCTTCTTTTCTTTAAGCTGAAGAGCCTGAGATCCCTCAGCCTCTCCTCATATGGCTTGTTTTGCAAGTCCTTGAACATGCAAGTGGCCATTCTCTGGACCCTCTTGAGCTTTACCACGTCCTTGTTGAAGTGCAGCACCCAGAACTGGATGCAAAACTCCAGCTGCAGCTGCATCAATGTTGAGTAAAGTGGGAGAATCATTTCCTTGGATTTACTGGAGATGCATCAATTGATGCATGCCAGAGTTGTACTGGCCCTAGCAGCTACTGTGTCACATTGCTAGCTCATATTCATGCTGTGGTTTATTGTTACCCCCAGATCCCTTTAATTTGTAGTGCTGGTCAGGTCAGTGATGCCCAGCCCATAGGTGTGCTGGGGGTTCTTCCTTCCCAGATGCAGCACTTTGCTTTTCTCTATGTTGAACCTCATCTGGTTCCATTCTGCCCAACATGCCAGCCTGTCTAGGTCTTCTTGTATCTGTGGCCTATCTGCAGGTATGTCCATACAACCCCATATCTTGGTATCATCTGAGAACTTGGCCAATGGGTTTTCACCCCCTCATCCAGGTCATCGATTAAGATATTGAACAGCACTGGTCCAAGTACTGACCCCTGGGGTGCGCTACTGCCCACATCTTGCCAAAATGACACCGATCCATTCATTTGGGCTCCCTGTGTCCTAACCTGCAACCAGTTTTGCTCCTAATTGATGGTCCCACAGTTGAGCCCAATATCTTCCAGTTTTCTGATCAGTACCTCATGGATTACCAAGTCAAAACCTTTCTGGAAGTTGAGGTATATGATATCAACCGCTTTTCTCTTGTCCAGGTGATGAGTCACCCTCTATGGCTTATGCTCCAGTCATGAGAGGAGTCCCAGCAGGTCTCTGTGATCCCAACTAGATTGTAGTGCTCAGTGGAAAGCTGGAGGACTAGTTCCTCCTGCTTGTTCCCCTTGCTTCTGGAATTGGTGTACATGCAATTAGTCCTTCTACTGAGGTCACTGGCCACCTGTTGCATTGAAGGGAGCTGTTTTCTCAGTTCCTGTAAGAGTGGCTTGCTTAGTTTCATTGTCAATGGAGCTTTCCTGTAAATTGGTCCCTGGGTAGGCTCCAGTTAGCATTTCCCCATCCCCCTGCTATCTTAGTTTGAATCCCTATCTAATAGATCAGCCACCTGGCTGAGAAAAGGGACTTACCTTTCTGCGTGAGGTAGATACTGTCTCTCCCCAGGAGTCCTCTGCCCTTGAAGTGGACATTGTGATTGTGGAAGCTGAAACCTTCTTGGTGGCACCACTGTTGGAGACACTGGTTCACCTCATTGATGCATTCTTGCCTCCTTGGATCATGGCCTGCAACAGGGACCACAGAAGAAAAAACTACCTGAGCCCCCAATCCTTTAAGCCCAGCTCCTAGAGCCTTGTAGTCACTTATATTACCTTGTAGTTACTCATTATATATTAGAGCTATAGTACCTCAATGTCTCAGAATTACTAATGTGTACATCCTCCCAAGACTTGTGGAAGGAAGGGAAATATTAGAAATATTATTTTTTCATAGTACAGAGTGTAAAGCAAAGAGTATGATTACAATAGCAATAGGAAATTGAACACATTTAAAGATGCTGCCTTAAGGGATGCACAAAAGGGAGATGGAGTAGCATGATGAGCCAGGCATGTGACCAGGTAGACACTGCTGATGCCATACGGGAGCAAGGCTGGTGGGCTAAAGCAGGTTCCATCTCACCCACACAGCAGCAGTGATGCCTGTCTGGCTGCCTGCCTGGCATGCCATACCAGTCCACTTCCCTGCTGGACTCCATCCCAGGACTTTTGACCAACCAGATGGGATGAGCCTAGCAGAATCCAGGAGTGTCCCAGCCAAACTGGGATGTCTGGTCACCCTATCTCTAAGGTGCATATCTCCCCTGCCTTCTGCCTGACTCCAGACTATTATACTTAATTATCTCTGCTAAGAGATGTTGTCAGCATCAACAAGAACTGGACCAAAGTCTCAAGCCACATTGTAGTAGCTTAATCACTAAGCTATCCTTCCTTTCTTTCATCTTAATTCAGCTGAAGACCTTGTATGCAGGTGCCATCTGAATTACTAGTAGCTGCATCTCCCAACAGAGCAGCTTCATTTTCACTTCCCCTAAACTCAACACCTGCACGCAGCACATTCTGTAGGAGAAGGGTTGTTTATATATAGATATGATATTGATTGTAGATGGGCTCAGAGTTAAGCAAGCAGAACAGTGAAAAACATTTTCTTGAAATATGTTTTGAATTTAGAAATGAAATCTCTTCAGCTGTGCTCATAATCTGTTTCAGTCTGTGAAATTCACTCTTCTTCTCAGCATATGGACTTCGTAACTACTTAAATGGCCGTATGTTGACCCTATATACAAATGTGAATTTCATCCTCCCTGCAAACATTTAAATTAGTAATAGTAATAAGTAACGTGTTTGTATTAATACTTACATAATGTTAATTTCAAATTTGAAATTTTAGCTCTTGCAAGAAGAGAACCATAAGCTTGAATAAAGGGATACTTGTAGATGACCTATTTCAAACAGATTACAATTGTACTTAGTATAGGAAAAATCTTCATTATCATGTGAGGCAAGAAATGGTATGTGATTATATGGCCAGTCACAAGAAAATAACTGTTTGAGTTGTGACTACTTTGGATTGGATAATTGCATTTTGACATGTGCATTTTGACAAACTGTTCAAACAGTTCATGTATTTAAAAAAAATGAATGTATTTAAAGTGTAGTGAATAAATATGTCAAAGCTACAATCTACAGGTAACCATACAACAGATAAAACATTATTAAATTTGGCACTCATCCAATATGAAGTATATGCAAAGGGGAATCGAGTCAATGGGACATAGTCAAAGTGAACTATCTGTGGAAATCTGCATCATAAAATCTAAACTTTGATTTGTTTACAAAGCATTCTTGTATGAGTATAGACAGATTCCAAGTATGCTTCACAAGAACTATCTGAATGGTTTTTATGAATACCGATTATAACACATGGGACTTTGTTGTTGTTTTGTATGTTTTTTTTTCCTTTACACACAACAGAAAAATGTTTTCTATTTTATAGTTATTTAATAATTCGTAGGACATCTATAGAAGTGGTATTTGTGATATCTGTATTTAAATGCCTCTACCTTAATAAAGTACTACTAATAAAGTACTTAATGAAGTACTAATTTCAGGGTGGGTCTACACATAGTAGACTAGTAGAATTATCAATATGATGCAGCCAATAGAGGGGGACAAAGAACAACATTCTGCCAGTATGAGCATTATACACAGTTCAAAAGTGGCTAAAGCCAATTTTTTTCTAAGGTTTTAAAACCAAATGAATTGATGTATTTATTTATGTGTTTATATCAGCAGGTCCAGATGATCTCCACCCCAGGGTGCTGAGGGAATTGGCAGGGGTCATTGCAGGACCCCTGGCATGGCTTTATGAGCATTTGTGGTTCTCTGGCCAGGAGCCAGAGGACTGGAAAAGGCCCAATGTGGTCCCCATTTTCAAAAAAGAGAGGAAGGAGGGCTCAGGTAACTATAGGCCTATTAGACTTACCTTGGTCCTAGGGAAGCTCTGAGAAAATTATCCAGGAGTACATCTGCGAGGGACCAGCAAGGGAGATTATGCTTACGGGCAACCAACATGGGTTCATCAGAGACAGGTCTGATTAGACCAACCTAGTTGCCTTTTCCGATCAGGTCACAAAATATTTGGATGCAGGTGTTGTGGTGGACATAGTCTTTCTGGACTTTAGGAAGAACTTCAACAATATCTCTCACCCCATTCTCATTAAAAACTTAGGCGACTGTGGTGTTGATGCCTACACAGTCAGATGGGTCACAAATTGGCTAGAGGGCCACACCCAGAGAATGGTGGTGAATGGGTCATTTTTGACCTGGAGGGATGTGGGCAGTGGGGTCCCCCAGGGCTCCGTCCTTGGGCCCGCACTGTTCAGTATTTTTATCAGTGCATTGGATGAGGGGTTGAAAAGCACCTTGTTCAAATTTGTGGATGATAGTGAAATGTGGGAAGAGGTGGGCATGATAGAAGGGAGGGATACGCTACAACTAGATCTGGACAGGTTACAGGGGTGGGCAGATGAGAATAGGATAGGATTCAATACTGACAAGTGCAAGGTACTGCACCTAGGAAGAAAGAACCAGAAGCATACCTACAGGCTGGGGAACTCCCTTCTCATCAGCACAGAGACAGAAAGAGATCTTGGAATCATTATTGATTCCAACATGAACATGGGCTGCCAGTGTGAAAATACACTCAGTAAGGCTAACTGCACCTTGTCATGCATCCACAGATGCATCACAAGCAGGTCCAAGGAGGTGATCCTCCCGCTCTGTGTGACATTGGTCAGGCTGCAGTTGGAGTACTGCGTTTGTTCTGGGTGCTGCACTTCAGGAGGGATGTAGACAGCATTAAGAGGGTCCAGAGGAGGGCCACTCGCATGATCGGGGTCAACAGGCAGGCCCTACAAGGAGAGGCTATGGGACCTGAACCTGTTCAGTCTCCACAAAAGAAGACTGAGAGGGGATCTGGTGGCCATCTACAAACTTATCAGGGGGGACCTGTGGGGAACGAGAAAGCCCCTGTTCCCCTGAGCACTACCAGGAGTAACTAGGAATAATGGCCAAAAGTTGATTGAGAGTAGGTTTAGGCTAGACATCAGGAAGGACTCCAGCATTCTTTCCTGCCATGGCAGGGGGTTGGTCTTGATGACCTGCTCAGTTCCCTTCTGACCCTACCAACTATGGAACTATTTTTAAGACAAGAACCAGAGAAATGGAATTATTATTTTAAAATGTTTTCTAACTTTGTAGTAATTGCCATCCAGTGGTTGGTGTAGTATTTGTGCCTACTCCTTTGTAAATAAACAAAGCTTTATACATTAAAATTAATCGGTGTTGCTCCTTTGTAGAAGTCTAGTAATGATCTTGTGACATCATGCTTACAGAAGCACACATGTGTATGCCAGTATAGATATGTTTATATTTTGTACTTGCTCTTCTGCAGGAGCTTTAACATACAATTTGAGTGTAAGTTGTGGTGTTTGTGATAGTATAGGTGTTGTTAACGTAAAGTATTTGGATACAAAATATATTAACTATCTTATACATTTTTTATGAAGGCCTTAATATTTGCTCAGGGTCAAGTGTCTTGTACCTTTAAAGATTACACTGGAAATTAGAAATGTGTGGTCATTAAAATATGCACAGCTTGCTAATCTTGCTAAAAGGTACAGCAAGAGACTAAATTCTTGAAAGAAAATTAATTAATGCTGGTGATATTTTCAGTTGAATTATCCAAAGCTTACTAGTTTAGGTACATAATGTAACGTGACTCATTTCAATTGAGAAGTGGCACACTTAAGGCCATTTCCCGAGCGATTAGTAGCACCTTTAAAACAATGTTTATACAGTTCATTTATATTAATTTGATTGTTTTAACTGGTGACGGGTGGGTATAAAGTCAGCCTATCAGCGAATGATGTTTGGGTTACAGTTCAGAAGAGAAAAGTTGTAAATAAAATGTCATATAGTAATTTTTAAAAACAGCAAAAATTTGCCCACCACAATGCTTCCTTTGTAGTTGCCCCTTTATATGCCACCTGCTTTTAGCCTGCAAAACTAAGTGGCAAACTTAACTCCTTTGAATCTTCCGAATCTCTGCAAGACAACTTTTCATGCACATCAGTAGCCAGAGAGCTTTCTTCAGCACTGCCATTCTGGAGGGACCCCTACCATCCCGGGGCTCTCTTACATTTTGGATTGGAGGTAAATTAATTGCTTGCCCAGTTCAGGTATGCAGGACTGGGAGAAAAGAATGTGTCTGCTTTCTCTTTCTAAGATGCCTCTTTGGAGTAGGACTTAATCTGGCCAAAGACAGAAAACCTGGGATATGTGAAAAAGTTACATGTGTGCAGTGTTGATAGAGTCCTGTTGCTATAACAATATTAATTCCATTACACTGGGATTTTCGTACTGTGCATCATTAATATATATCGTAGTGCTTTACCCTGGTTCAGGCAAGTAAATAAGGTGGCCTTTTTTTGGAAATATGGAACACCTAAAGATCTCCTTTGAAAACCAGGACAATTTTAATGTTGGTACTTGATCAAAAATGAGATGAAGAAATGTTCTATGGGAACACAATTTGAAAAATCTTTCTGTTGGTCTAATAGTCAAACAATACTTTTATGTATATAACAATATTGCAAATATATGTATTTATATGTTTGCCTTTTCTCAGAGACTGCCTGCTTTTATAATGACCTGACACATTCTGAGGAAATCAGTAATGAAGAGTGTGTAATAGATTAAAACTTGTTTCAATAAGAGAGTGAATAGTGAAGAAACTGGTTTAATTCTTAAATGAAATTGCTAATGATAGCTTATGCATTGGCATAGGTGTTCACGGCACTTTAATTAAAAAAACCAAAACTAAACAAAAAGCTGCTTCTGTCCAAAGCCATAGATTAGCAGCCCTTGTCTGCAAAATCCAACTTCCATGAGATAAGTTTATTCAAGAAAGAACCCCTACAGACTTCACATAGTGGTATAAACGTCATTTGTTCATTCAAATTGCTGGGTCAGATCCCTGCTGAGTAGAAAAGCACCACTTTGGGGCTGTGTTATATAGCGTTGTGCACAGTTACTAGGATGGAATAACAGACATGAGGGGTTTGGAAGGCTTGCTGCACAAGAGACACATTGACCTTTCAGGTCAATGTGAAATTTTACCCTCTCACCTTTCTCCCACACTTCAGTCTCAAGGCATAATTACTCAGGCTTTGCAGTGAATTTGGCTCTGAAGTCATAAATGGAGTTGTTTCAATGTATTCAAGATGATCAGGAACATTTATTAGTAGCAAGCAGCCATTTCAGGAAATATCAAAAACAACCAAAATGGCATTTTATTATTCAGATGTAAGATTATTCAAAATTTGACTACTATGTTAAATTGATTATACAAAAACATTACACTGACTAGTTCCTTAGAAAGCTAGAACAGGAGCCATAGAGTTTATACTGAAGAGTTATTCTCCACTTACAGTACCACAGGATATAAAAGATAGGTGCTCTTTAATTTTTTTTTCTTCACTACTCAGACTTAGTTTTTCTATTTACTGCAAAGTCCCCCCTAAGAAGAATAAGTATATTACTGATTTTTACCGTATTTCTTTTTTCTCACTTCTTTTCTTTGGCTGATATCCCTTGACATACTCAGAAGGTTAAAGGGTTATTGTTTTATTTTGTTTTTGTTGTTTTTAATACGAATGGAGGAGAAAAAAAAGATGGGCTAGGTCATAGGGAAAAAAGTTGGAAAGTTAGAATAGGGCAAAGGAAGGGTAAGCCAATGATCTTGAAATATGATCTCCAGTATATAGGTAAGCACTGATAGAAGTCTAACCTTCAAAGCAATTTCTTGGTAGACTGAGGTATGTATGATGTAAGGGACAGTATGAATAACTTTGTTTAGGCATATTTTGCAATGACATTTCTCTCCATTCATTCTAGAATAAATTGGGAATGATTCAGCTGAAACTAATGGAATCTCGCTGCTAGGAAATTGGAACGAACTTAGAATCACACCCAGTGTGTTATAGCATCTTGACATTAACCAGATACTTTTATGGCTCTGGTTTTAGTATATCACAACTTCATGAATTATGCAATCCAACTTACTTACACTTACTGTTGTCTTTAGCAACTGAAAAAAATAGCTAAACCCTTTCCATTTGGAAAGTGCTTGAAAACAATGTAATTTCCAATATCACTTTCATACTCCAATAAGCAGTTTATCAATCTGTCAGTATATATCAGACAAGATGGAATTGAGAATTTCACCTCCTCTTTCTCCCCAGTTTTGGGGGTTTTTTGTAATGATATTATTAGAGCTTACAGTAACTCTTATGAAACAAAACAAGAAATTAGGCACACTTTCTTCTGTATAGAATCATATATGCAGACAGATTCGTTTTTCTTGACATTACTTAAAAAAAAAAACCTCTTAGAATGTAATTCCACTTTGAATATTTTTTTACTTTCTGTTGGAAGTAGACATCTCATGAAGGGTTCAGTGATATATATATATTATAT
>JAGPOW010003316.1:72921232-72936220 GCA_030014935.1 Caiman crocodilus
ATATATATATATATATAAAATTCTTATTAGACCCAAAGGAAGCATTTCTGAGTTTGAAAGTGTAATGAAAATTAATACGCTTAGCCTATAGCAAAATATTCTATATCAAAGAGCTGTTCTGGCTGAGACAGTAATCAATGTTTAAAACATAAGAATGCATGTACAAAATAAAGTTTGAATATTTAATTCACACGCAGCATGTTGGAACGCAAGCAGTTTTATCTACATGGTTACATCCCTATCCTCAAGTCCAGAACATGCTTTTGTCTTGGGGTTTATAAAACAACATGATTTAACAGTATACTTTTAAAACATGGTTAGCAATAAGGAACAAATGCAATGGTAACCTGCCACAATGTGTGTGCTTGTGAATGTGATAGATTCTCCATTATATAGGGTCTTTAAATCAAAATCAGATGACTTTCTAAAGAGTTTTGGCTCAATCAGAAGCTGTAAGTTCAACGCATGACTTACTGTGTGAAATTCTTAGGATCATACAATGCAGGAGGGCAGATAAGATAATCACAGAGATCTCCTCTAAGCTTAAAATTTGAAATGGGATTACTTCCAAGTGGTCCATTGATAACAGACACACACTCCTACCCATGTAAGCCTTAGAATCCTGTATTTGGGTCATAGCATCTCACAGACCCTAAGGCTATGGACAGGTTTTAGATGTAGCAAGAAACACACCCTTTTAACTCTGCAAAAAGTGAGCACACAGATGCTCAGGTTGTTTGTCATTGTGACAGGTGTATATCTCAAGGCTGGTCATCACCCTGGCTCACTCACCTGACTAGGCAGTCTGCCTACCTATCTCTTCTGCCACACCTTTGGTGGAATGAATAAGTTAATTCTAGGCAAGAGGCTGCCCATTTGATATACTGATGTCTAGGGTTTATCCACAACTCCATCCATCCCTTTATCATGTCCCAAGCCTTGCAGGTGTTTTACTTTCTATTACTCCGATGCCCCTCTGACACTGGGCTCTATGTCCCATATCTACACCTTGCTGGTGCTATTCTCTGCATTGTCATATCTATACTCCTCTGGCTCTAGGGCTCCCTGCACCCCACAGCCATGCCCCTAGGGCATTTCTCTTTCTCTGTGCCTGTCACAAACTCTACCTAAATACGGGGGTCCTTCCTCCAGGCACTAATGAAGCCTCCAAACCTCCCCTTTTAACCTCATCCCAGTTCTCCAGTATAAACAGCAACACAGACCATAACCTTTAGTCTGTAACTTAAGTATTATCAACAGCAGCCATGTTATTGTGGTAGCCGCCACCCTAGGGATCAAACTAATACTCTTAATACCACATACTCTCTACCTTAAGTATGTGGGAGGTTCCCATAGTCTCACAGCACTTGAGTAACAAAGCAGGCAGCACAAGTTCTTTGATAGCTTCCACATGCAGGAGCTCCTTCTCTGGCACCTGAGAAGAATGTGCCCTGCTGGTTCCAGCCCTGAGCTTCTATAGCCCAAAACATGCCTCCTTCTGGTCACGTGACCCTTGCAGGTGTTACCCAATTACCTCCTTGTGCTGTTACCCTGGCTCCTCCCTCCCCCCCCCCCATGCCTCCAGGGCATCTATGGTCCCCTCTATACATTACAGGTATCGCACAATTATCTGGGTAAATGCATAATTACCTGGGGACTAGCTACACATGCAAAGTAGCTATCACATGATAAAAATCTCCAACCAGCTATAATGTTAGACCTCAAAAATATGTATTAACTTTATAGCTGGTTGCTATGAAACTTTAATTTGCATGTGTAGCAGTGTCTCCCCTCAGCAGTGGCTGAGGGCCCATCAGGTGGCAGGGCTCCGACAGGCATGGACCCCAAAGCCCTGCAGATCACAGCTGTCATGATCCCCAAGGCTCAGGGGGGTGTGACACCCCCAAGACCATACAGGGAGCTTGGTCCCAACTATGCCTTATGCACAGCCAGGACCCAGTGTCCCACAGTTCACAAGGCCCTGGCTCCTGACTGTGCCTCACGCGTGGGGCTCTGGCGCTAGTTGCACCTCACACGAAGTTGGAGAGAGATGGCAAGAGCATGTACCCAGAGATCCTGCAGCTTATGGGGCTCTGGCTCGTGGCTTTACCTCACATGCAGCTGGGAGCCCGAGCTTTGTGAGCTGTGAGACCCTGGGTCCCAGCTGCACATGGCGCCCATGGCTGGGATGCCCCTTAGCAAAGTGAGCTCCCAGCCATGAGTGCCTGCTTCTGGCCCCGAATTGGGCTCCCTCCACATCAGCAATAAGGCACAATGGTTTTAATACATGATCCCACAATTGCACCTCCTGCCCTGCACATGTGGCAGGAAGCACAATTGTATGGATCATGCATTAGATCAAATTGTGCCTTTATGAGCACAGGTAAAGGGAGCTAATCATACCACACTCTACTGACACAGTGAGGTGGAGCTGCTTAGCCTTATAAACCTTTCTGAGGAAGATAAAAACTTTCCTGCACAAAAAAAATGACAGGAATCCAACTACCTAACCATCCACCTACCTAACCATCAAAAATATTGTTTGCTGTCTTATCAGTATCTCTGGCTTCATGTTCAAGCCAAGAAAGGGCGTAGAGCAAGAACACAATGGGATGGTTGAGCTTATGTCCAGGCACTTCAAAAAAGTTAGCTCCCAGCTTTTACAAGTGGTAAATAATGTGGTTGGGGTGAAGGAGAAAGTCTGCAGTGTTTCTTTGAAGTGAAAGGTACATCAGGATCTTTTGCAGCAGTGTCATGGGCAGTACAGTCGGGAGGTCTCCATTTACTTTATGCAATGATTGAATATTTTGATTTGGAAAGGTCATAACTAGGGTGAAACAGAGACCTATCAGACCCTTTCATGGAGCAGGTGGAGTGTCAGAACAGGGCAAGAAGGGGCTATAAGTTGGAAACACCATGTCTGGGGCAGAAGGAAGACTTTTAAGGGCCTCTCTTGAAGTAAAGGAAGGCTGCACAGGACCTGAATTAATTCTCTAAAGAAGCAGTGACAGGTCTTGATTCTGCATCAAAAGGAGATCAGCACACAATGCACCTGGTGGTTCTGCTGGACTGGAAGCTGCAGGATGCATGCATGGCAGGGATCTGCTATAGGCTGGAAGTGAAATTTATAAGCCTCTGGCAGTGGAAATTGTGAATGGATGAACTGTCTGTTTGCACTCACAATGTGAGGGTAGAAAAGAGAATGTCTCATGGATGTGGGTCCCATGCAGTTATCCTCTGCACTAAGCTATCCTCAGGAACCTGGGGGCCCCACAAAGCACACTCAGATCACTGCACACTAGCCCTCTGGCTGTGTGAGCCTGGCAGTACATGCTCTTGCCATGCTCTGTGGTTGTCCAGAAGATGGAGTGCTTGAATAGCAATATATGCATTTCAGGATACATTTTCAGGCACTGCTCACTTCCCAGAAATTCTTAGTGCTTCAACTGAACATCTGCTCATACCCAAAACCAGAGCTTTAAAAGTCTTATCCCAAAACTCTGTTAGTGAACAGATATGATCTGGATACTATCAATCAATTGGCACTATTTTTCTTTACAGAATATGGTGTATGCACCAATCAGTTCTTTGATGGCTTCTGAGTCCGATGTGTGATTGATAGTCCCATCCACAGGTAAGACACATCCATGCACTAGCAATACTCCAAATCCAAGCAGCAGATTCTTGTTTCGTCTTACACCGCGGGTCACAAAATTTGATCCATTCTGCCTACTAGTGCCTTTTTCTATCTGCAAGCGGATTCTGCCAACCAGTGCGGCAACCTGCACTGTACAGTACAAACTGTAAATTACCTCAAACTAATCTGTTAGAGAGGAACTGCTCCTTCTTCCTTTAGTCATTTTTTCTTTAGAGTACATTTAGAATATTTTGTTATTAATTAAAAACATCATTTCAGTTCATAACCTTCTTAAAATTTCTAAGCTTAAAAACATTTTAAGCATAAGCTCAACCTCAAGGCAATTACTATTCTCATTGACTTTAACTGATAAGCATGAACTTATTTTTACAACTTGGGCCTTTACTTGAAGATCATTTTTTTTTAATTTGAACAAAATAAAGCTATCAGTGGGTACATCAAATTATCTCCTCAATAAACATCTCAGCATCTACATGTGAAGTGCTATTAGGATAGAGTAAACTAATTTACTCTGCTGATTTTTTTTACTCCTCAGCAATGCACATGTAGACACTCACGAGGTTGGCAGGAGCATGAGGATGTCTCAGTGTGGGAGCCGCCTGCCATTTAGCCCTGCACTGAAGCACCCTTGTGTCCCAGCCAGTCCCTCAGCACCACATTGAACCAGATCAGAGCAGCCCCAGGCTGGCAGGCTAAACCCTGCCAGCTGGGGCTAGCTGGGGATGCTCCAACTGGGCTCAATGTGCTGTGGTCCTGGATACATGTTCAAATGTGGCACCTGGAAGCAATAAACTCCAGCACAACTTGTAACAGAGTTTATTGCTGCACTTTAATTGCGCAAGTAGATGTGTCCACTGAGTCCAAGCTAAGAGAAATTACACATTTTCCCATTATAACAAGATCCTTGCACATTATGGATGAGTTTTGAAAGACAAAAGCTTCCTTCACTAGAGGCATCTTTACTTATCCTGAAGATTTTTGCTTTTTGTCTAATTCTGTTCTCCATCTGGCCTCATGAATCTTGCACATTTGGCTGCTTCAGAATGTAAAGTTAGAACTGTTTGCTAAAACTGTCCACAGATAGGAAAGTCCCTTTTGTTCACTTTTGAAAATCTACAGGAAAGAATCCTAACATGCACCAGAGCCAGGCTTACTTCCTCCCACAGCCAAATCCAAAGGACCCTGCCCTAAAGTCAGGTATTCCACTGAAAGGTAGAAGTCCTGGGTTTGTATCCTTGCTTTCGGGACCAGTTAGATAGCCACTGGTTAAAATGCAGAAATATGCCTAACAGAAGCAACCAGAAATGAGGACCTTTCCTTCCCAGAAGCATGTCCTCCTTATTGGGCTTCTGTGGCATGGTTCCATTTGTCTTTTCTCCTTCTGATCCCATGAATCTTGTATTTCTGGAGACCAGTAGCTCCCACTTAGGCCATATCCTAGAAATTAGAGCACACTTCTATAAAATGGCTGGCCCCAGCCTAAGTGTGGGGACTAGAACCTAAGTCTTCTAAATAGATTCTATTGTGCAAAAAAATAGTGGTGGTAGTACTTTTTCTTTATTTTTAGAGCGACTCTGTGGGTGCATCCACACAAGCAATTCATTCAAAACAATAAACACCAGAGCAGTTTGAGCCAGAGTAAACTACTCGGGTGAAGTATCCACCTTTGTTGCCAAGACAGCAGCAATTTGAGCTGGGGCAGAACAGTTTATGCCAGGACCACTCAGCCCCAGGCTCTGGGTGGAAGCATTGGGTGGCACAGAGCTAGCTGAGGCAGAAGGATGCTCAAAGTGCAAGTTACGGGCTAGGTGGCAGGTTAGATTCTGGCCCTCAACAGGCTAAATTGACTGGGAGCAATTTATGCCAGCAGCCAGCATCTACACATGCATTTAATCACAGTAAATTACCCTGACCTAAAATAGTACTGTTCCCAGCAGTGCTAATGTACTGCAGCATAAATTAGTTTACTGCAGCCTAATACCATTGCACAAGTAGATGCTGATGCTTGACTCCACAGCTGATTAGTCTACTCTTCAGTTAAACATGTGTAGATGCAGCCTATGATTCTGTATTTTGTACTGGATTTCATTCTATTATTGTCAGGCAGGCGCTACAACATCCACATTTATGAGGCCCTGTCAGCCCAGATGCAGGAACAAGGGCACGGCCAGTCAGTGCAACAGTGCTGCATAAAATTTAAGGTCTTGTGGGCACAGTGGGTCACTGTGACTGACCACAACTGTTCATTCTGCCATGCGCACAAGACCATGCCTTTTATGTGGCAACTGACTAACACTGTGGCACCCCCAGAACCCAGACCATAACTGTGTGGTTTGCACCAGCCTGGGCAGCCTGCTCAAGCTCCCACCCTGGCCTGGCATCTCCTGTAACACATCTTGGGAGAAGGAACCCTTGAGTTTGCAGTGACTCACCCTGCACAGCTCCCCAGCTGCAGTTTCCACCAGCAGTTCAGGGAGTCCTGGCCAGCATCTGCCTCACCAGCTATGCAGCCCCAGGGCCAAAGGCAAGGCATGGCCGGCCATGACACCACCAGCCACTAGCAACATTACCTTCTCCCCGGAGGGGCCTGCAGCTAGGCATCTATACACTGTGCCCTGCAGGCCAAGGATAGCTGCATACTGTTGCAGATGAAGATGACTAGGCCAAGACACCAGCCTTGCTAGCCCTAGCCCTGTGGCAAGCCCCACACTGAGGGGAGGTCCCTCTCTGCTTCATGCCCTGCCCCTGGCCCTTCCTGCCCAACCTGCCCACAATTCCCTGGTCCTAGATTCACCTCTAAAGGACACAGGGAGGCAGGAGACAGTGCCAACCTTTACTGAGCAACCTGTGTCCCCACAGCAAGGTGACCACAGACCTTTCACATGCCAAGCAATGTGTTGATGCCAGCAGTGATGTCCTCCTTGGCAGCAGGGGGCAGGTATGTGTAGTACTGCTACAGGTAGCCCTCCAGGCAGTGGTGGAGGTTGTGGGTCAGCCTGGGATTGTCCTCTACATGATCATAGTTCAGGTGCAAAGTAGGAGTGCAAATGTGCCCAGGGCACCATGAGGATCATCATCAGCAGGATGTAGTGGTTTGGGAACCACTTAACCTGCACAAACAGCCCATTGCACACAGTCCAGAGTATACACAGCAGGGGCATGCTTGGGGCCCAATGACAGTGTGTCAAGATTCTGGGCCCAGGGTGCCTCCCTGGAGACCCCCCTTTGGGGAGGGTGGAAGTGCAGCCACCTCCTTGTCCCAATTGTCCAGAGTCCTGACCCCACCCAGCCCAGGTGCCATGGTCTGGGAAGCAGCATAGTAGAGTGGCCAGTCTGAAGTGAAAGATGGGGGGCAGTGGGGTCTGGATCCATGGCAGCAGGTGCCGTTAGGAGCCTGACCTATCCTGCCCTCGGGACAGGACTGTGGTTAGCATACAGTGGCTCACCAGCCACAGGGGAACACACAAGGATTGGGGACTTTCCCAGAAGCTGCTTGGGCCTGGGCCTGCCCAGCTAACTTACTATGGTCCCTGGGCACTCATGCACGCCTGACCTCCAGTGTAAAGCCAGGCAGTGCATGGCCCCTGGTACATAGCATTTTATCACTGAAATGTGGTAAACTCTCAGAAAAAACTTCTGTCTCATGGCTCTGCATGTCCTGCATCTTAATGTAAGGTAGAGGCCATAGTTGGCAGTGGGAATGCCAGCTCAGGGTGACAGCTGCCCACTGGCAGCACCCTGAGAATGTGCTGGCTCCACCAGAGGTGCATAATGGACAGGACCCTCCTCCTCCAGTGGCTGGTAGTGGATGTGGAGAAGTGGGAGGAAAACACATAAGCTTGGAAGGTGGAGGACATGGGGTGCTGGCTACCTGCCCCTGGTGTCCACCCCTAGATGCCCCCACCCTATAGCTCCACACTTCAGGACATCACACACCACAAAAAAAAACCCTTGTGAATAGTTTGCACAGGGAAGATTTTTTTTTTTAATTGTTGTTGGGTCAGATGGGTGGTGGAGGGGCTCTGCCTATTGGGGATGGTGTGAGGAGGAGGTGTTATTTGTGGGGGAGGGAGGGGCACTCTGTGTGTTGGAGAGGGAGAGGGATGAGATCTGTTTCATGTGAGGGAAATAAAGGCTTGTTCTTTTGACATATGTGTGCAGTAAGCATGGTGCTGGGGCTGGGCAGAGGGTGTTGGTAGTCTGTGGGTGGCAGGGTAGGCAGGCTAGGGAGGGGAGTGCAGGAAAATCTGGTCAGCTATAGCCTCCTGCACCCAGTGCCCTGAACCCCACTGGTGGGCACACAGCTCTCCTGGTGCCCCAGTGGGGGGGCTGTCAATCACTGTCACTGCCCCTTGGGTGGATGCCTCCCACCACCAGGCATCTTCCACGTGCTACACCTCCTCTGTCCAGGCCTCACAAGTAGCTCTCCCTAGGCCTCACGAATCTTATGTGGTAGCCCACAATACCCTGCAGGACCACAGAGTGAAATCCCTCGCGGCTGTAATAGAGGTGGTCTCCATAGGGTGGGCAAGTGATGGGGATGTGAGTCCCATTCAGAGCCCTAATGCACCAGGGAAATCCCAGTGCACAGAACCCCACCACCACCACCATGTCATAGATACAGAGTATGGTGTGCCTCAGTATGTCCAGGAGGGCCCTGCACACCTTCAGGATGGCCTCTCACTGCAGCCTTGTCTATACCAAACAGGTGTCTGACGTACCAGAGGCTGGTGGGCATAGCCAGCTTGAGCACAGCAAAGACCATCCAGGTTTCCACAGGGAGGGCCAGTCACATGCTAGTATCCTACTGCTCCAGGTAAGGCTGGAGGTGCTGGAGCAGGTCCCAGAAGGTGACCCAGGTCTTGCAGAAACTGTCCAGCCACTGCTCATCATCCCACGTGCGCTGAACAATGTACAGGCACCAGTCCTGGCTGGCATGGTGGGCTCAGAGGTAGTGGGGCTGAAGGAACAGGAGGTGTTGGCATCATGGAGCTCCTCAGCAACATCCTTGGAGGCAGCAGCAGCACAGCAGTGTCCTTGGGATACAGTGCTGCAGCCAGGCTGGCAGTCACTACACAGGGGGCAGCTGGGTGGGGCAAGATGGCTGTAAGCCAAGCAGCAGTCAGCACCATGGGCTATCAGGATGCTTTCAGTGGCCTGCAGAAGCCCAAGACCACTCTTTGTCACTGCCGGGAGCAAGGGCTGGAACAGCCATAGCACTGGGAGGCAGAGTGGCTGTAACTCCTTTATGTGAGTTTGTTTCTGGGGTGGCATCCCCGCCACAGTGGCCAAGGAGAAAGCTGCTGTGTGCTGTCCCTGCACTGGGTACATTGCTCCTGGGCAAGGAAGAGACTGGCCACAGAGCAGGAAGTGGCCGGCTTTTAAAAAGGGCTGCCAGTTGTTGCAGCTGGAGCCTAGAGCTCACTCCAGTGGTGGCAGGGGCCCATTGCAGGAACTAGGTGTACATCTTTTCCCCACATATATCGATGCCTGCATGAAAACTCCAGCTTACATCAGAGTAAATCTTGGCTGGAGTAAATGCATGTGTAGATGCATCCTCTAAGTGGTGATCCCTATGGACTAAATATCAGGTAGATATCAAATCTGGGAGAACGTGGAATAAGGTCAGATCAACCAATGAGTAATCTTTGATTCATTTTTAATTCAGTATATGAATGCAACAAGTCCAGAGATTGAGCTCTATAAGTCTACTACATGCATAAGTTTTCCAATTATTCCATGTCTAAGTTTCATGTGTCATAAATGTCTAAAAGTGCCAGTTTTCTTTTTATTATTATTTGGAATAACAGCAGTATGGAATATGTGGGTACTAAAATCTTTACAAAAAGGGCCAGATCCTGTGAGCTGGTGTGTGATTCCTTCAGTATCCTAAGTAAATAGGAATTTAAGATACTGGATCCTAATCCAGTGTCAGTGGAAGACCTTGACTGGGCTTCAGTGTATTTTTGATCTTTCTATCAGCACTGTGTAAGGATCATTATCTTAGAGCATAGGGCCTGGTGCTAAATACGCTGAACTCCGTGTAAGACAATGTTATATAATGTTTTGTCAGAGTAGTATGTCTTGTCTGAAAGCCTATCAAGCCTATCAAATTACATTGTAAGCAGCTGTGTTGCACCAACACTTTTAAACAGAAATCCAAAATCTTGCCCTGTATGAACAATGTTATAAACAGTATTTTTCTGTTTAATTCATTTGACAATATATTGGAGATAGTTACAAATCATAATTAAGAGTATTCTGTACTATTTTCATAGAAGTTGCTCCAGATTATTACCAAGCGCAAAAGAATGGAGCCATGACGATAACAAAAGATATTTTAATGCTTAATTTCAAAGCAGTGAAATGACTTTGAAAACCTCTAATGCATATAAAATTGGTGCTATATTCCATGAAAAATGTACATTGTATCCTAAACTTTTGACAATGACAATTTAGATTGAAAATCTAAGGATTAATTTCTGCATGATACATACAGAATAAAGCATGCAGTTCCCATAAATAATAACAAGTATTTTTGTCTCATTTCCTGTATGCTGCATTAAAAGTTTATTCCACAACATTTTGATATGGCAGCTGTACTTTTTATGTATAGTAAAAAGTATATCTTTATTAGGTATTATGAAGGGATGTGTACTTTCTACTGTACTGTGCTATTTTCTTTTTTCTGATATTTTTAACCATGAAATGAAAATTTAATGAAACACTGAGTAATGCAGTTTGTACTAACACAAACATAGAAGGACAGGCATATCAAAGTAGTATATCTTGTTATTACAGAAAAGGCAAATCTTATACCAAAATTAGACACATCAATCCACATTTTTCACTGTGTAGGTGCATCTACACATGCAATTAGTGTGATGCAATAAACTCAAATGCATATTGTGCCAGAGTTTATTGATCCTGAGCACCATATCTGAATGTGTGCCCAGGCCCCAGAGGGTCAGCCTGTCCACTCAGGACTGCTCCAACCTGACTCAGTGTGCTGTAGAGGGGTTGACTGGGGCATGAGGATGCTAGCCAGTGGGCAGCCCCCACACTGAAGTATCCCTATGCCCCAGCCAGGCCCATCAGTGTCTACTCCTGCATTGCTGTGCACTAAATAACACTGCAGCAGGATAGCACTTGTATTTACAAGTGCTAACCTGTGCCACCATTTATGAGTTTACTGCAACCTAATAAAGCACACGTGTAGACTCAGTGGACTTTCCTATGGAGCTAATTAGTCAGCTCAGCAGTAAATGTCTCATGCAGACATGGCATGTATGCAGCAATTTAAACATGATCAAATTCCTTGGAGGAGGGGAAGGGAGTTGGCACTAGTGCACTTTTAGATCCACCTATAAGAACATGACACATGACAAATGATGCATTACCAATACTTAACTTGCTTTTAAAAATTGTTTGTCTTTATTGTTTGAAGATCTCCTTGTTTCACTAGACATATATTCACTACACAAAATTCAACTTCAATTTAGTGACATAATTTTATGCAGAAGTCCTACCGGGAAGCTCTATACATTGGTTTTTAAAAACAGTGTAAATCATTCCAATTTATTAGTAAATCCAATGCAAGTCAGAGGTGAGTCTTACTTTCGAAATCTTTGGAAGAAATAATGACTTTCTGAGTTGCCTGAAAATTTTCATTTGGCAACTGTAGTCAAAATCACCCACCGTTCCTGCTTAATTTTTATGGCTGTTATTGAGTCATGTATCTTTCCAAAATATAAATTGACTGGCTGAGTGAAGTCTTTAAATTCTGAACTATGCTAATAAAATGCCCTGCCCCCTGCTTCAGTTTGTGTTGGTAATATGAGCAGCAGTAAACCCAGCTGTCATGTAATCTGCAAATAATGGCAGTGACCCAGTAAAGATGCATCCTTTATATCTTTATGTAATGTACATCTGTAGAAGGACTTATGAACTGCCTTTCCTTGCATGGCATAACAAGACAAGATAATCTTTAGTTTTTTCCTTAAATTGTATGTTGAGTTGATCAGAATTGTTTGACTTCAAGCAATTCATGAAAAATAAATGACATTTTAAAACCCTCTTTGTATTATCTGATGTTCGCTCCTGAATTTTGCTCCGATTACTTTTTTATGATAATCTGACATTGACTTTGGTGATACCAAGAGTAACAAGTTCACAACAGTGGTTTTTGGTCATACACTGAAATAAATGGCAACACTCATAAATTCAGCAGAGGAAAGACAAAACCAATCTTCTCATATTTGGGACAAAGTTTGCTTCTGTGCATATGTGTATGGCTTCTACTGATTTAAGTATGAATCATAGTGACATAGCTGAGATCAGAATTTGCCCAATATAACAAGCAGTATTCAGCCCATTTATGGAAATAAATGAGTCTTAACAATCAAATCTTAGAGCTATCTTAGAGCAGGAACAAGTACAGAGAATTCTGATGATTACATTGAAATGTTAAATATCTCAGAAATTACTACATGAACCTTAGTATATCATCATTAAAAACATTGCTTAATATCATATATATATGGTATAATATGAATGCTATAAAGAGGCAATTTACAATCTTTGCAAAATATATATTACCAGAAGAATACTTACAGTGCATTGGTGATATAGGACAGATGACCAAGGGAGTTCAATATTTGCTTCCATGATTCTCTGTTGAGGGAGTGATGATATATTATGAATTATGTCATATCCTGTAGTCATAACCTGCTCCATAGAACATATTTTCCCAGAGGGAAAAGTCCCTGGCTGAAAACCCACTAAGCTAAATTAAATTCACTTCCTAAATTTAATTTGATCTCATCTTCTCATTTTCATTTTCCAAAAATATAAAATAGAATTACCATATGTGTTATAATACAAACTAGTTACATCAGAGCTGATTAGGTAGGGAACAGTGCTGCATTATAATTTATAGAAAGTGTTGTCTTTAAGTGGGCTTGGTAGTGGGCTGAAGGAAAGAAAATGCAGAGGAATCACCAAGAAGATTCTGTTTTGGTGAATCTCGCAAAATGTGGATAAGTTGGATGTTTAGATGTACAAGTTGCCAGAGAAGTTATTTGCAATATAGTAGTAAAAGTTTATCATGTACAGGTTTGTTAACATTATTTTCTTTTGGAAGAGGTTTTTGGTAAAATATATCCTCCTGTCCTTTCTCAGGTCTCCTAGTTTAGATGGAAGGAACCATATAAAGTAGAGTGCAGCCTCAATTCAGGATTGAGAAATCTGCCTTGTAGCATCAGTTGTTGCATTCTGAGAAGGATGTCCCACATTTTGCATCATAAACTTGAATAGAGATGGAGTAGTGTGCAATTCTAGTTGACTTGAACTACTGTAACTTAGTGGTCACATACATACACTATGTAGCGGCCTTTTCCACTAAATTACCCATATATGATATCACTTTAGACTGCTCTTACACTGGTGCCTTTTTAGATTCTATTTTCATGTCACAAATATTTTGATTATTTGAATGAAAGAGACTCCAAATCATATAGAAACCAATAATTTATTGACAATTTAGCACAAGAAATGATCTATAGACTATGGCATATGCATAAAAGTTTTCTTGGGGGAAAGGGAGATAAATACAAAAAGAATCCAAGAAACAGGAATAAGTAGGGATAATAAGATATGTTTAGAGCTTGTCAAAATCACAATAATAACCTCTTGAACTATCATTCTTCAAAGACTCCTGCAAATGGTTAACTTTATGTATTGTAAATTGCCCCACTGAAGCTAATGGGGCTTCTTTCAGTGCATAAAATCAGAGTAAATGCATAAATCTTTATAGGGCTGAGTCCTTAAGAATCTGTGAGATATGTGTGCAGTTATTTCACATAAAGCAAAACTTGAGAGAAAAATATAAAGTGCCTAACCTATCAAGCTCTGAGGTATTAGAAATGGCTACCATCATACATGGATTTCCATCCCCATGGCATCATTTTCCAATGGAATAAGTACCTTTTTTATCCAATTGGTGATTGGTTAACTGATGGAGATCAGATTTTATCTGTTTTTTTTTGCTTTTTTTAGGCAGCAAGTAATTTTTCTTTGCAGTAACATTGATGGCTTGAGCTAATTTCCAAACACCAAAGGGGTACATTATGTCCTCTAAATTGGTTGTGGCAAGCTTCAGCTAACTGCCTCATTTTTTAGCTATGAAAACAACCTGGTGATAGAAACATAAGTGATAGAAAAAATAGCTAAGTATAATTACATGACACGTTGTTCTTGTCTGACCATTTAAAAGTATTTTTAAACATAAGATGTTATTTGTATTATAATTTTATTCATCCATCTGTTCAAAATTAAATTAGAATTTATAGGAACATATATTAAGGACTACATTTGCCATAATATAGTAAAATTTCTTTTAAAAAAACACTGACTCAATGCATTCTTCTCATAAACTTTAAGGCTAAAGATGGCATTTTTATAAAGCATCAGGGGACCAAGTTCTTCAACTTTTAGATCAAGCTCAAAACATATGTCATTTATTTCATTCGGTCAGTTTTAGTAAACTGTCAGATTTTCTACAGTTATGGTTGAAAATCACTAATACAAGAAAGGTAATTTTCCCAAGTGACCTGAATTCTATCCATTTACAAGTATTACCTTGAAATAGTCTGTGTTTTATGAGTTTATGTGACTAATTAGTGGTCATAGGGTAAGGACCATGCCCCCTGACTTTCACAAAAAATACAGCATTTCTTAAGGTTGATAGATTCCACCAACACTTTTTTGCACAACCAGTGGCTTAAACTGTGACTGTGATCATCTTTCAGCTAATATCAGATATGTAGCTCAATTCATTCCCCTTTGAAAGAGCAATAATGAAAAGTTATTAAAAGGAGAGTTTATCTTTAGAACTGTACATATTTGCACACTGTGTTCATTCCTTCTGCATATGTGTTAGCATATCAAAGCTACAGCACCCGGCAGATGTTAATTTAAAGCCATGAAGGAATCTCAACCCTGATCTCAACAATCATGCCTCCTATGATGCCACATATGCATGGCAGGATTCACTGTTTTGAGGATCAGGTCCCAGTCGTGCCTGCTGGTGCGCCCAAGGGTAGTCTTTCAACTTGCCAGTGAATATGGAGCCTGGGGCAGCAATCTTAGGCTCCCCATGAACCAGCAAATTAAAATCTGGACATGCTGCAGCACAAGCAAAGAGAGTTGATTGGCAGCCCCTGATCAGCACCCTTTATGCTGAAGGGAAACCAGCATGGTTTTGTTAAGGGCAGGTCCTGTCAGACCAACCTGGTCACCTTCTATGACCAGGTGACCAAATCCATGGATGC
>JAGPOW010003316.1:72936320-72959559 GCA_030014935.1 Caiman crocodilus
AGTGGTTCTTGCTCCTACCTTGGGCATCTTCAAGAGTAGATTGGATAGGTACTTGGCTGGGGTCCTGTGACCCCAGCACTCATTCCTGCCACTGGCGGGTGGTCAGACTAGATGGCCTGCTCTAGGCCCCTTCTGACCCTAGTTACTATGAAACTATGAAACTATGAGCAAGTTTAAAACTGGACAACCAGCTTTAACTAGTCCAAACCTTATTCTTCAAATTCAAAGTCAGATGCTGGTCTTTGATGTTGTAAAGTATGGCAAACCCAATGGTTCTCCTTGCATTTGAAGACCCCTGGAAGCTCTGGCTCAGTTCAGGATGCCCTGGTCCCCATGCTAACAATCAGCTAGTTATCTGCATCAGGAATCAGCAACCCAGTCTTAAATTGAGCCAAGTTGACCTCTTCTCAGTGCTGACAAGGCAGCATTCATTTTGTTAATGTGCCATTCAAGTAAGCCACAAAGATGCTCCACATATACTATAGAACATCTTCATGGCTGGTTTGACATTTTGTGGCTGGTTTGACATGATACCATGAATTGCCTGAATGTGTGGCATGCTGTCATTTATGCAGAATTAACACATTAATCATAGCATAAATGCAATGTCTTTCAGAGACCTGTGTCCTTCTTTCTAATCTCCCTGCATATTTTCTAGTGTTTATAGGACTCCACATCTCTTTAGAGGAACAGGAAGTGAGTCTATCTTTCTTCTACCTAGGTTCCATCAAAACCTATAATAGTGCAAAAACCAGGAAAAAATAAAACTATGGGCTCCATCTCTGCATAATGCTCAGATTCAGTTTAAAACAAAAAACACATGGCCTACTTAAAAGAAGTAAGACTTGGAGGGGACAAAGGAAGGGTGTCTACTAGGAGGTTGGCATTATGCACATGTTGGACTATTTTTCAATACCTGACAGTGAATTGCTACCTGTAATATGTACAAACGAGTAGATGAAACCAGGTAGAAACGAACATTTATTTACATTTCTGGGAAGCAAAGGGTTAGATGGCAATGCTAGGGGAGCTATGTGATACAGGAGACAGCGTGAGAAAGCACTGAGAGGGTACAGACCTACAAGACCTTACCTCACATACGTTATGTTACTGTAGCTGCCATTAAAAAAACCCTCAAGATTCCAGTGGTGTTGTATTGTTGTTATAGCCGTGATGGTCCAAGGAATATTCAAGAAGAATTTGTCTGGTAATATTTTTAATTGGATCAGCTGTACAGCTAGGATCCAGGTAAGTAAAATAAGAACAAGATTTTGTGCCTAACCGGTTTTAGCACAAAAATGCATTTCCTCAGGTCAGGGAAAAAAAGAAGAGCCAGCCTATCATGGTACATTACATTTGTTTAATTCTATTTAGTACTTGAAAATACTCACTTTAAAAAGGTGATAACTGTAGAGTGCAGAGTAGTTAGCAGAAGGACCTAGATTTTTTTTGCAATTTCACCCACTGCCTCCTTCAAATATTTTAAAACAGGCTCATTATTAAAAGTGTAAGAGAGGGGGAGTGTCATTATGAATAACAGAGCATCTTTTATCTCTAGTAACTCAAAGTAGCATCTCCAGGGCAAACATCAGACTTAACTGCCAATTAATAACTAAATCCTAGAACAAATTATTTCTCTTTTTGTTAAAAACAGGAAACATTCTGGTTAATGTTTGTAAATTCAGAGTTAGGATTGTCCCTTCTAAAACAAGTGCCTCAATCTTTGCTCTTCCCACTCTCTCAAAATAAATATATACCTAGAAACATTCTCATTGTAGTATTATGTTATATAGACTGTCTAAGTACAAATGAACAGGGGTATTCTTTCCATAGATATTGTGAGTAGTAAGATGAGATACAGGAGTAACCTGTGAATGTAATGATGAATAAGGGTGTAGGTTGTAGCCGTGTTGGTCTAAAGACAGAGGCAGACAAGGTTCTTTGGGTGAATCTGATATCTTTTATTAGTCCAACTTAAATAGTTGGAAAACAATTATTAAGAAAGCTTTCAGGTTCAAAAACCCTTCATCAAGCTAAGGAAGTTTCAGCAGTTGGTGTGTGCTCTTCCTGGATGGATGATGAATAAGTGATCTAATAATGTTATCTACCATTTTGTTTGTAAGTATGATAGAATAATAGAATTTGGGAAGCTTGGTGTTGTTTCTGTGCTTTAGGCTAAGTGCTTGAGTGTAGGGCAATATAAGTAGCTCATATTCCGTATTGCTCACCCAAACATAAGTTTTGTGTTAGCAACAAGAAGTTGTTAATTGTGACAGAAGCTGGCTAGTTGTTATTATTTGCCTGTTCCTTGAGTGTTATACACAGCTGACAAAAGCAGAATGTTAGAATGCATTATGGGCAACTCAGGTCATTGCTCAGAGAGGAGAAATTAAGGTTGCATAGGCTTGTGGTACATGGAGAAGGGAGATGAGATGTCTCATTGCATTGAGGAGAACCTAGTACTCCAAATCTGGATTTGAAGCCCTCATAGGGCCCTAATCACATAAACAAATACATATTTAGCACATTTACTAAGGCTGCTGACAGACATGGAGGGGAAAAAAAACAGCACTTTACTGAAACAGGAACATTGTCAGTTTGACCCAGCTCACACAATGTCTGTAATGACCACGTACTTCAGTGGGGCTTTTTTGTACTTTTATCTAACAGTTGATTGTATCACCAAAAAGACAAAAGCACCAAAAAGCCCCACTGAAGCATGTGATCTATACAGACATTAGGTATGCCACGTCAACTGATGTGGCTCCTCTTCTGGCATGCACTGCTGTCAATGGAAGACTGCGCTGAACTTAAAGTAAAGCACAATTGTTTTTCCATGTCTGTCAATGGCCAAGATGTTTAAATTGGATTGCTGTTGGTGAACAAATGTTATGCTTGTCTGTAGCTACACAGCCATCTTAATTACTGGTAGTGAAAGTAGAATTTGAACCAGTATAAATGTATTAAGAGTATAATGCTGCTTAGTATTTTTAGACTTTGTGCTGTAATTTCTAGGAAAACTGAAGTTATAAGACTATGCTTATCAAAGGATATTCAGAATATTTGCTTTTAAATATTTAAAAAGTTCAAAGGACGCTGACCTTTTAAAGCTAACTTGAAATCAGCAGAAGGCAAAATAGATTGTTGTAACAGTGTAGCATGAATATAATGGTGTTTTACATAGTAAAAAATGGGATTGTGATTTAGAATTGCACAATACTGGGGCTAGAAGGGTTAGCTAGTCCAACCTCTTGAATATTGGACTTATTGGAAAGCTGACTAGTTATTAATACCTGGAGCTGGATCTTATAAAAGTATTATTTGAATATTGTTTAATCACTGCTCCTGTTTGAAAGTCTAGTAAATCTGGTTAGATTGTAAGGCTCCGGTGGCACAGCCTGGGACTGCTCTGTAGAGCCAAGGCAGGCTTCTACCCTACAGCCCTTGTTAAGTGCACTGACCCAGTACCATTAATCAAGGCCACAAGCCCTTCCCTGTGATTGGTTCTGGAGCTGCATTTAAGGAATTCCTCCAGCATGTGAGCCTTGCTGCACAACACTCTGGTCTCCAGTCTCTGAGTAGCGTCTGTCCCAGCCACATCTCTGGCTTCCCTGGTTCCTGACCCTATCTTCAGCTTGCTCCTGGATTTTAGCCCTTGGATTCAACCTGTTTCCTGACTCCTAATCCTGGCTTGTCTTATTTGTGGAGTTTGCCCTGTGGGTTCTCTTTTAGATTTGGTAAGTAGGTTTCTGATTCTTGGCTCCTGTACCTGGGTTGGCATTTTTGCCCCTAATCCATGGCTTTTGACCCTTATATCTGCAACCCCCAGCTTCACAACTGGCTTTACCTACTAAACCAGCCAACTTGGTGGGCCATGACAGTGCTTTTTTACTTTCAAATAGTATGTGAACAGAAACCAAGTAAAGAACCATATAGAATAGGGTGAATTTTATAAGTATATTAATATATTGAGAATAAATCAGAAACTGATAAAAACAGCCTGTTTGTAGTGTAAATATCTTTACAATATAAACCTGATGATCTTAGAATTCTGCACCCCCCCAACTCCTGAGTCAGCAGGACAAGTTGAAGAGCAAGGTGATAATCATGGTAGTTGGGGGACTTCTGACTCATACTTATCCCTTTGCTTATTTGAGTCAAGGACCAAACTAAGGAATCGTATTTCAACAGAATCTTAATTTTAGAGATGCACTCTTAAAGTAAAGCACAGCAGAGATATATTTAATTAAAAAATCCTATGGTGAAAAAAAACACACAAATCTTCACATTATTTCAATACCGGGGAAGATATATATTTGATTAATTTTGTAGCGGATATGTCTAAGCATCACTTTTGGATCAATCCTGAAACTTAGATTTAAAATAATAAATTTAAAACTGTTAACATGATAAAACAAAATATCTAGCATGCTAAGCTTCTCAAGAGTGTCAATTTGAAATGGGATCAAACCACAAAATAAATCAACACAGAAGATAGGGGATAGAACATGACAGAAGTCTTTTCAAACATCTATGTCATAAATTTCAGACTTTCCAGATGAAGCCTGTCCACCACAGAGGTTCAAAAATAGAAGAAGAATTTACTTAAAACTGGAAGGAACCCCTTATGATACTGAATCTAGTTTATCACAGGCAACCAGACCCCATAACACTTTTAAAAACCTGGTCAATGTCATCATAAAACTAGTTAGGATTTCTGCCCCCACAATTGGCAGGCTGTTCCAGAACTTCACTGCTTTGATAGTTAGAAACCTGTTTCTCCTTCCAGCTTCAATTTATTCATGGTCATGCTCTCAGGCCAATATTGTATTTTTGCCTTGTAAAGTTTCTATAAACTTTCACATGAATTTCACCTTTGTAGCTAAGAGTAGAATTTGTCTTTTTATATTTAAAAATAATCATTTGGTCCCTCATAAATGTTTGAGCGAATCAATTCTGAATGGAATAAGCAATGTAGACATCTGAAGTAAATGAACTGTACAACCTCCTTATCTCAGGATTGATATTTTCATGCTCATGTTCAGAAGCTTGAACATTGATGCAGAACACACTGAAATCTTTTTGCACAGTAAAAGCAAAATACATTTTCAAAAGAAATCTAGTGAAGAGTATAAAGTGTTATAAACCATTCAGGGTTTGCTCCTGAGTATCAAAAACAACAAATCAGATTCTGCAAGATGATGATGACTGGTTCTCTCCTTTCAATTTTAGCAGTAGTGGACAACATAGTGGCTCAGTGCTCTGCTCAGTCTTTCTAATTAAACAAACACACAAAAATCCCAAAATTAAAATATATACCAGGCCCAAGACAAATTTAATATAAATCTACTTTATAGTAGGGACATAAAAATAATTTGGTGTCTCAGCTTAAATAAAGTGGTACACAATAAAAAAAGATTACCCAAAGTAGTAGGAAAAAGAAATTGTATCAAAAAAACTTCACTCTCTGTAGGCCTGTGTTCTCCTCTGGCAGAGCTAACAGAATTGAAGGGAAAAGAAAAAAATGAACTGGGTTAGAGTGAAAAAGTGTTTGGAGATTCCCTGAGATCTTTGTAAATAATTTGTGCATATAATTCAATAATTCTCCTTACAGTCATATATACTGTTACTCTTACAAAGGAATAACTTCAGTGAATTAACAAGTAGTTCCATGCATAAAGAGGATGACCATTGTTCATAATAGACTGGTAAAGTTTCGGAGCTTGTAGCTTTATGTGTAAATGTGGCATTAGAAATCAAAGCAGATCCAGAAGTTGTCATGCCAAAACCAAAACTTTACTTGTAAACATGTTAATATTGCAACTGTCATCAAGAAGGTTTTTCAGGTCCAGGATGGAATTTCTTGTTAGGGAAGAGAGAAACTAAAGCTACTTCATAGTATTCAGCTCTTACCTGGGATATGAGAGGCCCAGGTCAAGTTCCTACACTGCCTGATTTGGAGTCAGAACTTAGATCTGTCTCTTCCACATCCCGGGTAATGACTTGTAACTGTAAAGTTAGTCTCTTCTTCTAGCCCAATTAAAGTGTAATTATTTATATAAAATGGACCACTTCCAACAGCAAAGTCTGAAAAGGGCACATGTAAGTTATTATTGCATATTATTAAGGAGGAGGCAGCTGGCTGATTTTGAGGGCTGATCATGGAGCCAGCTGCCATATTTGAGGGCTTTTTGTGGCTGGGGCCTCCTGTCATGCCTCCAATTGGCTGAGGGGCCCCAGTGGCCCCGTCCTTCACTGCTTATTGGCTACAAGGATTGTCTGTCATGTGACCCTACCCCTCACTGATTGGTTGCAAGGGCTGTCTGTCATTCAGCTGCACCCATCATTGCTGATTGGTGGAGAGAGGTTGGGCTGCACAACAGGAAGCCCTCTCAGCCAATCAGCAGTGAGGGGAATAGAAGGCAGCCATGTTGGACTCCCCTGTGTGTTGGCAGCCTCTCATCCTCCTTTGGCTCCTGGTGGACTATGCAGCCAAGCTGCAGCACCCTGTGAAGTACTGAATACCCCTGGAAACCAGCATTTTATTTTTAGTAATCATTTTTTTCTTTCACAGATTTTGGTGAAAGGTACCTACATATTATACTGGCTACAGTGGTCAAAAAATCATCAAAAGGAAAGCTCCATTTCAGAAATGGACCATTACAGGGAATGTGATGCAGCACAGTGCTTTTAAAAACAAACATACTAACAAGAACTATATATAATATATATATAGAATATATACATATATTCATTCAATGTTTGATAAGAATCTATATTTTAAGGACTGCCTTTTAGATGGCTGAGTATGAAGTCCTCTAATGTAAAATTAATTGATCTTTGGAGACCTTGTAGTTTGAATAAGGAGGGTTAATTATTTAAGGATAATAGCCAATCCTATAGTTATTGTATCCGCACAACTCCTGTTAATTTTTAAAAAAGGTGTGGTCAAACAAGGGCTTTGAGAACAAAGTGAACTGAGAGGCATCTCCATTCAGCTTTCTACTAGGGTGTTATATTATCTGTTGAAAGGGGAAAACAATAATTAAGTGCAACCTTTCTAAATCTCACAATTATAACTTTTCAAACTAATCAAGATCATAATCTGTAGAATGTTCCACAACTTTTCTCTTCATGTCTCCATTTCTCTTTTTATAATACACAGTTCCAAATTATTATCAAATATTCAAATGAACTTAAACTTTCCTCAGAAGCAAACACATCCCATTTCAAGCATATTCAAAAGCAAACAATGTGAGGTGAACATGCTGGGAAACTACAATGGGTGTGTCCAGATAAGCTGGAACTTGCCCTTTCCCAGGGACAAGTATGAGTGGCAGGCCCCCCAGGGTGGAGTAAGGGAGGTTAGAGGCCTCTGGGAGCCGCAGCCAGTGCTCCTGCAACAAGAAGCCTTTCTGGCAGCCATTCTGCCCTGCTTTTGTTTGGCATGGGATTTTTTTCACCCTGGAATTTATATATATATATATATATATATAATATAATATATTATAGTATATATAATTATATATATTTATATATATATAATAAATCTCTGTATTACTGGTATTTAATTTTAATCACAGAAAAATGAGCAGGTTACCTGAAGAAGAATGCATTGCATTCAAAAGCTTATCTAAGACTATCCTATCCATGCAGTTAGTCTAGTAAAAGATATTGCCCACAGTAATTCTTGCCTTTTGCACATCTCCTACACTATCATTCCAATACGACCATGAATATTTTTTACCCCCAAAATGATCATTGTTTCAATCTTAAACATTTATTTCACCAGTGCCCAGAGTACTTTATTTTAATGGAGTTATACATATTATTCCAGTTTACAATATTTGTAAATCAAGCTTCTGGCAAGGTGAGACAGTCAGAATTTTTTTAAAGGAAAATTTACCTCATCTTATTCAGCAAAAATATTAAAACCTTTTTTTTTATTATTTGGATTGGGAGGGAAAGTCTCTGGGGGACTATAGCATATGTGGGTCATGGGAATTGCTTTTTCTGCATTTCTCATGAGATTTGTTTAACCTGTTCATTTTACCTTAATGTAAGTGCCTGAAATGTACTTGTGCATCACATTGCATCTTTGCTGTACTAGTGAAAGAACCTACCAAGCTAACCAGTCTATGGCTATATAGACTATATGGCTATAAGACTGAAGACCTGGTTTGATATCAGTCACTGAAGTGTAAACTAAGAGCATCTTCATTGTATTTGATGTCAAGGCTGCACTTTTGCTCAAATATAATCTATTTCAAAATGGAGTGTTGACAGTTGGGTGACTATCTGATGTAAAATAAGCTGCCACACTGGGTCAGACTAGTTATCTTCAGCACTGGCTCAACTGTTCTTAGTGGTGACAGATAACAGGGGCAATGATCTCAAGTTGCTATGGTTTCAAGGGAAGTTAAGTTAGATATTAAGAAAACTCTCTCACTAGGAAGTAGTAAAACACTGCAACAAGCTACTTCCACTGAGAAGTTGTGGAATCTCCATCCTTGGAGGACTTTAAGACAAAGCCTTGGCTGGGATGATATAGTTTGGGATGATCCTGTTTTGAGTAGGGGTTTGAACTAGATGGCCTCCTGAAGTCCCTTCAAACCCTGTAGAGTAGCAAAAGTTTTAGACATCCCAGTCATCACCAGTAAGAAGCATCCCTAGCTATTGTGCTTAATAAACTCTGATATTGATATCCTTCATATATCTAACACATTTTTAAACCCTGATAATATTATTTGCTTTCATAACATCCATTTGTAATAAGTTCCATATATTAAATTTGTGTTGTGCGTAGAATTCATACAGTTAATGTTACAGCTGTAATATGGAATGCTAAATTATGATGCCTATTTTGTCATTTGATTTTTCTCTAGTCCAGAGGGCACTTATTTCAATTTATGATTCTTGTGGGAAACTAACCCTCCAAAGTGACTGGGGATATGACATATTTTCTCATATACAATATATGCACACCAGAATATAACTGACATCTTATTTTTGAAAGGCAGAATGAAGCAGAAAAGATTTTTCTAGAGTTATGGCTGTATGGAGCAGAGGCAGAGCATAATTTTCAGGTGACATCCTGTTTTTCCTGCTCAGGTTGTGAAATAGGAAGAGAAAGTCCACCAGCAGCTAGGAGACAGCAAAATTGCCCTAAGGAAAGTTAGGTTGATTTGTGGAACATCAAGACCAGTAAAAGGGGAGAAGATCATTAACACCTGTGGAGTAAAGAACAAAAAGCCGTTACGATAATTGACTGCCTTGGCTGCCTGAATAGTAATGCCATAGCTGCTGCACTGTGAAGTAGGAATCAAAGCAAAATTATCCTATCCAGGTCAGAAAATCAGCTTCCCAGCTTTAATATACTTACCCTCATTTGGGTGGGGGAAGGGGGATGATTTGAAGTTAAAAGGTGCACATTTTATGCAAGAAAATGTTCTAGCATTAACCTAATTCTACTCCTTTTAAATCCTATGCTAAAATACCTTGAGTGCTCAGTGCTTTTAAAACTCCATTTCCAAAACCAAAATTATTTAACACAGCAAAAATAACATCAGTGAACATCCTGATTCCAAGTCTCCTTTTTGTATTGTAGTTATTTATAATGAGGCCACCATTTTAACCTGTATTGCAGATGAAACTGAAGGAAATAGGTAAGGCATTGATCTAACAGACTCCTTTTGTACAAAAAAAGAATGAGAAACAATAATTTATAGTAATACATCAAGACTTTATTTTTCTATGAAATAAAACATGTAAGTGAGCAAGTGGCTATGCAGTAGTTTAGCTGTTCAAAGACCCATTCCCGGTTTCATCCTTAACCCGTTGGGTACGGAGGTCAAGATTTTCTGTCACAAGGAGTTCCCTTGGCAAAAAGGAAGTCCCTTATGCATGATCTCCTAAAAAAAACCCCAACAACCCAACCTGTATAGGAGGGATAATTGGAGAATTCTTAGGTAAAGGGGGCATGGCTGAAACTCTGGAACTCCAGTATGCCAAGTAATTAGGCAACAATTAAAGCTCACAGCTAGGCAGCATAGCCTAAAGCACTGACATCCTCTAGCTGAAGGAAGGTTGATAGCAGTAGCCCGCTAATCCACCACTGCTCTGAATTAGGTGAGGAACTGAATCAGCTGCTGACCAGTCTCAGAACTGAGGAACCATGTTAGCTTCTTGCCCATTCTCTCAAAGGATTTAGCTGCCTCAAGGGATGCTGGGTGCAGGTTACAGTTGTACCCCAGGGATTTTTATTGGCTTGTTTATCCTTTATGGTAATGTTTGCTTGTAATTTTTGTGTTATATTGCTTTGTTTTCTGTTATACATTATTTTGCATTTGTGTTAAAAAAATCAATAAAGGCAATGGAAGTAGAAAGACTGAAACAATTGAGAGTTCAGCTTTGGAATCAAATATATTCTTCATTTACACAGACTAACTAATTATGTAGTGTTTTCATCAGTGTGACAGAAAATAATCTGGATTTTTTAATTTTCTTTAGAGCTTTTCCCATAATAAAATGCAATCTTTCTTGTTTCTCTTTTACACCTAGACACACAAGCACACAAACCCTGTGAGAGGGCATAATGTGCTGATAAGTGTTACATTTTAAGTGGTGTCATATTATAATTGGGAGAATATATTACTATTTCAAATATTTTGCAATATCCAAGCATATTAAGGTATGCATAAATGTCTCAGCTTCATACCTCCCTGATTTAGCATAGTAGCTAGAGCAAGTTATAACATTAGACTGAAAATGAGAAGTATAAGACAGTGTGTGTCACTTCTCTTCTTATTTCTCCAAGTAAAAAGAGAGACAAAATTACAGGCATTCATGTTCTCAAATCTGCAGGAAACACTAGAGCCATAAATGTTTACGTGATTTATATGAATACTTTGTTGTTTGGAAAAATGCATAACATTTCAATCATCTTAGTAATGATATCACCATGGAATGTTTGAGAATGTCAAATAAAACTTACATGAAGATTCTGCAAACCTTACTTATACCAGTCCCTCTTAGGATCATTTAAGTGAATCACTAACATGACTAAGATTATCAAAATCCAGTCCTGAGCTAACTAAGATGATTACTTTTTAAAAAGTGAATTGGGAAGGTTCCAAAAGTATCTAACACACACAAAGGAGTGAAAGTTGTAAATAGCAAGTTGGATATGGAAAGATGCTGCTTACCCTTGGGCCCTTGGCAGATGTTACACTGAACTGAACATGTGGCCAATTCACTCCTGAGCAGGGAGTATGGAATCAGCTGAATGGCTCTCACAGCTGCAGAAGTGCACAGGAGCCCTTCAAGGCTCCAGTGAGCTCCTGAGGCTGAGAGTGCTAACTAGCTTCCCACACGGCCAGCTAGTCCAAGGGCTGGTGGAGTGAGAAGAATTCAGGTACAAGTCAGGTTGAAAAGCCAGAGGTTCAGTCCAGTAGCAAGCCATGTCAGGAATAGAGTATCAGGCAGAGCATAGAGTCAGAGGACAAAATTGGTCAGTTAGCCAGAAGGTCCAACAGAGAACAAGGGCTTGGGGTAAACTGGGTTAGAAAGCTGAAGGTCTAGGCAGTGTGCAGAGATAATGGACAGGCCAGGTCAGGTAGCCAGAAGGTTCAACAGAGAGCAAACAGAGGCATATGTTGCAAAAGTAGTCTTGGTAGGGATTAAGACCTGTTGCCCAAACATTTCCTTTTCCAAGTCAGGGGTTTATATAGCAAGGAGTGGAAGGTCATCTCACCCTGGCCAGCCACTCTAGAGGCAGGAAGCACCTGGTCTGGGAAAAGTGACTGATATGGACAGGCCAAGACCTTCAGTTCAAGGATGTAGCCATACACCATACAACCATACACATGGTTGTAGATGGCTTTCTACTTGACTCCGCCCTTCCTGCTCAAACAGCAGAACATAATTTGGATCTGATTCCCAATCCCACAAGTATGCTTTCTGCCATGGGTTTGTGGCGTGGCAATAGGTACAATTGTGGGGATTGCAGATCAGATCCACTACTGCCTTTAACTGAATATCAGTCAGAGACCTTTGGGAGACAATGAATAGGGCTGGGCAAATAAAGGATATTCTGGTAAATTGTCAAACAAAAAAAAACCTAAAAATGAAAAAAATTTAACTGAGGCTGAACTGAAACTTATTTTTCATACTCAACTCCTGCAATTTTGTAATAATTTACAATTTTAAAAACATTTAGGAAAGATTTTTAAAACACTTTTTTAAAGGGTTTAGCCCAAAGTGTCCTTATTTCCCCTAGAATCATCCCTTTTTCAGAATTTCATTAATATGATCTGATGTTATTTATGTAACAATGTAAATAATGTTCTTTTAGCTTGAACTGTAGAGGTTACTAGCCTGAAAGAAAACAATCTGTGGATGAGACAGTTCATGCTTTCTGGAGCCATTGCTTCAGACTCTGTAAACATAGAAAGGCATCAGTTATGTTTGGGCTGTATTGTCAAACTTTCTCCTGCTATGAAAGACAAATACTTAACAAAAAAACTAAAATTATAATTTCATGTGACTCTAAAAATAATAGGCTTGTAATGATTGCTTATGCCTCTGGCTCCCAAGTTAAAGCCGACTTGAATTTCACACAACGAAGTTTCTAGCATCATATATCACAAAACTAGTCTGTACCATGCACGATACACAACAGGAAAAGGATCTGAAGTCAATATGTTAACAGAAAAAAAATGAGGGCGTAGGAAATTAAGTAATAGAACCAATTAGTATAGACCTCTCAAGGTACATAGGACAATCAACATGCATTTTACAATTACAAAACAAAGCCTAGTAATAAATCAAAAAAGTGACTATACAAATGACTCAGAAATAGCATTAATACAAAAACATTAATAATTTTTTTTAAAGAAAAAGTAAACAACTCCCAAACTATTATCCAATTGCAGATTGTCAGGAGGAATGAACAGAAGTTGCACAGTAACAATCTTTTTTAGAAATGTTTAACAACAAAATATAGTAGTAGTACTGCAGAAAAGGAAAAAAGGCTTTTCCTTAATAAATTGGTAGGAGAACTCTAATTATATGGTTGTATTTATAGAGATAATTTTCTCTCTGGATCTAATCCTTTAGTAACTAAAGAATATTAAAAGAACCACTAAAGGTTCTGGGGCAGTTTTTTTACCAGCTCCTTGAACAGCATCCAGAATGATTATCTATTCCTTTACTGGATATCTAAGGGCACTGACAGACCTGCAACTTCCATGCTGTAAACCACAGTGCTTCACAGGATGTGCCATTAATTACAGAGATCCCCCTGACCACACAGACATTTGTTGTTTGGTCTCAGGGTTTGGAGGATTGAGCTCCAGTTTGGAAAAGCTGTGTGTCTAAGCTTCTCTCCCCTAGCCTAGCTTCCCACCTGCCACCAATCCAACCACCCCAAAGAGGCTCCAGTCCATCCACCCAACCCTCCAGCACTGGCTGGGCAAGCCCCAGCCCAAGCTCCCTCCCTTCCCTTCTCTCTAAAGACCATTCACCATTCCTGGATAGTGCAGTTACATATCCATAATGTAATATATTTTCTCCAGTGCACCAAAAGCCCTGATGGAAAATACGTAGGAGAAACCAAACAAAAACTGTCTACTGGAACACAAGCACAGCAAAAATCTATCGACCATAGTACTTGTATAAACAAGTACTAAATGACTCCTCAGTACTGGAGCTACTACACAGTCATGCCAAAGAACAGCTTTTTCATGATATTGGCCGCGCAGTAGCTCATGACTACTGCTCAGTAGAGTCATGTCACATTTCTGCCACATGACGCTACTGTGCAGTAGTGACAGGCTATTGCACAGTCAGTGTCTTGTGTAGACATGGCCAAATAGAATCAAGTGGAAATTGATGTCTGAGTAACAGTCCAAGGCAAGCTTAGACTAATAACTATGTATTTCATAGTTTCATAGTTGGTAGGGTCAGAAGGGAACTGAGCAGATCATCAAGTCTGACCCCCTGCCATGAGCAGGAAAGAATGCTGGGGTCAATGACCCCAGCTAAGTGATTATCTAGCCTCCTTTTGAAGACCCCCCCAGGACAGAAGCAAGTACCACTTCCCTTGGAAGTTGGTTCCAGACCTTAGCTGCCCTGAGTGTAAAGTAGTGGTTCCTGATGTCTAGCTTGACCCTACTCTCAGTCAACTTTTGGCCGTTATTCCTAGTTACTCCTGGTAGGGCCCAGGGGAACAGGGACTCTCCTATTCCTCGCTGGTCCCCACTGGTAAGTTTATAGACAGCCACCAGATCCTCTCTCAGGCCTCTCTTGTGGAGGCTGAACAGGTTCAGGTCCCATAGCCTCTCCTTGTAGGGCCTGTCCTGCTGCCCTCTGATCATGTGAGTGGTCCTCCTCTGGACCCTCTCAATGCTGTCCACATCCCTCCTGAAGTGTGACACCCAGAACTGGATGCAATACTCCAACTGTGGCCTGACCCATGTCACATAGAGGGGGAGGATCACCTCCTTGCACCTGCTCGTGATGCATCTGTGGATGCATGACAAGGTGCGATTAGCCTTACTGACCGCTTCTTCACATTGGTGGCCCATGTTCATCTTGGAGTCTATAATGACTCCAAGATCTTTTTCTGCCTCTGTGCTGATGAGAAGGGAGCTCCCCAGCCTATAGGTATGCTGTTGGTTCTTCCTTCCTAGGTGCAGTACCTTGCACTTGTCAGTATTGAATCCCATCCTATTCTCATCTGCCTACTCCTGTAACCTGTCTAGATCTAGTTGTAGCCTGTCCCTCCCTCCTACCGTTCCCACTTCTCCCCACATCTTAGTGTCATCCGCAAATTTGAACAAGGTGCTTTTCACACCCTCATCCAAGTCACTGATGAAGATGTTAAACAGTGCGGGCCCAAGGACAAAGCCCTGGGGGACCCTACTGCCCATGTGCCTCCAGGTCGAAAATGACCCATCTACCACCACTCTCTGGGTGCGGCCCTCCAGCCAATTTGCAACCCGTCTGACTGTGTAGGCCTCAACACCACAGCTGCTTAAACTTTTAAAAAGAATGGGGAGACAGTGTTGAAGGCCTTCCTAAAGTCCAGAAAGACTATGTCCACCGCGACACCTGCATCTAAGAATTTTGTGACCTGGTCGTAGAAGGCAATCAGCTAGGTCTGACAGGACCTACTCCTAATAACCCATATTGGTTGTCCCTAAACATAATCTCCTCTGCTGGTTCCTTGCAGATGTGCTCCTGGCTGATTTTCTGAAAGAGCTTCCCTAGGACCGAGGTAAGACTGACAGGTCTATAGTTTTCTGGGTCCTCCTTACTCCCTTTTTTGACAATGAGGACCATGTTGGCCCTTTTTCAGTCCCATGGCACCACGAGTGCTTGTAAAGCCATTCCAGGGGTCGCGCAATAACCTCTGCCTGTTCACTCAGCACCCTGGGGTGGAGGTCATCTGGACCTGCTGATTTGAACATGTCCAGACCCACCAGAAGTTCCCTAATTAGGTCCTCGCTCACCCTAGGCCTGGCTATGCCTCTCCTAAGTCCATCTGGAATCCCAGTAGGGGGTGGAATGTCCCAGTCCCTGCTCAGAAAAATGGAGGCAAAGAATTTGTTAAAGAGGTCAGCTTCATAGTTTCATAGTTTCATAGATTGCCAAACGTGTCCTGTATGGGCCCCATGTTACCTGGTGCTTTCTTTTTACTCTCTATGTATTTAAAAAAGGACTTCTTGTTATCTTTGATCCTGGTCACTAGTCCTACTTTTATCTCTGCCTTAGTCTTCCTAAGAGCCCCCCTACAGTCTTGAGCAATGGAGGTATAATTTCCTTGGTTATGGCCCCTCCCTTCCATCAGGTGTACGCCTCCTTTTTAGCTTTCAGATGTTCCTGAATGCCTTTCTTTCCCTTATCACTGATTGTCACAGGATGGGGTCCCCAAGGATGGCCATGATGATCCTAGGGCTCTGTGACTATGCCAGTCTTGCCCAACGGGCACCCTTTTCCTCACCTGCTATGTTTTGTTGGTAATTACAATAAATAGAGAGACTTCCATTGAGTTTGTGTTTAGACATGGTCCTGATGGATCCCACTGAACCCTGTGGGGTCTTGGACTCCTTTTGGGTCTTGCTGAAAATAGTTGCCTCATGGGCTAGATGCATGGCTCCAAAAAACATCCCTTTACCATACCCCAAGCCTTGCAGATGGTATTTAAATGTTGCCTGTCTGGGGCCCTGCTATAGGTTGGTCTCCTGTCATCACCAGGCTCTCCACAGCCCTGTCTCTCTCAGCACCCACACTGGTGCTAGGCTCTCCGCCCCCCTTTTTCACTGCACCCACACAGATGCTGGGGTCCCCACACTGTACTGGGCCCCAGAGTCCTCCTCCTTTCCCAGTAGCCTCAGCCCAATCTACCAATTTATAAACAGCAACCAAAATATGAGCCCCTAGACTATAAGATAATGCAATCAGTTCAGGATGTACTCTGTCCCTTTAAAAGAGTCAAACGTCCCCCCAGCACTAAGTGCCTGGTAGACCAGGGTCCCTGCTGAGCTCCTGGAGCCCCTTAATCCTACCAGGAGCAGAACAGAGAGTCAAACATCTCCAGTTACCTTCCTCTATAAGAGCTCCTTCCCCTTTGGCCTCTGACAGAGAACTGACCCTCTAGTCCCAGCCCTGTGGTTTATATGTGCCCAGGGCCTCTTCTGGTTAGCTGACCGCCTCTCAATAACCTGCTGCCACAGTAACCTGTTCCTGTGAGATTCCTGCCTGACTGCTAGGGCCCTCTCCCTAGGCAGTTTCTGCCCTTAAAGGAGCAGGCACCTTAGTGCCGTGAGACACTGATACACCAAATGATATATGACACTAGCACACAAAATGATATATAAGGCTATAGTTCAGTACCATGAGTATATTCCCTTGGTGACTGCAGAACAAGGACAGCAGTAATTAAGCTATTCTGTTTCAGAGAATTACTCCCCTTCCACCCCTTTCCCCTCCACACACACATTTTCTGATATGTAAAAGTGTGGTTTGGAATAAAATGAGTACAAGTTTTCATCGCTTTTTTCTGTACATATATTCCTGGAAAATGGTGCACAACTTGAATTTGCATAAAGGGAACCCACTTTACAATGTAAAAAATAGGCATATGTTCCAAGACCCCAACTGTACTGACCCCCAGATCCATTTGTACCACTTTTACAAGACAATTTTGGTACCAGCAGCAAACAGTACATACAAGCACAGGGTGGTGGTGAATGTTTACTTGGTGTGAAGAGAGGGTGGTGAAGGGTCTTCAGTGTCAGACTCCACATCACTGGTAGAAGGTATAGGCAGGGTAAAATCCATAGTAGAATCAATAGGCAGGGGGCTCTCGTCACCCTACAATACCGGTGGGGTGGGGCTTCGGGTAGCAGAATGAGGCTTAGAAGTCATCATGCGGATGGCAACTACAGAAACACGTTGCAGATGAGTGAGGAGCACAGATCCACACAAGAGACTATATTTTGGTATGAATCATTCTCACTGCACACCACAAAATGCAGCTGACTGCGGGCTTCCACCACACCGATCACATAAGAGTGAATTTACCTTGCATATAACGGATTTTTGGTATAAAAAGGATCATTGCATAAGAGCAAATTCACACATACAGAACCCACATAAAGCAAGGGAAACCTGTTATGAAAATAAGCATAAAGAGATTATGTTGAAAGGACTGCTGAAATGGTAAATGAGGGTAATTATGATGCTGGGTTAAGTAGTAAAGCATTGCTTTGACAAAGAGGAGAATTGGAACATTTTTCTTCTCTTCCAGAGTTTTTTATCTATCACCTTGATTCCAGGGAAAGAAGGAGTAGCAGGATGTTAATTATTCTTTCCTATAAGGGTGTGAACCTTGTTGAGATTGCTTACTAATGAAGGTAGGAGGTCAAGAGCTTTTTAAGTTATTTTTAAATTAAATGCTTTTTAAGTTAAATGCTTTTTAAGTTATTTTTAAGTTAAATGAAGGATCAGTTCTAATTACACTAATATTTTCATTCATGTTTCACATACACCTGATACACCTGTTTTAGTGTACAGATCTGGCTGGACAATAGTACATGGCCATATGAATTCAAATATCTTCCAAGGAATGACCTTAAAAAATATTGGGTGTGGTTCAATCAGAGTTACTAACTGGAGCAATGTGTTTCTTGTCCAAAGAATATTTATTATCTGTGAGGACGATGTCCTTGGCTAATTCCAGTATGTCTGCTGATGAGGACTCCTTAAATAAACTCTAAATTATGGCCCTCTTACATTCTTCTTTTTACATTTCAATTTTATTATCACTTATTTATGTCTATTGTGAAAGCGCCTATAATTTTTAACTAGGTGGGTATGCTAGACAATATATAACTAAAGAGAGAGAATAGCCTGCACGAGATAAGCCATGTTTAGACATCCCAAGAACTGTATGGTTCATGAAAGAAAACCACATAATCTGAATATTGCATTTGCACTAGGATTGGAGGTAGTGCTGAAGAGAAGGTTTGTCATGGATTGATCATTGTGACCAAAAAAATGAGGTGGGAGGAATTATTTCCAGTTGAACAAATTGTGTTACATTTTCAGAGATTTGTGTCTTCGCATCAACTTCCCCCCCCAAGTAAGAAACAGGATTTTTTAGTAATATCTTTAACTAGAACCAGCTACGTAATTGAAAAAGATGTTGGACAAGTTTATTATTTTTAAAAGGTTGGACAAGTTTATTTTTTTTTATGTTTTTTGTTTAGTTTTCTTTTTTTAGGATTAAGCAAAATTACATTCAAAATGTCATTGAAGTTTTTAATTTTGAAAATACTGAAAGGAGATATATGGAGCTAATTAATTATATGTTCTCTGGAGGAAGCTGCTAACTGACTTAATGAGGAATTCATTAGTTTTGCTCGACCCAAATCTGCATTTTTAAGGATAAAGACAGTCAAATGTATAATTTCACCCACCTCAAGTTCTAACTCTATGTAGGTTTTCTCCACAAAGAACCATTTTTGTTTTTCCTGCCAGGAGGAATAGTCTATACACTTTACAGAGAAGAGGATGCGGATTCAAATATGACAGATAGCCTCCATGTGGGGATATCTATTTGGACCTGGGGAAATAGGTTTAAGCCAGTCTCACACACTGATTCCAAGATCTTTACCCTAGACTATTTTTCTCTTATGGAATGCTAGTGAAAAATATTAGGTTGTTTATTGATTGTAACTGCAAACTAATAGATTGTGGTAGCATTCTGGAAGGCAGTTCTAGGATAGATCAAATTGGTAAAAAAATGTACACGCATAGTAGGTGTGTCTACATGTGAAATTAATGCAGACCAGTAAACTCTGGCGCTTACTGCTCTGGAGTTTTTTGTTCCTAGTTGCATTGTTTGGACATGTGCCTGGGAGCAAAAAACCCTGGAGCAAATTTATCTGGAGTTTATTCATGTGCACCACATGGACCCTAGTCAGAGCAGTTTGGGCTGGAAGAGACTCAGGGAATCAGCCTGTCAGACCAGGGCTGCTCCAAACAGACTCCACATTCTACAAGGGGCCAGTTGGAGTGAAGTGTGCCTCAACACAGGGGCACAGGGGCTTCGCAGCATGCTACTCCATGTCCACATGCTGCTGAGCAGCTGGCTAGCCCTGTGCTGAAACGCCCTATGTAGCCAGGTGGGCCAGCATCTACATGGGCACTGCTGTGCAATAAAAATGTCTGCAGCAGGGTAGTATGTGTATTTTACAAGTACTAGCGTGCTCCAAAGTTCATTCGTTTTGTGCACCCTAATGGGACTGCATATGTAGATACTGAGACATTTACTGTGCAATTAATTGGTGAAGTGCACAGTAAACATATCATGTAGACATGACCACGCAGACACATACAAACCTGGATTTATGTTTGCACATTCCTCCACCAAATTCCATTTGTCTTCCAAGTACATGGAAGTATACGCTGCATCTTGTCATCACCAGAGACTGTTCACACAATTTAATTTTTGTTATAAACTTTGCCTTTTACAATGCAGCCTTGATCCTGATGGCAGCATCAAGGCTATACCAGTAAATAAATGAGCCGTGCCTTTGTAATGGCACAGATACTTGTTAATAACAGGTGTATCTTGGTTCTACTATTCTGGAGTGATAGGAGGAGACTAGAACATTTTGAGCTGTTGTCTGGGACTGGAATGCTGGATACTATAATTTTCATCTGAAAATATGAATGTTGAATGTTCTTTAAAATGTTATAATATGAGCATGCAAACCTTAATTCATATGCAAGATTATTTGGTGCATGAAATGGGGGGAAATGTAAAAATTCATTGAACTCATCTCTAAAAAATTTGCATTTGTTTTTTTACAGAGAAACAAGACATGAACAATAACTCCTGTGTCTTCTATTACCATATAATTTAAAAATTTCTGACACAGATGTTTGTATGTATAATTGAAAAATTAATTTGGCATCAGATTTCCCAGGAGAGTATATGCAGTGCTCAGATGCTTGAAAGAAGACAAACTATGTAACAAAGTGATCATAAAGAAAAAGCACAAGCAATTAAACTATCTGAACTTGTTAAAGTGTTTGTGATTCTTTTGGACCTCTAATTGATTTCTGGTTCTTAGTTAGCACTGACACTCATTTTTTTTAAAGAGATGATTCCCTCTTTCATGTTAGATAAAGCTCCTACATGATATGACAACAATAACCTGGCTACAGTAGATTCAATTGTTTTTCTTTTGATTTGACTTTATTTGATTTGGCATCCTAATCTTTTTAGATGTTTTCTGATCAATTCTGTATCCTTTCTATAACACAATTTTCTTCTGTTTTGCAAGCAAGGCCAATAGTATCAAAAGAGATTTTTTCTTTATTTTGCTTTAGGGGCCCAGTCCAAGTCTCTTTAGCAGATGGTAGCCTTTCCGTTGATTTTGGAAACACATCAATCAGGTATGTTACCACAAGAAATAATTTTCTACTCTGTGAAGTATGTGAGTATATTTTTACCTTCACTAAACTGCTTTGCACTTACTATGGGAAGAAGAGTCCAATAGTTCAGTTAGGGTTATCCAACTTCTGGCCCACAAGCAGTTAATCCTGTTCCCATAGGACCCTGAAACTGTCTTACTATTGCACATCATGGGCACATACAGATGAGCATGGATGTGCCTCTTACAGCATCTCAAAGCAGTTTGAGATGCCACAAGAAGCATGCTGGGAACTAAAAAAAATGGTTCCCACACTGCATATTTGCAGCTCAGGTCTAAATTTGATACCTGAAAGTCCTGGTGTAAAAAAAAAGCATCAGAGAACATGCTCCCTGGAACACATCTTGCATCAACTGGAATCTGGGTTCTCCAGAGAGATGCTCAGGCACTGGCCAGAGTATGTCTATGGCTGTCCCATGCCCTGCTGCTCTAACATGGCATCTCAGCATGCTGGGGCAAATAGGAACAGGACAAGGCTGCAGTAGTGTCCCAGATATGTAGGGATGTGAGGGTAGGGAGGACTGTGTGTATAGATGTGGTGGGGGACTGTGAGTGGAAGGGACTACATGGGAGGGGTGGGTCCCCTGCCCACCCCTTGGCTCGACCCAGAGCCTCACTGAAGCAGCAGAGGTGGCTGTCAGGCATTCAGGGCTCACTACTAACTGTCTGAGTCTTCCCATGGTGTGGCACAGTCCAGGCTGTCTGGTGCCAGATTGGCACCACACACAGGGTTTCACATCCCTCAGGTCCAGCTGGGTCCTGCCATCATGTGCTCAGTGTGCCATTGGGCTGGGCCATCTCCATGCATGGTGTATGGCCCCTGTGTATGGTGCCAATCTAGCATCAGAAGGCCAGAGCCATGCCAGAGAGAGACTCTGCCTGTCAGTAGTGGACCCTGAGCACCCAATGGCAGCTGCTGTGGTTGCTGCTGCTACAGGGGGCAGTGGGCCAAGCAGAGGGGGCAGAGGACTCACCCCTCCAAATCAGTCTCGCCACACCCATGTTTTCCCCCCACACACCCACAGACACAATTCACCCATTCCACCAGTCAATGTTCCCTCTAAGGAGTACAGGTCCATGAGTGAGCCTCCCTGGTCCATGAATGCACCGCCTCGGTCTGGTGTGGGATGCTTACTGAAGGGGGCTGGGGGCCAGAGGCCGGGGGTTAGGGCCTGGCAGTTGGGGCCCAGGGGTCGGCAGCTGGAGCTGGAGACTGGAGCTGAGAGGCTGGGGGCCAGAGGTTGGGGCCAGAGGCTGGAGCTGGGTCTGGAGCCGAGAGGCAGGGGGCCAGAGGCTGAGGGCCAGAGCCGAGAGCCTGAAAGCTTGAGCCTGGGGCTGGGGGTTGAGGCTGGGGGCTGGGGCCAGAAACTGGGTGCCAAGGGCTGGTGTGGGCTCTGCTGGCTGCAGGGAACTTTTCTGCTCCCCTGCATCAGGGCTGGGGAGTGGAGCCTACCCCAGCCTCCATCCCTGCCTTGCTTCACCTCAGGAAGGAGCTGCTACCTGCACCAGTGAGGCTCCTCCAGCTCTGGGACACTGCTGCACTCCCTGGCCCTGATGCCAAATGACTCCTCACTCCCCAAGGCCATGCAAGGTTGGAGGCTGGTGCAGGCTCTGCTGGCTCCGGCAAAGTGTTCCACTCCCCAGCCCTGATGCAGGGGAGCGGGGCACTTCCCCGGAGCTGGCGGAGCTTGTGCCAGGCTCCCACCCCCACCTGGCCTAGAAGCTGAGTTTTAGCTCCTCTCCTGGTGCATGGCCTTGAAAAGGCTGTGTACAACCACACTTTTAGATGTGCATAGCCACACACACGTGCACCTTAGAGGGAACCTTGCCCCAGTACCACCACACCCACGGACCCCACATCCCCCGGCACACCCTGCATGCCAAACAGGATGGGATGGGACCTGCTGGCAGGAGACATGGCTGCAGGGGCAACTTCTACACTGCAGCCCTGCCCCATACCCACACCAGTGCTGGGACATGCAGCCCCAACCTGGGGATCTCCTGGTCCCTAGGAACCTCTTGGAGGGATATGATGGGCTGAGGGGAGTGATGGTGGAGCCACACCAGGGTGGTGACACCGGTTCCTCCTGTCCGTCTGGAGAACAGGTACGAGGCCCTGGCAGCCCTGGAGAAGGAGGAAGGAGAGGATACGAGGGAGGAGAGTCTGCACACCCGAGGTCCTGTGCAGGCGGCGAGAGTCAAGAGGCCTCAGCGGAGGAGGCGTCGCGTCA
>JAGPOW010003316.1:72969033-73018749 GCA_030014935.1 Caiman crocodilus
GCTTCAGGCGTTACTACAAGGGGTTTGATTTCACTACGAGGGTTTGGCTTCTTAGGTGGTGTCATGAGTCACCGCCTACAATGCAATCTGCACACTTATAAGGCCCAGAGCTGAGGCCAGGCAGGCTGTCCTCTGCTGGCAGCCAGAGGGGCAGGAGCTCCGAGAGGCAGAGGCAGAGGCAGAGGCAGAGGCAGAGGCAGAGGCAGAGGCCGAGGCCTTATGTTTATGTTATAGCCAGAGGCTTGTGTTTGTGTTCTGTTGTTATTATGACTGGTGGTTTCGGTGAGGCTATAAGGGGAAGAAGGAGGCCTCATAGAGGGACTACAGCAGTGTGGGGATCCCAGCGCCTGAGAGGGTGCAGTGTTCTTACAGGCTCCAGAGAAGGCGCCATATCCTCAGGGGCAACCCCCCAGTGGAGAGGGGACCCCAGCACCAGTTTGGGCACAGCAAGCATGAGCCCCAGAGAGAGGGGGGCAGCATTGCAGAAAGTCCCAGAGAGGGAAGCACAAGATTGAGCGGTCCAAGTTAGACACAGAAGGCCCCAGAGAGAGGGGGGTGCATGATTGAGAGGCCGAAAAGGGGTGGCATGTAAAGAAGCCCAAGAGGGGCAGCAGGGAGAAGCCCAAGTTTTGCACGGTCAGCCCCAGAGAGATGGGGCAGGTTTGAGAGGCCCAGAGTGGGCACAGAGAGCCCCAAGGAGGGGGCCATTTTATTGAGAAGCCCAAGTTCAGGCATGGGGAGCCCCTGATAAGAGTCCCTGAAAGGGGACCGCATCTGTTAAGGAGCTCAAGTTGGGCACAGTCAGTCCCAGGAGGGGGCAATATTGGGGCCCTCGATAGGGGGCAACATATTGAGAAGCCCAGGGAGGGCATGGCAAGCCCCAGAATGGGGAGTGCCAACTTGAGAAGCCCAGGGACGGCATGGCGAGCCCAGAGAGGGGAGCGCCATAATTGAGAGGCCCGCGCAGGGCCAAGACTGAGAGGCTCACACAGGGCCATGCTGGAAGCCCAGGTTGGACACAGCCAGCCCCAGGAAGGGGGCAATATTGTGTAGCCCAAGTTTGGGCATTGGGAGTCCCTGACAGGGGGCTGCATACATTGAGGAGCCCAAGTTGGGCACAGCGCCCTGAGGAAGGGGGGGGCACATAGAGAGCCCTGGTAGGAAGGGCTCATTGAGGAGCCCAAGTAGGGCAAGGACTAGTTGGCCCAGTGGGGGTGCAGCAAGCCCAGAAAGGGGGCAGTATATGTAAGGAGTCCAAGCTGGACACAGTGAACCCCAGGAAGGGGGGCAGACGGTGCAGAGAAGACAGAGAGAGGCCATGATAGACAAGATTGGGTTGAGATCTGCGAGGCTTGGGCTGCGGTATTGGGGAGGAAGGAGCCGCAGACAGCGCCCCCTAGTGGAGGGGCAGTACAAGGACAAGGACAGCCTCCCGCTAATGAACCAATTAATAGCAAAGACGTGGCAGGTGAGATAAGGTGGGCGGTTTCCCAGAGACAGGCGCGGGGGCCATATTGAGGGCGGCCCCGAGGCACCCTGTCACAGTTGGACAAAATACTATCGTGTTTATCTAAAGGAGAAGGTATTAGAGTAACTTATTATTCTATGACAAGATAGGAGACTTTTTGGGACGGGCAATGCAATGGACTAGATTTATCTAAATTTAGGCATGAAATTTTTATAGTATGCCTCATGAGAACTTCTTTGCCATCCTGGAGAACAGGGAGATTAAAACTGATTTGGGAGGGAGGTTGCAGCAGGTTATGCTGAAAGTTATACTTTGAACTGAAAAGTGGGTACCAACCATGCTCTACAGAGATTAGTCTTAAGGCCTATCTTGTTTAACATGCTTGTTTGCAACTATGGTACTAGAACTAGATTTGTCATCAGGAAGTCTCCAGATGACACTAAACTGAGGAGTGCTGTCAATAGGTCTGAGGACCAGCTGGCAAAATATTGAGTGTTCTCATCTCCTCAGCTTTTTATGTGTGGTATGTTGTAGGGTGGTCCTGGTGCTTGTGAACTTGTGCCTCAAATTTTGGTGTGTTAGGAATTTGAGTAGATGATTTTGGGAAATATTCAGGCAAATGGGTTCTTTCAAATTCAGGGAGAGGGCTAAATGACCTGGGAGACATTTTACAGATCTACATTCCTATATTCCTAAAATAGGTAAGATGAACTTTTTTTCAACACAGTGAAATTCCTTCTTTACATTTTAAGCTATAAATAAATTAAAGTTTATCCACTGGTGGCTCAAATAGGTCACTTCAAGATCCTTAGATACATTACTATAGTTCTTCTTGCCGAGTGTGAGTCTCTCTCATCTTCATGAATAGTGAAAGATCATAGTCTATCTTTTCACTGGCATTTTAGCAAATATTAAACATTTCATCAAATAAATTATTGATGCACACACACAATATGTAATCAATAGCAGGATTCTAAAAATAAAATATATTATGGTGATGATGAAGAGAAATAAGAATATGTATTGCAGTTGCGTCTAGAGATTCTAGTCATAGGTTGAGACCCCACCATATCAAGTACTGTACAAACAAAACAAGAAGGCAGTTTCTACCCCAAAAATATAATAATCTAAGAATAAAACGAGAATAAAAAAAGAGAGAAGATGGATACAAACAGATGGAAGTCAGAGTCATAGCACATCAGCAGTTCTGCTTTAACAACGTTTTTTTATTATTATTCATAATTAGGAAGAGCTATATGGTTTACATGAAAAATATTTTGTGAAGAACAAAGAGTAAGGTCATTACTTGTCTCGCTCAGAATTGTAAAAAGTTTCTTCCTTTGTAGACTTTTCTCCATTTAATGTAGCAGATTCCAATAGCCTAAGGAATTAATCCTGATTAATATCTTATTTCTTTAGCTGAAAAGTCTATCCAACCCCAGAATCTCACAGATCTCAACACTGTAAACACTGGAAGCTTCCTCTATAATTTCTTTTATCATTTTGCCTATTGTGACTTGGACTATGAACCTGAAGAGGAACACAGGAGGGAACAATACTACTACTTAAACCAGTCTGAAAGCTATTTGGATCTCAGGATCAGTCTAAGGACCTTGTTACACATTAATTTTAGGCAGTTCCTGAAGCTCTTAACCCCTGGATTAATACCTGAAATTGTTTTTTTCTGTGGCAGGTTTATCTTTGATCCATGTTATCCAGCTCACGTTCCATTAATGCAGCCAAACTGGGAGATGCCACCTCACTGCCATCAGTCCCTGATTTCTTGGCAGGAGAACTCTCCTGAACCAGACATTTTTGCTCCCAGAGCCACTTGAGGCTCCCAGAGGGCCCAACCTCTACGTGGACCTTGTCAGGCTCAAGGATCTGAGAGGTGCGAGGAGGCTGTCAGACCCACACCGACCCCTTCCCCTGCCCCCAGGTTACCCTGACCACTACAAGATCGGGGGGGGGGGCATGCTGAGGAGGCAGGCAGAGAAGGAGGGTCCTGCTCACTAACATCAGCTCCCTTTGAAGCGGTGGGGAAATCTTGAGATAAGGAAGCATTTTTTGGAAGACCCCTTCTGTTTCTCAGACTTGCTTTTCCCAGCAGGAGAGGCCAAAACCTCCCCTGTGGGGAGAGGAAGTGGGGGTGATCCACTGCCATAGAGCTAGCTGACTTCAACAAAGTGAGCAGCAGCTGGGAGAAAAAGGCCCATCTCCATTACCCAATGGGGCTGCAGCACCAGAGGCAGTTGAACCACCATTGGGTGCAGCTGCAGGCAGCTGGCTTCTTCTTTGGTCACTGGGTAGCCAGATGGGACCTGCTGCCATAAAGAAAGTATGAGGTGCCCCCAGTGGTGAGGTAGAATTTGTAACACTGCCTGTCAGTCATGAAGGATGTGGAGTGGGGCCCTGACTCTCCCTGTCAGAAGCATAAACATCTGCCATTTAAAGAACAGGATAAGGCAGAGCTCAGAGTTCCTGCTGCCAAGCAGCAATCTATGGACCAGGCCATATCACCACGCCATAAGGGCTCAGGTGGTCGGTGAGCTCATCATCTGAGAGAAATGAGGAGACATTGGAGACTACCACCCAAATGGCTGGTGTATTTAAGGGCTTCTTGAGGCAACCCGTCCCCCCCCGATAAACACACCTGCTACCACGACACCATGCAGCAAAGCAGGGGAGCTGATGGAGACTGAACCCAACCAGGCAGAAAAGAGGACATTTCTGCAGCCTATTAGTACCCCCAGAGCAGCAGCACACTCCTCCACTCCAATGGAAGGAGGGACATGAAGCCAAAGACCAAAACTCTGGTCTAGAGGGGCAGTAGGCCAATAGCAGCTGCCTTCAGCCATTCCAGCAAAACAAAAAAAAGGGTTAACCCTTTTTAGAAAGGGAAAGAAACTAGAGGGAAAGGGAACAAAGGAACAAAGGAACTGGAAGAAACAAACAAGCAAACATCAAAGGAGAGGATAAAGGTGAGCAATATGTCAGGAAAGAGAAGGGAAAAGAAAAAACATCACAGCAGCAACAAGTAGGTGTGGGGGGGACACAAAATGAACCCAGGAGGGGGAGGGAAGGGGAAGTATGTTACTGCAAGAGAAAGGACTGAGAAAAGGTGAAAAGGGCAGGAAGAAGTAATAAAAGGTGGGGGACTACAGTGGAAAAGGGGTCAGACTATCTGGGAGAAGAAAAAACAAAGCAAGCGATGGAGAAAGGCTCATATAACAGGCACAAGCTCCCAGTGCCCAGAGGGAACTCTACTGTTGGTAGCCATTTTGAAAGCAAGCAAGCAAGCAAGCAAGCAAGCTAGCTAGTGTTTAGTATAGTTTTGGGGGGTTTTTTGAACCAGTGCTGACAACTCATTTTATTATGTTCCATGGAATCGTATACTGAATAATGTTTCTTTAATTTTATTCATTACTTTAATGCTATTAGACCCCAATATTATTAATCCATTATGATGGTAAACCTGTTTGTGATCAGTTCACTGATTTTTACATGTATTTGTTTTACTGCAGAGCATATTATGTTCACTTTGGAAACCTAGTTTTTGGCCTGTGCCCGTTTTTGCACTACAGAGTGCCACGGTGTGTTGTTGGCTTCTTGGCCTCCAGCCAGCAGAAAATGAAAACAAATTTAACTCATTGTTACAAACCATATGTTAATCTGCTTTACTTCTTCAAAGTGACTAAATCTCTACCCCACAGTCATAGGAAAATTTTAATGTGCTAGTGAAAACACAGTTTTTACTATTTATAAAGTGATAGCCACTTATTCTCTAATGTTGGATAGTATTGTTCCAAAGAGTTACACCCTCCTGAAAATGCTAAAATGTTGCAGTACTGCTACCCTTATTATAGTCAGCAGCAGTTCTGGTTCTGAAAGATATTATTTCATACCATTAAAGCATTTTTACAACAAAGGCCTTTCTCATTGATGTAATGATAGAGAATGGTAAAATGTATGAAAAGATAATGACACTGAATTGCACATTTTATTTTGTTTTGTTTATTTTCAGTAAGATTACATTTTCTTTTGCCACGTTTCTATTCTACAAAATCCTTCCCTTTAGTTGTATGCAGAAAAAAAGTAAGGACCTGCAATTATGGAATTGAAAGGAAATTTTATTTTTTAGATATTTTGACTAATTAAATATGTCTAGTAATTAATAAATTAGTCTCTAAAACACTGACCTTTGAGAGTATTCATTATTTCTTGCTTCAACTCTTTGCCTTCAGCTATCTCAGCTTTTGGAATTGCATGTCCTTCAACTCTGCTATTTTCTCCCAAGAGGCTTTTGATAGTTGTGCTTTCCTTTTCTTTAGCTCTATGTCATCTGGCATGTTACTCAACTATCCTTCTCCTTTTGTACATCTGGGATGCAATGGCTCTATTCAGCACCAAAGTGCTGAATTCTCCAGGGAACCATACCTCCTGCCCTTTGTAAATAAGCACAACGTAAAAGCATGTTTTACTGTCTTCAGGAGTAAACCTGCACTGGATTTTGTAAAAACAATGGGGAAGTTCTTTTGTTATTTGGTTACATTTGAAGGTTTAGTTTTATTGTTTTCATCTCTTTCATTTCATCTGTGTTCATGTTTCCTTAATTTTTAATAATATTTGCACTTGCCATTATTTATATTTTTTTTCTCTTGGCTAATTGAAATGAGTCTCAAATACTAAGATGCTCAACTATGTGGTTAAACTGCCTTTGATTCCATTTATGTTTGTTGTATATATTTTCCTTAATTTTGTATTAATATGTTTACTGCTTCATTGTGCCTTGACATCACTGGATTTAGAAGATTGTTTTTTTACCACTTTTTTTAGTTTAATAGTTGATTAATTATTGATGCTTCACTCATGTCATGACTGCCAAAGTCTTCAGATTTTTTTAATAAGTATTGTTATTATTAAATAAGTATTAAATATTATCATTATTATATTATTTTAATAATATTTTAATAATATTATTAATTATTATTAATAATAATATTATTATTATATATTATTTTAATAAGTATTTTCCTCAGAGGGAGAGTTTTTCCACGCCCCCAAGAAAGGGACTAATATTTTCTTATAAAGGTCAACAATACGTTGATTCTGCAGGACTAATAATACCCTTACACAAGGTTTTAAATTTACAATGTGCTGTACAAGCCATGTCTAATCCTCATCATCCCCTTGGGAGGTAAGTAGACTCTCTAGAACAGATGGCTCCCCATCTCATAGAAATAATAATCAGTAAAAAACACTACTAGTGAAACTGTACCCTGTTGATGTGTTTCCCTTTGTCCATTTTACATACATAAAGTAGTTGTTTATTTAAAAAATATATACGTTCAATATGAAAAGAGCACTACCCTGATACTGAGAAGAGATAGTCCCACTCAGGCCAAACAAGTAGATAAATTGTGGTTTGATGAGCTGAGAGTCAAAATTGTCTAATGAGAAATAGTGTCAGATTGCACCTTGTCATCAGTAGGCCTCAATTTAGAGATATTCTGTTCAAGACAGCACTAACACACATGCCTTATTTTAAGAATGCATGTAAAAGTTGTGCTAAATACAGATAGATGTAAGCATGTGCCTAAGGGCTTCCTTCTATCAAGGCCATAGTAAATTCAAATATAATAAAAAACTTTACTCTATCCCAAATGCAGGTAAATTGAGTTGGTATTCTACACTAAGAATTAGCAAGACTTAAGCATGACATATTTACAGGTGGGCAATCTACAAACTGTACCAAAAATGATTCCTAAGAACCCAGAATCCATTGTAGCTTATTGGACCTATTTTTAAAGATTTTGATACTCTTCAGAACCATGAGTGATGCATGCCCCTGGAAGCTGGGGTTGACTTACAGAGTTCAGAGGGATTGTACAGATTCTTGGGGAAAGCAGGTATTGAACACAGGAGTGATTGCTATAGCATGTAATCAGAACTTCCTAGACCATTAGGCCAGGTACAGTCACATTACACTTTAACCAATATAAGTAATTGGAAACGAGTCAACACCTGTAACAGAATAAAAGTTTGGCACACAAAACCAGTTTATACCCATAATGGCAGAATCTGGTCTAAGATTTCCACCACCACCAAAGGGTGAATGTGTGTTCTGGTTGCTACCAATCTAAACTACACTACTTACAGAAAACTCCATAACTTAGATTGATTTTGGCTTGGGCTTTTTGTACCTAGCCTAAATGCTGGAGGCCACAAGTGAGTGAGGAGCAGTAGAAAAAACCCTGATCCTACCATAATCACTCTCCTTTTCAGCATCCATTCTCTGCCACTGGAATGCAGGATACTGGGCAAGCTGGACCTAGTAATGACAATTCTTATGTTCTTATGTTCAAAGTGTCATATATGAGAGTGTCATCACTGAAAGAGGCTAAATACCTTGAGGGGGATGCTGTGGACTTTGGGTACTGTTAGTAGTTGTCTGTATGTGTCATGCCATAATTGCACTATAAAATAATACATCTAACAACAGTTAAGAATAGCCAGTTGACTGTCTTAACAGAGATCAATCCATGGTCTTCCCATGATGGTTTTGAAGCTAGGTAGAGTCAGAATAGATTAAAAACCAGCAAGTAATAAGTGGCAGATTCTTTCACTGGTAATTTTAGAATCAGATTTCAATGTTTTTCTGAGAGACATTCTAATTCAGACATGAATTAAGTCAATGATGTTTTATGGCTTGTATTATACCGATTATATGACCACAATAGTCATTCCTTTCCTTATGTGTATGAATGAGCACAGGTAGGATACACTTCATCAGATAAAAAATTAATTCAGTAAACATAGTCCAGAACACTGTATATCTTCCAGTGTGCTTAGCTGGTGTTGCTGAAAACCAGTTTCACTGTATGTCTTCTGAATGGAAATACATAAAAAAGTGGCTTTGATATTATCACATTGCTTTAGGGGATTCAAATAATCAGTGAATGTGGAATACAGAAACATGAACTTTGTCCCTTGATGAAGATGAATTCCTTTCTTCCACATTTTTCTAATGCTGGTAGATGATGATACTAAATAAAATAAAGGGGATATTAAAAATGGGGTCACTGCAGCAAATAGCAAAGTATAAATTCTCCCATAAGCTCCACAGCAATGCATCTTTACAATTTTTACATATAGTATCCAATGTACTCCTGAGTAATTAGAAATTATAGCCTAATTAACTATTCCTTTTTCTTTAGAAAGGTATTTGGATGACTCCTTAATAAAAGAAGCAAAAATAGCAACACTGAAATGGCCTAAACTGATTTTTAAAAAAGAAACAAAAGAATAACTCTTATATAACAAAACTGTTTGACCAGTAATTATTCAAATAAGAAATTAGCATTGGCACAGTAGAACACAAGTTGGGTATCTTTTGGACTAGAACAGAAATCATCGTCTCTTTCAAAGAGCTTCATTTTTCAGGTACTTGTTTTCATTTTATAAGTGTAACCAATCAATGGAATTTTTCCATTTCCAGAACCACTTTGACAATTCATTTTAAAAAGTCTCAAAGGAACAATGTATAATCATATTATTCTCTACAGTTACTTGGCAGACCTTCTTGTGCTAAGCCACAGCTTAAAATAAAAAAAAACAACAACAAAACAAGAAAAGAAAGCACATGTCATGGTTATATGCCCAATTCCTGCTTCCCTATATGAAGCTTTTTGGCTACATATTTTGTCTGTTTAAATTTGAAGTATTCAAATTTGTTATTATTTCTACTACTAACCATGATATTTCATGTTAGGCAAAAATGAGTCCTTATAGTACTACGTGAATACTAGATAATACCACATGAAGATTTGCTGCAGTACAAAAAGAGAATCCCCACAAGTTGCACACCATTAATTATGACATAAAAATCCTCCAACAATTGCAACCAATACTAGAAGACCTCGTTCTTAAAGAGATCTTTGCAGAACCACCAATCCTAGCCTTTAAACAAGCACCAAATGTTGCTAACCACCAGAAGCAAGCTCCCTATGACCCAAACCACACCAGATGGATCCAGGCCATGCTAGGACAAGAAATACAAAACCTGCCAACACATCTCCAACACCCCCACAATAAACTACACCCCACAACAGAGCCTTCAGCATTCCTGTATCTTACATAAGCACCTTCAGAAATGTTATATATCTCATCCAGTGCACCAGATGCCCTGATGGAAAATATGTAGGAGAAACCAAATAACAACTGAACACCAGAAAGAACAAACAGTTAAAATCCATCAAAGACAAGAATACCCAGTTACCTGTGGGGGCACATTTCTTACAAGACAATCACTCTCTCTCCACTGTCTTGGTTCTCATCCTCAAAGGGAACTTACAAAACACTTTTTGTACATAAGCCTATGTACATAAATAGGCTTCATAAATCCCTTCATTCCCTTCATAAATCTACTGGATACAAAAAATCATGGATTCAGTATAAACATTGGATTTATGACACATTACAATCTGCCTGACATCTGAGTCACCAGGTGCCTGCCAGACCTGACCTTTTACACTTTTCTTTCTCTCCCACACAATGTCCTTTTCTGCCCTTTGTCTTCCTAATTTCCAGCCATTTCCTTTTTCACAGACAGCCTCTTTTCTACATTGAATTACCACCACTGTAGAGTCTCCTTTACTCACCTTTGCCTTGTTTTTTTTCCCTGCTCCCCCACCCTTTCCCTGTTTTCCCTTTGTTTTCCTAATTTCTACCTATTTACATTCTCAGTGACATCTGGTCAAATTTTAGATTCTCTCATTCCTTGAACTCTCAGAACAGTAGAGACTTCCTATGCCTGAAGAAGGGTGACTGCGCCTGAAAGCTTGTTAAGACCTTTTTACCAGCTACTCAGTTGGTCTAATAAAAGATATACTATCTACTCAAAGAACCCTCCCACCCCCATAACACATGTGTGAACATCCTATGATTCTTTGATAACAGATCAGCCTAAATTAATTAAAAATAAAATATAAAAAATAAGAAAAATCTATGACCAAGACAGACACATTCCAGTTCAATTACATCTATTTGTGGTCTACATTTGAGGTTGAATCTACAAGATAATTATCCTTAGTTATTGCAGTCATTAACTCTTGACTACTACAATTATTCTGGTTGGTGAACTCATCATCAACTTCAAATGCTGTCACATTAACCCAAAACCAGTAAAACACTGTAAGTAGTAGATTGTGTAAATCTGAGTTGATCTCTTTGGAAATTGGTAACTAGTTTAATTCTCTATGTTCTTTAAAATCTGTAGACACTAGGCAACTTCACAACAGGAAAAAAACCATGAAACTCATATGAACTCAGTGCAACTCAAATTGCTGTCTCTTACAGCTTGTGGAAGAAACCCATGATTACTACTGCCTTCCTAACAGAAATTGATTCTTCTATCCTTAAAGACATAAAGCTATTATGCATACTAGAATGCAGAGGAGTTTGACCAGTACTCAGGAAAACATCCTGACCCTAAGAAACTAGCAAAATAAAGCACAATATTTAACTTATCTCTTATGAACAAGCTAATGAAAAGTCATTCTTATGTCTACCTATCTTCAAACTTCCATTTTTCTCCAATGCAGATGAAGACATGGAATGGAAACTGCATTAATCACACTGAAATATCACTTATTTTTAACCAGTTACAGTAGGCAAATAGACTCCTTTTTTTGTGTATTATTCAGTGCTCTTCATCCCAATAAATTATTTTTCTGTTTGTAGAAGGTTCAGGAATTAATATTTAATAACTCAGCAGAAAAAAAAAATCTTTCTGCAATAAGAGTAACTCCTCATTCATTTGTGGAAATTCCCAAGTCTCTGTTTCCATTCAATCCTGTGTGACATATAACTCAAAGTCATATGGGAAATTGCAAGATATTGTGTTTTCAGACATTAACGATGGGTAGATAACACCCAGTTCTGCGTTTGACTCTTGATACTAAATAACGTGGTCAACCTAAAATCAAATCCACCTTGAAACAGGTAAGTAGCACTTATGTGCCTAAAGTTAATATGCAAGTTACATGGATTTTAGAATTAATCTCTCTACCCCCATGTATCTCAGCTCATCTTGTTCAACAAGGTCAGAAGGGATCTGCCCTAATAATTTACATTCTTTTGTTATCTTATTTCCCCCTGGATGAAGTTGTGTTTCTGCATTTTCTTTGAAATAGTTATTAGATAAAATACTTTTGTAGATTTACAGGGAAAGACCAGGTTCCAGATCCCAGGGTATTTTCCCTTGTCAGACAGTTCCCACCTCATTAAGCCAGACTCCCTCTTCTTGGTCTCCTTTGGGCTCCACATACCTTCTTCTTTTGGTTGTCCAGTTAACTAGATTCAGTGGGAAGGATGGAAGACACTCTTGAACTTACCTAGATCATGGCCAGGTGGCTAGTGCAGTTTACTAGGAAATGAGTTATTTGGTCCCAGCAACCTCTGTCTGAGGAGGAAATAGAACTCCACTCCATGGTCAAATGCCCTAACTACTGGAACTGGGAGTTTTACAAGAGCTTTATTCCACTTTGCCTTTTTCAGGGATCAAGGAGTAGATAGCATGTGTTCCCTGGTGGAATAGGATCACAGCAAGCAAATAATTGGAAATGATCCTGCAAGTTGTGCTGTTCAATAGGAGGAGAACCTTAAACCCATACAAAGAACTTTAAATGTCTCTTATGCTTAATATTTTCACCTAATTGCACACTTAAAGAGGGAGTTGGACTTAGACCCAGAAGTACTATATCATTCCATCATCTAAGAGCTCTTCTAGACACCTTGCTTGTCTTGACTACCACTGCTAAATGGCTCCTAAAAATCCTTCCTTTCACTGGTGAATAGCAGAGAAATTGTATAAGGATGTAACTAATATTGCATCTTGTGTGACAGTATCTAGACCCCTGGAACTTAGCGTACTTGGAAATAAATGGACCACCCTGAAGAAAACACCAAAGGGTCACTTTAGATACTCTGGTACATCTTGTTCACTATTGTGGGTCTTTGATTTTCCACATGCTACACACTCTCTCCACTTTGTTAGTTGGCACCTTTTTCTTCAAACCTTTCAATGGCAATCAATGAAGTTACTTAAAGAGTGCTTCCCAATAAAGGACATGATCTCCTTGAGCAGTTAAATTCTGTTGAAATGAAGAAACTTCCAAGTACTTTTCAAATTCATAAAAGCAAGGAAGAGAGGAAAGTATTTTTTTTTCAATAAGATATCCAGGACTATAAAAGGTTAGAGTGAACACAGACTATACTGCCCTTAGGTCATAATATAATATTTATCCTAGATACGTCAAAACTATAGAAACAGCAAAGGCAATGAAGGATCGTCTCCTTATTTTACGCAAGGTGCACTGAAAAAAAAAGACAGGAAACGTAATTCCAACAACATTTTAGAAAGCATGAAAAAATATAGTCCATTTGCTATGTCTTTTCTTGTATAAGACCTTTTTTTTGTAAGGTGCTATAGGACTCATTGCCAGATTCTAGAAATAGAATTTAGGTAGACAGATCTAAATTTCTCCTGACGAGAACATGTTGTCTACTATTACATGAAGGATAGACATATGGCTGTGAATGCTTTTTTATTAACAGCTTGAAGCTTGATTGATCCAAGAGGAAAAACTACACACACACATATATATGTATGGGTGGATCTAGGGGCATGTGGTGGTACAGTTGCACCCCGCCCCCCCTTTGATTTAAAACCAACTGTCCAGAAGTGGCAGCAGCATTTCTATTCAGGCAGCAGTGGTGTGTCTGGTCTGCCTGCTTCCTTCTAAACTTTTCATTCCTCAAGTGTTAATGACCCTCTTCCTTTTGGTCTTAATTAATCAAGGTATTCTTTGTTCTGCAATTCTGCTATGTGTTAGTTAGATCTGGGAATATAGGTCCTTTTTCATAGCCCTGCAGACTGTTTTTAATTCTAGCTAAAAACATTAACTCAGGTGTGGAAATAACTTTCTGTGAAGCACTGGATAGACTGTCAAAATGTTCAGAAAGGCTAGATTTTGTTTCATGAACCTGAAAAAGAGATGTACATTTATTTCTAAGGATTAAAGGACTAATGAAATAACATATTTTGATTATTTTTTACAAGGTTGTTGTATTTTTATAAATAATATATGATATAGAAACTAAATACATATTCCAATGATGTTATTTTTAGTTTTACATCAATTTTAAACTGAATAATATATCTGGAGGTTCTTAATTTATTAGTAAAGCTTCTAGTTTGATTTAATGGAAGAAAAATATGTGTCATGTATGTGATAATGCACCATACTATCTGCATCTCCCTTTTCAAAATATTAGATCTGCACACACATGTATATAATGCCAGTTCATCACATGAGGAACTTAGGGAACTTTACAAATGATTTGTAACACTCTTTTCCTACAAAAATTAACTGCTAATATTTATGTATGGTAATCAATACAGCTAAATAGTATGGCAGGCTCACTTGCCTGTACACAAAAGCCAGGATCCTGGGGAACAAACAGGAGGAACTGGTCCTTCTACTAAATAAAAATGACTATGATCTCATAGGGATAATGGAGACCTGGTGGGACTCCACCTATAACTGGACCATGGGTATAGATGGCTATACATTGTACAGGAGAGATCATGTTACAAGAAAAGGTGGGGGTGTAGCTCTCTATGTGAAGAACAGTACCCTTCCTTACAAGTGGGAGCTTCTGAGTTAGACTACAGGGGGAACATGGTGACGGGATATAACAATAAGAGTCTACTAATCAGGAGCAAGAGCTTGATCACAAATTCACTCAGGAACTAGCAGAAGCTGCACGTTGTCAGTGCATAGTTATTATGGGAGACTTCAACCACCTTGACATCTCATGGGAAATGCACTCACCCAAATATGATTAGTCACAAAGCTTCCTCAAATACATTGATGAGCTCTACTTGACACAAGAAGTCTATAAGCCAACAAGAAGTAAGATACTGCTGGACCTAGTATTGGCCAAAGCAATTTAATGAGAGACCTGAGAATTGAAGGGAAGCTGGGAGAGAGTGTCCATGAGTTGATCACTTTTTCTATCCATTGCAAAGCTAGCAAGTCAGTCAGCAATGCAAAAGTCCTTGACTTTAGGAAAGTCAACTTTCACAAGCTCAGGAGGCTACTTGTTGAGGCCCTGAGAGGCCATGATCTGACAGGGATGGGAGTCCACAATGAGTGGTTGCTCCTTAAGGATATGATCTTTGAAGCACAAGGGAATTCCATTTCAGCCCATAGGAAAAGTAGCAAAAGAGCTGGGCGTCCCCCTTGGCTCAATAGATAACTCATGAACCTCTTGTATCTAAAAAGAGAAGCTTATAAAGGATGGAAGACAGGAAACACCACTAAGGAGGAGCATTCAGCAGTGGCCCACACCTATAGGGAGCAAACTAGAACAATCTTACAGTCAAATGGCTGCGGAACTGCCTCCATGGTCGGACCCAGAGAGTGAATGGTCAATGGAACTGAATCAACATGGTGCATGGTGACCAGTGGCATCCCCCAGGGCTCTGTTCTCAGACCTGTACTCTTTAATGTATTCATAAATGACCTGGACTCATGTATCAGAAGAGGACTGGCTAAGTTTGCTGATGACATCAAATTATGGAGAAGTATGGTCACTCTAGAGGATAGGCTGGTGATCCAGGCCAACCTTGACAGGCTTGTAAGGTAAGCGGATCAAAACCTGATGGGATTCAACACAGAGGAATGTAAGGTGCTCCATCTCAGGAAAAAAAAATCCACATCATACATATAGGTTTGGGAGTGCAACACTAGCTAGCTCCACAAGTGAAAGGGACTTGTGGGTCATGATCGACCACAAAATAAACATAAGCCACCAATGTGATGCCACAGCTGGCAAAGCAAGCAAAACTCTGGCTTGCATCTACTAATACATCTGAAGCAAAACCCAGGAAGTCATCTTCCTGCTTTACTCAGCCTTGGTGAGGCCACAGCTAGAATACTATATCCAATTCTGGGCTCCACAATTCAGAAAAGGTGTGGAGAAACTTGAAAGAATGTGGAGGAGAACCACATGAATGATTAGAGGTCAAGAGAGTAGGCCTTATGAGGAGAGGCTGAGAGCCATGAGACTCTTCAGCATGGAAAAGCATAGGCTCAGGAGTGACCTGGTGGAAGCCTATAAGTACATAGGGGGTACACATCAGGAACTAGGAGAAGGTCTGTTCACCAGGGCACCCCAAGAGAAGACAATGTCTGGTAGTCACAAACTCCTGGAAGACCGTTTTAGGTTGGATATAAGGAAAAACTTTTTTACTGTCCAAATCCCCAGGGCCTGAAATAGACTCCCCCAGAGATGATGCAAGAACCTAATCTGGACACTTTTGAGAAACACTTGGATGCTTACCTTGCTGGTATTATGACCCCAGCTGACTTCCAGCCTGCTTGACAGAAGGCTGACCCAATGATCTGGCAAAGTCCCTTCCAGCCCTATTGTTTATGAAATCTATGAATTAAGCCTCGATTTAAAATCTGTTTATTTTGAGCACAGAATTTTAATGCCCATTAGAAACCAATGAAAAACTAATATTATATAAAACATTGATTCCAAATATATTTAATACTTGATTATAATGTTCATTGCAGCAAAATACACAATCTATTTTTTTATTAACATTTGCACAAAAAAGCCTTTTGTATCACAAGATAATGTAAAAGGGCCTTAAAAGAAGCAGCCTAGATGAAGGCCTTTATATCAGCGGTCCTCAACCTATGGCCCATTACTTGATGTAATGTCTGAAGGTCATATTTTTTATTTAGATTCTTTCATTATTGAATGTTGGACCCACAACATTTCACGTTTCAAATGCATCATCATATGTAATAAGTTTGACCCAGCTCCTGTTGAAGTCAAAGGAAATCTTTCATCTGATAACTTTTTGATTTAAATTGATTTCAACAAGAGTTAGCTGTGAATTCCTCATATAGGAAGAGCTTTCTTTGACTTCAAGGGGAGTTATTTTCATAAGAGCTAGAGTCACTTACCATTTTAACTGCAAGGTTTAAAATTGAACCCCTGGACAAACATTTTTAATGTTATGCTTACTTTGAAATGTAACTGTATTCTGAATATAGAAGCCTGACAACATGGGGTTATCCTCTGTGAGCTATCTCCACAGCAAAATTGCTCAGGTTACCATTTACAAGGCAGCCAAGTAGAGCGAGGGTGATTGTTTGGTTTTGTTCTTCCTTTCATTACTGCTAGACCTGTATTCATAATCTGTAGTAAAGATTTCTGAATAAGAACATACCATCAACAAAACTGTCAGCTGCATGAGACAAAGGAGAATCCAGTTTACTCTTCCATACCTGGCTTATCTCTGTTGTGTTAAACGTAGTAAAAGCATGCTTTTCACATGAAAGTAGTTATGACTTATATGATGAGAAGCCAATATGTTGAGTAATGAGGTATATAGTTACAAAGTACCTTTTCTTACTACAACCACATAAACTTTAACAAACCATTTTAATGCTTCCTCTGACAGAAAAGCTCCTAAAACAACAGGTTTAAAAAATTAGGTAAAAATAAGCACATTATCACTAAGAAATATTAATGTTATTTTCAATGCTAAGCTTCCATGTTCATTTACAATAAGAGATAAGGGAATCTTTTATCTGACAGGCTTATTATTTGAAAACATATATGGATACAATAGAGAACAAAAGACCAAATTTGGGGGTTTCAAAATTCTATTGACTATACCTGTAAGGGCATCTGCAAAGAATGCTTAAAGCTGCACTTTCCACATCTTTAATGTTGTTGAAGCCTCTATTTATCTACTAGTACCCTTGCCTTGCTTTAAAGCAGCCTTGAAAAAAGACAAACAGCTGAAATAAGGGTATTTGAGTTTGAATATATAGTGGTCCAGTTGCAACTTCTTTATGGGATTGAATTGCATGAGAACCAAGGTCCCCTCAATTTAAGGGTGACCATAGTGATATAAACTTGGCATCTTGGCAGGAAAACCTGGCTTTATGGCTAAGGTACAATGATACTTCAATAGATAATCTAGTTCAGATAAGCTAGTGATTGTTATAACAGGAGTGTTTCATGGAAAGCCACCCCAAGACTTAAACTTCAGCTATGCAATTACAAATCTCCATAATGTCCACAATAAAGTGAAGTCTTCTAAGCTGTTATCTCTCTTGAAGAATACTGCTGTGAATTCAAAGAGTGCTTTTATACTATCTGAAATACTAATTTGTATACTAAAGGTTTTGCCATGTTCTTAGCATTATTCTAAAAGACAGCAAGTTGGAAAGGAAATAATTCAGTTTTGTAAGTATTTTATTGCCTCATTTTATGAATAAAGTGTTCTTAGAGTCCTTACCTGAAAACCAGGTGTTTTTTAAGTATCTGTTTTAAAGTGTTCTTCTGTGTGACTCCTGATAGGTTGGAATTAAGAGTTACTTTTCTGGAGTGTCACACTCAAGTTAGACAAGGGTTCATAATGCTAATCATAACTACATGTTAAAGCCCTGATTTATAAATCAGTCACTTTCATCTCAATTGCAAGGTAAAAATTTGTAAATTTTAAACACTTTTTTTATTTATTACTATGCTTTTGAAATATGTAGTAGAAAATACATTTTACTAACTTATGTAGCTATATGTTTTAGCTAGAACTGATGTTTAAAATAATGATTTCTAAATCAACACTGTGCAGGATTTGTTATAAGTTATTTTTTATAAATCATAAGAAAGATATATAATTCAGACTCTAAAAAGCATAGATTTATGTATGCAGGTCATAAATCTATTCAGAAAACAAGGGCCTATGAAGTCTTAATCTGGCCAATTTCAGGGAAAATTCCCTGTGTCTTTTAACTTATTTCGCATCTATATTTAGAGCTCATTATCTCCAAAAACATCTGCCAAATTACGGTTGGCTCCAATAGGTGCATTTGAGGTTAGACCTGAGAAGGTCACACATTAAGGGTTTGTAGAGGGTTACTACTTCTGTCACTTGGAAAACTATCAAAGTGAAATATTAAGATTAAGAAAGATAAAAGACAGGTTAATGGTTTTGCTAAAATGGTCACAACTTTCTGCCCAAGGTAACCAATTTGGTTTAATATGGTAACCAAAAAAATAAATACTCTTTTATTTTCTACTTTTTAACTTTCTCGAGGAATAGTATGTGGTACTCCTGGCACATTTATTGACCTGTCAATGGTTGGATGATTTTTGTTGTTGCTGTTGTTGGGCAGAAGGCTATATCAGGACCTCAATGACCAGATTTACATAAGTGCCACCTTGACATGAGTGTAACATTCATGTGGAGAGAGTCAGCACAAGATCTGTCATCTATTTTGAGATATATACACACCTATATTGAATTTCATCCATACTAAGTAAAAATTATTAATATTAATACAATGTAAATATAGTGTGTAGCAATGAACTATGGTGATGTAGCTCATCACTACGGTGATGCAGTGTCGGTAGGCACTAACCATGATGTTGCCATTACTGTGCAGCAGGTTCAAAAATGACCCAGGCATAGCTGGATTATAGAAATGAGTACTGCACACTCATTTAGTACCAACTGCACAGTCAGAGGCATATACAGACATGCCCAATATGTTCTTCTGTCCCATTGAAAAATAACCCTTCAATGTAATGACTCTTGATTATTATAGGACGTAAACTTTTAGTTCTTAGCTTCGGTGTTCTTATTAAATAATAGAAATAACTTGGTGCTTTGCATGCTTCATGTGGGATTGTTTCCAGCAACATCTTTTCTTATGTGGAAAGAACCGGCTCTTGATTCATTCTGTGGTCACACTGTTCCAGTGACTTTCAACCTGTACTGCACTCAGGCTTTCTCTCTGTGCAACAATTTCTAAATTTTAGGGTAATCCTGATTGACTTCTTTTCCATTAATTGATTAAGCACTAGTTAGAGCCCTCTGTGCTTGAAGGATGTATTATTTTTAAATTAGAGGTGAAGCTGTTTGTTTGGGTTTTTTTCTTTTGCTCATAAAAAGGGTTTGCTGAGCCACACTTTCAACAGGCATTTTTCTTTTTTCTTTCTGATTTTATTCCTTCGGATATATATCCTTTGGTTCTTTAATATAAATAAATAAATACAAACAAACAGATAAAAAAATGAAAAGCCAATAGCCTGTAGAGCTTTCTGAAAATGTATTTTCTATTCTCTAAGAGAAGGAACTTGGAGAAGTCTGCTGTAAATTGAAAAGGTACAAATATTTTGTTATAATTTTTAAGCATGTGTTTTATAGTAAATCCTAAGTGACAAGCAAGAGTGGGGTCCCATTATACTAGTTTCCAGAAAACCCAGATCATTTGACACAAAAGTGTTTATGACCTAAACAGACAAGACAAGCTTAAGGTGTAAAAAAAAGAAAGATAATGGCTGCATATACACAAGATGTTACTGCACAATAATGTTGGGAGACATTAACCATGATGTGATGCTCCTGCTCAGTAGTAATGAGCTACTGTGCAGTAGCTCAATGCTACTATGAAGTAGCGTTAGAAAAAAAACATTGTGCGGATGCTTCTGCACAATAATGCTGATTACTGCAGTCATTTAGTACTTGGTTATGCATAGGGAGATGGTATGACACATACTACAGTATGTTGATGGGACAATGGCTTGTAATTTAGAAAAAATATATTCTATGTCTGACTGCTAATGAACTATTCTGCGATCCTGGTCACTTTGTTTCCCCTCAGGCATTTGCGTATCTATTTAGAATATCTGCAGAGTAGGAATTGTCTTCTAGTATATGTCCGGAGTATACTTAGCACAACGGAGTCTTGCTCTTACTAGGCTGTGGTGAGGCAGTTCCAGTGCTACAATATTTCAAATAATTAAGAAAAAAAAATGTTGTACCTGCCCTGTGGAACTTTATAGATTTTATTTCTTAACACATTAGGAAACAGGGATAATCCATCTGTTATCATAGTTCTTGCTGCTAAAACTGTTGGAAATAGTGGTAATTATATAGACTCATATTTGTTTGCTTGATTTGGTACAATGCTGATTTCATCCTCAAGCTCAAATTGTAGTACAACTGATCAAATACCCAAATATGTGCTTCTTGTTGCTTCAATACACTTCCAGCAGAACAAACCAGAGAGAGGCTGGATAGCACAGTTGGCAAGAACCAGCTTTGAAACCCTGGCCCAATCAGCGTGCAATTATTTCACAAAGTAGAGAGTCATAGGAAAAATGGAGTGATGCCTACCATAATAGACAGAAGATTAAAGTGTGCAGATGGGTGACTGAAGACTAAAAAAGTTTAAAACTCCGAATGAGGCAAAGCAGAGATTGGAACACAAACCTCCCAGATGTAGGTAAATGTTGTATTCATCAGATTATTGGTTATCTGTCAGCACTGCTGGTCTCTCTTTTACTATCACCACAAATTCCATCCTGGACCATAGAAAGCTTTCACAATGGAAATTTCTTCAGAACTGCAACATAGTTGAAATAGTTGTGGTTTTGATGAATTTACATTTTCTGATTAAAAAAAAGTCATTTTTATCAAAAAAACAAACAAAACCCCCACTCCCCCCAGCAATTAACCCCAAACAAACAAATGAAACCAGGAAATTCCCAACCAGGGTTAACGTAGCTGGCTTCTACTTTTCAGTTTTGGAAAAGATATTTTTTCTGTATGTTGCATGAAGCAAATATGTACAAAATGTGACAAGAGAAAGGTGAAAGAAAGGCTGTCTGACTAGAGGTCCATGGGAAGCATGCAGCCCATGAGAGACCAGCATGTAATCTGTGGGTACCTGCAGCCACCTCTCCTACTGCTGTGTAGGAGGGATTTCATGCCACAAGCAGAGCTCACACAGTAGAGGGGGCAGGACTGTACACCACCCACGCAGCTTGCACAGTAGGGATGGATCTCAGGAAGATTTTATGCAGATATACATACATCCAGTCCTGCAACCACTTATGCACATCCTTAGCTTTACACAGCTCCTCACTGTAACTGAGAATGCTTTGCAAGAAGCTTTCTGAGTTACAGCGATCTCCTGGAACAAACAGATGTTCACTGTGGTTCTTGGGGGAAGGGAATTTAGCTGCTGGCTGTCAGTCTGCAGCCAGTCTGTCCCTGTTTTCAGAATGTTAGGGGGGAAAGGGAGCAAAAGAATTCATTCTAGGGGTTGTCCACCCAACTCTGGAAGGTGGGGTGGGTGAATTGGAGGCCTTCCCCACCTCTGGAGGGATCCAATATACCCTCCTCACCCTCCAGCAGGAACTGAAAACCCCCCAGCTTCCTCCACTAGGTTTCCCCCGTTCCTTCTGAAAACAGTGACAAGCAGGCAGTCAGTCCAGACAAAAGTTACGGAAGACAATCTCTTTTGAAACACCTTCATCTGACCCCTCATGCAATGAGGGGTCAGATTGTCACCCAATCAGCCATTTCTTAAGCTGTCGGTAGCCATGTACTTGCATTTGGTCACAGCTATAAATTGCTTTCTGTGGCCAGATCCACCAAAAGTTGTCACTTCTGTCTGTGCCCTCACTGATTTCAGTGGAATTAGTCCACTAAATGGAATGCCTATAGAATATTGTCTATTATAGTTTGGTCTAGAGCACACAAACATACCCTTCCCAATGACAAGTAAAACTTCTCCATAAATCTACTGAATGAACCATTTTGAAAATCAAGTGACTTGGAGAGAGATGTAGCATATAACAGTACTTTCAAAATAAAAGTGATTCTTCTTATGAAGCAACCCATAACATTTAATAGCTAAGGACCACTGGTGTAAAAAATAAGAACAAGTGAGCAACACTGTGAAGTTTTCTGTAAGAAGTGTGGTCCAAAGAGAAATATCTTCATGTCTCTACATGGTGGCAAGGCATGCTCCCCTAATTAAATGTGAAAAAAATTATAAGGGTTATTTCTACTCTGAATGATCTATAGTTTAAACGCTTTCTGTTACAGCTGTATTCTTTTTGGTTTAAAAAAGAGCTTGAGGAGCTCTAAGTCTGGAAAATCTGTTTTACAATCTGTTTGGTAAATAACAACAATTATTTCTAATTTGTGAGAATAAACATAAAAAATGTAGCAGTGTTTGTATCAACACTTGTTCTAATTTTATAGACAACTGTCAGCATTTGCAGTTGCCAAAACATTGTAAACCAAATGATAGCCGCAATATTATTTTACGTTGAAAACTGCTGACTTGATCTGGTCCAACCACATTGTACATTTGAAAGCACTATCAAACTATGTCAGCTTTTTGCTCTTTCCCTACAGATATTTTAAACTAAATTTCTTCTAAGTTTCTTTTTGCAATATGTTTTCCATAAAGTGATAAGAAAAAAGACATTTTTCTCTACATAATTGTCAAACCAAATACTTTCAGCTAAGTTGCACTGTCACAGGGAACCAGAAAATAAACCTGTCCCAAACCAAAAGTACACATTCTGCTCATCGTAACTGCGCGATTATTTGTATTGTGACTGATGATAATTGTGTCCCTTATCTGTATATCCCCATTGGTATGCATTGATGATAGAAGTAAGAAACTCTTCTGTGTTTCTTTTGACTGTGCTAATATGACTTTAATTGTTTTTTAACAGTTTGAATGTAAGGGGCCAGGTAAGTCAGGTTTGTATGCATAAGCTTTGAATCCAATCTCACCATGGACTTGTGTGATGCTGGAGGGTACAGGGACTCTCTGCTCAATGGGCCAAGGGTGAAGGAGAGGAGGGAAATTCCAGGTAGGAGGTTTTCCGACAGGGGTGGTATTGTACTTTACAATCCAGCTGGGCAGGGAGAAGTCCTGGTGATTCCTCTAATGGGTTCAGACTGGCACCTATTATCTACTTATGTCTCAAGAGCTAAAATCCTTGACTTTGCTCAAGGTCTAAAAGAGCTGTGTTGCTTCTACAAAACAAAAGAGCAGCAGCAGCAGAGTAGGTAGAGCAACAACAGTGGATCAGACCCATACAGTGGCAGTATGCAGTCACGGAGCAGTGCTCCTCAGTGGTAATATGCAGTAGGGGAGCAGTGGTGAGCAGCAGCAGAGTAGTTCTAGCAAGGATCAATAACAGCAGCAGCAAAGGAATACTAACCAGTGATGTTGAGAAACAACCTCAGTGATGGAGCAGTATCCCTCAAGCAGTGGTGAGACAAGGAAAAGCTTGGATTAGCAGATACACTGGCTCTACTGGTTACCAGTTTCACACTGAGTGGGTCTAAGAGAGAATTCTGAACATATTGACTGTTCTAAACTCTTAATGGCTGGCTGAGGTGGGCTATTGATTATTAAGGCCAGGGAAAAATATTACACATAGACCAATATAAGTGATCAGAAACCAGGTCAAACCTGTAACAGAACAGAAGTTCAGCGTACATCAACAATTTTCAAAATGGCCAAGACGAGTATAAGATAAACCAAAACAGATGTAGTATCAGACTTAATTGCTTTAAGTTAAATAAGTTTATTTAACTTTTGTCCCAGATCCCTTACAGATTCAAGTTAACTCACAGTCCCCCAGTATCCCAGGATGTTTTGCATTTCTCCCATAAACCTCCCCCTCACAGGATGGTGGGCTACCCTTGGCCCAAGCTGTCTGCTCTAGCCCATCAGCAAGGTGTGCTCTAGCTCCCTGCAGCTTGTGGCCTAGGCCACTGCAGGTATGTGGCTGTATTTCCAGAGTCAGAAGTGAATGTCTGTTCAGTTGCTTACAGTTCAATCTACACAATAAGGCTTTGGCCACTAATTCGATTCAGGAGAGATCCAGCCTGATTTGGTGGCCAGATCTCTGAATCTGAGTCGAATCAAGAGACCCTTTAATCTCTCTGAATTGAATCAGAACTCTCCAAATGGATTTGGAGAGATTCAGAAAGATTTGACAATTTAGACATAGACACAGCTTTAAATATTTTTTCTGTATACCTCAAGGTACCAGGTGGCTCATGAACATTGCAATGGTGGGGCAGATGGAGTGTCCCACAGGAGCACATGCAGGGTACCCAGAGCTCTCAGCAGCAGACCTAGAAGTGGACCAGAAGCACTTCCAATCCACTTCTGGGCCCACCAGGGAGCATGCAGAGGGCACTCCACCATGCCTCCCTGGCTCAGCTACTGATCCCTCCTGGGTCTGGGGGAGGAACACCCGGGGTCCCCCCATGGGCAATCACCAAGCTAGGAGGGCATGGGGAGGGCCACCTGCGAGTTTGGCAGCAGACCTAGAAGTGGACCAGAATTACTTCCAGTCCACTTCTGGGTTTCCTGCTGAGTATGCAGGGGGCTCCCCAACACTCCTGGGGAATGCTCCATCTACCCCAGCATCACAGCATTCACGAGTCACACCTGGTACCTCAAGGTATATATAAAAAAAAAATTAAAGCTGTGTTTATGGCCAAATTGCTGGTTTTCCAAATCAGCATTGAATCTTCAGATTTGGATTTAGCCAAATTGAATCAGGGACAGTGTTTCGAATCAATGAATTGAATCACTATCCCCCGATTCAGGCCCAATCCAAATTGAATATTATATAGCCCATTTCACACACCCCTACTACACATCTAAGATTAACTTTAAGATTGAAGATTAGATTAATTCAGCCTTGGGCTTTTTCATCATTTCATAGTTGATAGGGTCGGAAGGGACCTGAGCAAATCACCAAGTCTGATCCCCTGCCATGGGTAGGAAAGAATGATGATGATTATCCAGCCTCCTTCTGAAGATGCCCAAGGTAGGAGTGAGCACCACTTCCCTTGGAAGTTGGTTCCAGATCGTAGCCACTATGACTGTGAAGTAGTGTCTCCAGATGTCTAGCCTGAATCTACTCTCAGTCAACTTGTAGCCATTTTTCCTGGTTACTCCAGGACAGTTTTTGACTGTCTCTACTTAGCCAAAGGGTTTTACAAGCCTTTTTTTAGTCCCATTTTCCTTCCCCCTTCAGTAAACCCTATTACAGTTTAATTGCTTGTGAGTAGTTCATGTTGGAACACCCAGGCAGATTTTTTTTCTTAGATTTCTGAAAAGTACATTGTGCCAAGTGAATATATATGTGTAAAATCCCTAAATGAACTCGGTCCTTGTTACTCTTTTCTGAGGCCTAGCAAAATGGTTACATACACAGCATGTATTTATTAGTGGCTTAATTTCAGACTGGAGGGATGCATCAAATGGGGTTCTTCTCAATGTCCATCTAATTCAATAATTTCCCATGGTATTCAGGATTTCCTTTAATGACTTAGATGACAGGAAAAGAGTGTAGACCCAATATATTTTTACAGGATACCAAGCTAGAATTGCTTGCAAACATTTTAGAGAACAAGAATAGAATTAGAACTCATTTTTTCCCCTACACATTGGAGAATTGATTCAAAATAAATGAAATGGAAATCAATAAAATTAGTTTTTGGTTCAAATATATATAGAGAGAGAGAGACAGAGAGAGAGAGAGTAAGCAAGCAAGCGAGTTGAGATTACATGAAAATGCTTCCTCCCGCCATGGAAACTTTTTACCAGATTTTAATTTAGAAATTAAAATCATGGGTTTCATAATTCATATCAACAATGATATAAGTCAACTCAGAGAACTAGTAGTTAGGTTCCCTTGAAGAGACAAAGGGGAAAAAACAGAGTTTAAGAGCCCTGGGAGTTTCTAAACGACACGATATTAGAGACTCAACATATAATTCCAACACACAGGAAAGATTCATTAGGTGGATACATAGCTGGTTAAATAATCACAAACAAAGGGTAACAAAGGATTAATATCAGACTTCCATGATGTCTCAAGTGAGGTTACATAGTGACCTATTCTGGATCTATGAAGTTTAATATTTAATTATTTTTATTGAGGCTTAAATCTCAGATCATATTAAGTTGGAGAGTTAGGCTATAGACAATGGAACAAAACTTAACAAATACAAAAATAAGCCCCCCTCCCCTAAATTTAAGATTATACTTAGGGCATGATTAATCAGGAAAGCATACCTTAAGTTTTGACACAGCTACATGTTCAATCAGTTGGTGGCATAATTGACAGGGATTCTAGTTTTTAGCAGGGGGGCTCCTAGCCACAAGAATGCACCACCCACTGCCAGCCCTGGAGCTCACAGTGGTGGTGGTGTTGTCAGCTGGAGGACTCACAATAGGAGCAGTGTTTTTGGATACAGGACTCACAGTGCGGGCAGCAGGAAGAACACTGCCACTGCTGCAAGCCTCGTGAGGTGCAAAGCATGCAGCGGTGGCATTCCCCGTGTTGCATGCATCGCAAGCCCTGCAGCCAACATAAGCTGCAGGGCTCACAATAAGGCAACACAGGAAACACTGCCAATGCTGTGAGCCCCACACCTCATCAAGCTTGCAGCAGTGAGCTTTACTGTGAGCTTTGCAGCCAATGAAGCTCACAGTGAGGCATAATTCTTGGCATTGCCCCAATGCAAGCCTTGTAGCCCATCAGCTGCAGGACTCACAGCCACAAGAACCAGTGCAGGGAGAGCCTAGGATCATGATCCCAGGCTCCCCCTGCAGCAGCAATAAGGCACAATGGGATCTAATGAACGATCCCACAATCATGCCTCCTACCATGTACTTCTAGCATGACAGACAATGCGATTGTGTAGATCATGTGTTAGATCCCATAGGACACATTTACTTGGGTGCTATTTTACTGTGCATTAGAGCATAATGCCAAAAAACATGCTAATGTGGTAATACGTAGTACAATTAAGCTACTGCACATTAAGTACTACTAAAAAAGCATTTGCTTTCACTACTGCACATTAGAGCAACCTAAAGCACATTTATTTAGTACCTCACATTAGGGGTACTATATTTATATGTAGTGGCAAATACACATTAATTAATGTGTAGGTTAACATTGAGCCTTTACCTATATGAGTGGAGAGGCCCTAAGGCACTATACATAGGAAGAAAAATCTGATGCAGAAATACAAAACAGGGAAAAATGGCACTGCTGAGAAGGTTCAGGTAGTTATGTTAGATCACAAATTCAACATGCATCAGCAGTGTGGTGCTGTTTTAAAAAGAACAGCTACAAATTTAAGTTGCATTAACAAAAGCATTTCATGCAAAACATAGAAGGTTATAGTATCCCTCTACTTGGCACTGATTAGGCCTTGGCTGCAGTATTTTGTCAAGTTTGGAAACTTTTATGAAGCATATAGAAAAACTGGAGAGGATCCAGAAAAATGAAAGATAAAGTTGTGGTTGGAATCAAACCATATGAGGAAAAGTTGAGAAACTAGGTATCTTCAGTTTGAGGGGGATGGAAGGGGAGGATATTATGATTAAGAGGGGACAAATTGGAGTTTTCATATATTTGAAAGATTGCCATAAAAAAGATGAAGAAAAAATGTTTTCCATTCACACAGAGGATAGGACATGAGGCAATGTCCTACAGTAACCTACAGTAAAGAAGATTTAGATAATATTTCAGGAAGAAATGTGGACACTGGAGTAATCTAAGGACACTGGAATTTTGTTCATTGTAAGTTTTAAGAAAACAATAGCAAAGCATCAGGTATGGTTTAAAACCAGTGAATACTATCCCTGTGCAGGTATTGGTCTACATGACCCTGGAGGTCCTTCCCAACCCTTCATTTTTTGTTTCTAGGATCTCCAGGTTGTACTGCAGTCACTGTTGGATGAGACCTGTCAGTGCACCATAGGGGTTATGCTGCATCATAAAAAACTGGGAAGCACATAAATGTAGCCCAGGTTTACATGGGTTTGTACTCCCCACTCCAAATGAGGGCATTATTGGCAGGGCAGCATGCTGTGGAGGGACACAGCAGCCCAGATGCCACCTCCATCCTCCTGTAGAGTCCTGCCCAGTCAATCAATTACTTAACTATATACAAATTTATTATTACAACAGAACCATTAAAGGGTAAGGACATAAATTATATATATGCACAAATTTACAAAACAATAAACCATATATATACACACAAAACCAATTATTATTTAAAAATACAGATGACCAATTGAACAACCCAGAACAAAGGATATTGATTGGACAACTTTGTAATTCTATTAATATACAAACTAATTACTTCAAGTTATTCACATAAACTATAAGGCACAGTCTACAAATATAACCAGCAATCCTCAGACTACCTGGGCGCCCTCCAGGGCAGGGGCCAAGGTACTACTACAGGAAAAGAGGTGGGGGGGAAGAAGAGGAGAGGGAGACCCCAAAACACCTCCCTCTATCACCCAGGTGCAGCCCATGTAGTTCCCCTTCACAACCCTGGAGGGTCCTTCCCTTGTTGGGACCCTCTCTCCGGGGTAACTTACTACTCACAGCCTGGGGGGTTGTCTCCCTTTCTCCAGATTGAGCTCTGTTCCCCTCTGGGCTTTCCTGCCACCCAGCTCTGCTGCCGCCGACCTGGCTTAGGACCACATGCACCACTGCATGTTTGCCTTGTGCTAGGGGTTGAAGATGTAGACAGCCTTGTGCAGCACCAAGGGTTGGTCTGCTCCCAGACCCTCTGGGCAGCATCATCTGCACTGAGCTGCTGTCCTGAGCCACCTCGAGCAGCTCCCAGGGTTTCTCATCCATCCGTGCAGTGCCTCCTGTACCGAGCTCCCAGCCTTGTGCTGGGGTTTGTGGACCTGAGCTGCCCAAGGGGCTCTGAAGATCCTGCTCCATGCACCAGCCTGTGCACTGTGTCTCTGGCCGCACACCAGAGGTTTCAGACCTGAGCTGCCTCACTTAGCTCCCAGGGTCTGGACGCTGTGCACCGTGCTGCATGCTGAAAACCTAACTGCTGGAGCCGTCTGCTGCTCCCTGCTCATAGAAATCTTCAGGGACTCTTCCAGGCTACTACTTCACCCTGCTGAGCTGCTCTCCTCAGATCTTCTAAGCTCCGCTCTTCTCTCTTCTTTGTCCCTGATGCATCTCCTGCATTATAGGCACACAGCTCCTGGACCTGACAGTTTGCAGTCTTCAATCAGGTCTGAGGGAATTCTTTCCCTCCCCCCTCCCCTCAGGAAAAGGACATAACTTTAATTCTCTTGCTGTCTCCTGATTGGTGGATGAGCTCCACCAATCAAAACAGCAAGATCTCAAGCCTGGGCCTCAACTCAAGCTCTGAAAGGTAGGCCTGCTACATAAAGGAGAACCAGGCCATAGTGCAAATGACTGCTATTTTGGAATGTTACTGATTTGGTCAAATCAAAATATTCTTTTTTTTTTGTGGGGAGGAAATAAGCTTTTCCTTATGAAGAAAATGTGTGTATGTGTGTATTAGAAAGAGAGAGAGAGAGAGAGAGAAGGCACTTAAATTGGCAGTCTTTTTTCCCTCAGATGTCTAAATGGGCATTTTTAAGTCATCTATAGGCATTTTTCATACTTACACATTCAGGTGTATTCTGTTGCTTGACATGTGGAAGACTATGTGTAATTGTGTAGTTGTATTACCTGAGCATGCATATCATCATCCATAACCCATACATTTGCCTTTATGAATGTGCAGCAGATTTAATTGACTACAAATGGAGTTGCCCAGAACCCACAATCACTGGAAAAGAAACAGCCTTCTTTGTTCCACAGCTCAGTAGCAAAGGTACTCATCTAAATGATAGAAGACCTAAATAAAAGGTCTTGGCTTGTAACCTTCTACTCCAACTTGCTGGGGGGTTGAATTAAGGCCTCTTTCACTTGCTAGCACAACACTCCAGCTACCATACCACAGATGTGGTATTATTCAATATCTCTCTTTGTGCTCCTTTTGAAGTTGTATCACTGGGCACATATACATATGCAAATGCTATGGGTGGGTTTACTCTGGAATGGGGGTCAGCAACCCCCAGCTTGTGTGCCGAGTACGGCACATGAGGTCATTTTGCTCAGCACACTACTGCAAGCCTGGGTTTTCGGCAGCTGCTGCCAGCCAAAAAGTCTGGGCTGCTCCCAGCAGGCAGCTGCAAGCCCTGGCATGGTTTGCAGCAACTACCCAGACCCTGGTCTGGCTGCAGCCAGGAGGCTGCAAACATCTGTTCCAGGCTCTGGCATTAGCTCTATACTGGCAGGTGCATGCATGCCTCAGAGTGGACTTTGTCCAGTGGCCCAGGAGCCTAGCTCCATGTGCCTGCATGTCTGGTTCTGTGTGTTTGTCTGCATCTGTTTTGTCCTGTATATCTGTGTGTGCACACATGTCTGGTTTTAGATGTGCGTGTCCATGTGTCTGTTTTGTGTGTGTTCTGGTTCTCTGTATTTCTGCACATGGTTCTCTGTGTGTGTGTACATGTGTCTGGTTCTTTCTCTGCTCTCCTTTTTCTTTCTCTCTCTCTCTCTTCTCTTTCTCTTATTTGTCTCTTTTTTTCTCTCTCACTGCAACATGCTTAACAAAAAAAATACACAACAACAAAGGCAACATTTAAACATTTATGATTATTAAATATACTAATATGCAGTGTGTCCTGACATGTACACCCCCCTCCCTCTCCCCCCGTGCCCTCATTTTGTTTTTCTGGCAAGCCGGCACTCTGGCACCTTCCAAGGTATATACTGTGGGGTTTTTTGGCACTCCAGTCACAACATTTTGCCTACCCCTGCTCTAGAATAAATTACTATGGAGTAAACCTACCTTGGGCAGGTATCTACATGTGTGGGGATTTGGAAGCAGATTTGCTGCTCCTGGCAACAGTCTGCTCCCCCTCTTCCAGCCCTGCACCAGCCCCCTGCAGGAGCCAGGGGAGGCTCTAGGCTCCTCCTGGGTGCCAACCCAGGGGCTGGTAGGGAGCACAGGGCCAGAAGACAGCTATCTCCTGGTGGGGGCTGGGATATTGCTCCCTGCCTCCTGGGAGCTGTCTGCTGCCAGGGTGGCCTCTGGTGGCAGAGCCTGAGTGGGTACAATGTCTTCCTGCCCCAGCAGCAGGGAGCACCAAGCCCCAGATCCCTGATCAGTGGTAGGGGGCTTGGAAAGAGCTGTGGGGGAGGGGTAAATCCTAGTCCCCTGCCCCCACCCACTGGTGAGGCAGCTAGCAGTAGGCCTCCAGCTGTGTGGGGATTCTAATCAGGGCATGGGGCTGGGAAAAATTTGTATGGCTGGACCTGCCCCTGACCAGGACAGTTCCTGGCCAGCCCTGGATTGCATGGGAAAGTCTGCATGTGCAGCCTGGAGCTGGCTGGGGACTGCCTTAAATGGAATAGTCCATAGCTACCTCCAGGCCGCATGTGTAGACTTCCCCGCATAGCCCAGGATTGGGCAAGCACTGTCCCAGTCAGGCGTAGGTCTCAGCCATCTCCAGGCTGGGTGGGGAACTCTTCACATGCAAGGAGCTCCCAGCCTCTGTTTCATGATTACATTCATGGAGCGGAGGTGGAAAGTGTGGAGCTGGGGCTGGGAACAATCAGCCATCTATGTGTGCTGTACCATACAGTAATTAGCAAAGTAACTGCTGAATATTTGCAGGTACTTGCAGGTAACAAATTAACTGCTGAGTAGAGCAAATTACTGAGCAGTAAGGGTAAGCACATGTACATGGTGATGGCTACTATACAGTAATTAGCTGTACTGCACAGTAAAGCTTCTTGTGCAGACACACCCACTAACACAGTAATTGGAATAATTGGATGGAGGATATTTCTGAGGGAAGCTTCTGCTCCACTGGAGACAAGGGCCCAAGCTAAAGTCCAGGGCCTTCTTCCCTCTACGCCAGTAGTCACATCACTGGGCTGTTTATCCTTTAGCTTTCTGCCTTCCTTTTGGCTGCACGTATGTTTCACTGGCTGCCCAGGGGCTGGCAGCTTCAAAATAAGTTCCAGAGAAGGCCCTTCATAATGGTTGGCCTGGAAACAAGTTTCTATACTATAGCACTCCAGGCCACTTCCCAATCCTATGGGAAGCTATAGAGATGCAGGTCTAATCCCTTTGAGTAAGGTAGAATTTAGGGCCTTCAGCTTGTGAAGTGAATGCCACTGAGGAACTTGAGGAAAAAGGAGGTCATGCTATCACTCTCTTGGGTCTTGCTGCTCTTCTTTATACATGTGTAGTCACCCTTGAATACACAGCCAGGGTGATAAATAGGTAATCTATCTATGTTGGACACACTAGGTATGCGTGCAAGGATAATTTGTGCAAGGATGACTCTTGAGTGTGTGAGCAACAAAAATGCCCTGTAAATAACCAAGAAAAAAAGGTCATTTCAATGCCTAGGGCAAGGCAGAATTCAGTCCTTAGTTCAGGATCTGTTTTCCAGTGTTCAACAGGTTTGACGGAAATGCTTTTACCAGTTTCAGTAAATAGAATTTACACAATAGACTACAGCGTTGCTAATTTTTTCAGTTTTTTTCTTGTGAGCCTCATAATATTTGGTAGTTTTTAAGCTCCCCTTCCACACCATTTCTGAGTCAGTGAGAATTCAAGCTTCATTTTAAAAAGCATATTTCTAGCTGTAATGATAACAGAGGAAAGCCCCAAGATATGACCTGTCTATTACTGAAATGCTTTAAAGCTATTGTGTCTGAATGATCCACATATATTAGATTTTCAAAAACTTAAGATTTTTCAGCTGGTGCCATTGTTAGGCAGGATGCTGTCTCATGTTTTTTTTACAACAGCAAATGTTAGGGAACAAGCTTACCTGACATTTTCAATAGTTTTCTATAATTTCATTATCATGAGGGTCCTATCATCTCTCAGCGACAGCTACCATTTTTCTAATTTTTTCCCAGAGGGATGCACACAGTAGATTTGGCCCAGTGTAATTTAATTCTGGCAAGATACAGAGAACAGACACCCAGCAGAAAATCAGTTCTGAAGAGGAAATGTACAGGTTATAATTTCTGCATCATTTCTTGCTTCTCTCAAAAACACAGAAGAATGTAGTTAACTGTTTAAAATGTACATGACATCTGAGGTTTGGATAACAATTAGAAGCCCCTTTGAGGTCTAACCTTGACCTCAATATTTGCTCCCTTTGACCCCTTCCCTGCAATGAACTGCACATGGACAAACCCCTAAGTTAACTTAAGTCAATGGAAAAGAAGCCTTCTGACACTGAATCTACTCACATTCTGCTAATTATATTTGATTAGGAAAGCCTAGGAGACTTACAATGAAATATAAGCAATTTGATTTATGTATTTTAATTACATTTATACACATTGAAACAAAGCAACTACAAAATTGTTAACATAATGTAAAGCAGTAGCCACCTACCCATTAAATTTTTTCAATAAGGTAAGTAACAGCAATGGAATTTCATTTTTTTTCTTCAAGGGTTAAAAAGAATCCTATTAGCTGTTTGCCTGGCCCCTAGAAATAAGGATTCTAGGTCAGATCTAAAAATTGCACTGAAAGAAGGTGTACTTTGGTTATATACATTCAAACTTTTGATCTAAGGATGTTTGCTCAGCAGCAGCCTAACCATAGCAGCTCTGAAGATTCACTGGGCATTTCCAGGAGTTGGGGTGGTATGGCTGCTAAGACATCCAACTGACTGCCCAGAGATCACAAGTTCAGGGAGACATGTTCTTGGCATGGCCTGTCAGATTCCAACAAATCTGTGCATTCTGCTAAATAACTTGTCATAAAGGAAAAGAAGGGACTGGGCACTTTCTTTTTCATCATGTAGCTTCCTACAGCTACAGTTCTGTGCATAATCAGACCTACTCCAACCTAGACAGTACCTATCACTAGTTTGATACCCAGTAGAATAGAAAAAACTAGGTAGTGCCATGAGGATCCATGAGGAGCCCAAACCAGTAAAATGTTCTCAGAACATGCCTCAGAACTGCTAGGTTTGACCCTTCAGAAAATAGGCATTTTATTTTTAAATGGAAGAGGAGGATGAGTCACCGCCCATCTATATTTGTTAGCCTATAGTTAGAGCATTCCTCTAGGAAACTTGAAGATTGCAAGTCCTCAGGAAATTCAAACCTAAAACTTCCCCCTCCTTACTCCACCACAGTTCCTTTTAGCACCAGGCCAAAGGTAGCCTTGGGGGGAGAAGCAGACTCCATGCCTCCTGTTAAGTTGTGCTACTGTTCATAAAGCAAAGCACTATTTGCATGGGTTAGGAGAACAGAGTGCCAGAGAAAGCATGATCCTGAATCCAAGTGGTTAGTGCACTTACTTAACAGGGAGTTGTGGGTTCTGGTTCAAGACTATTTACACATTTTATAAACAGTCATCAGATAAAAAATTCAGAATAAGTTTGGATGTCTCTACCTGACTGCCTTGAACTCCTCACAACTTGCTCTTCTGCAGTATTTTCCTGGTACAATAATTTTGCACTTTTGATTATACAATGGCACAGTTTCAATGAGGAGGGTACTCCTCAAGCCTAGCAAGTAACTGGGTGGATGTCTTTGAAGTGGGGAATATTGGTGTCAGCCTCCCTGGGGCTGAAGAAGCCTAGAACCCAGGTCTCCCATGTCCTAGGTAAGACCTCTCATCTATAGGTAAATATATAACAGGTAAGTGGCAGAACCTCACCTGTTTTCAAAAGAAAAATTGTAAACCCTACTCCATCCTTTTAGTGAATACTTACAAGCATACACCTTTAGAAGACAGCTTATGGATCCTATGAGACACACCTGCCTCCAATCCTAAATTTTAAAGAAAAACAGGAATTCTATTGCACCTACTGCTTAGCATTTCCTATTTGTTAGGTCAAGGAAGCACCTTCTTTAGCATTTCTTAGATCACCCTTCTAAAATATCTAATATTCACTATTCATTTTAAAGGGAGCCTAACTGTGTTTTGGATTCTACTTTGTATTCAACCCCTAAAGTCTAGGTAATCACAGCCTTGATTAAACAATAAACCAACTGTGACCCAGAGTACCATCCTTAAGCATGTGATGGTGTCTCCAACACTATAGGAAATTCTGCATGAATTAGCCCATCATACTTTGTAGATGTAACTATGCAACTTTCAGTGTAGGGACTAACAAACTCAGCACAACACAGAGAGTGCATCTACATATGCTTTTAATTCATAACAATAAACTCCAGCACAGTTTGCAATGGAATTTATTGCTCCTGAGCACTGCATTTGCACATGTGTCTGGGACTGCAGCACGTTGAGCTGGGGCAGAGCTGCCCCAGCTGTCAGGGGGCCCAGGGAGTCAGCCTGTCAGCCAGGGGCTACTCTGACCTGTTTCAATGTGCTGTGGAGGGGCTGCCTGTGACACAAGGGCACTTTACTGTGGGGCTAGCTAGCAGGGAGCCCCAACGCTGAAGCACCTTCATGCTGCAGTCAGCCCCATCAGCTTATACGTGTCCACTGTAGTGAATAACTATACCATAGGATAGTCCTTGAGTCTGGTAGTACCAGTGCTATGGTAGAGTTAATTAGTTTGCTCCATCCTAATACTGCCACATGTGTAGATGGTGATATTTTACTGCAGAACTAATTAGTCAGCTCTGCAGTAAATGTCTTGTGTAGATGCACCCAGTATAGTTGATAATGTTACTCTAAAGCATAGTAAGTATATCGTATAGACAAAGCCTACATTGCAGTTAGTAAAGCAGTACCTTCAGACAGACCCTCCACCTGGCTTTTATGGAATTGCCTTTTCCAGATCTTTTCTGTTAGTTAGTAGAGCAAGAATACAATTCCAGAAATTAAGACATTTTTAAACATTATACAGCAAAAGCTGTGTTAACCAGCACTTTATTAGGCAGAAAAGTCTATTAGCCGGCATCTGAGGGACACGGCAAAAGCAAAGTACCACTCTCCAGTTTTTGTCGCTGCCATGAGCAAAGTTAGTGCCACTTCTTTGGCCCACAGCCCAGGTCTGCATGGGGCAAAGCAGTCTGCACAGGTGCCCAATCCTTGTCCCCCAGCACATTGATGCCAGGGAGTGCACCAGACAGCGCACATTTAATTAACCAGCATCCCCCAGGATGATAACAGATATAAGATATAAGATAACAGATCTTTTACTATAATACACTTGAGCTAGATACATTCAAATAGCCCAAGGTGGAATCAATCAAATGAGTGTCTCTAAGCTTCAAAGAACGGAATCAGGAATACACAGAGCACACCCATCAGCACAGAGGGGCACAGGGATGTCTGCACCAGCTAATGCCAACAGGTTGAGGAACTCCTGCATGTTTCCCAGTGTACCTGATACTGCCAAAGAAAGCCAAATGCAGCCCGTTAGTTGTCCATGCCTGATTGCCTGCTGACCACTTGCCCACAACCCCTTGCTGTCAGGGAGACAGGGCGAGCTAGCACAGAATGACTCCCCATATGCCCCCCCACCCTAGCTTCCAGTGGCTGTGGGGGGGAAGGCAAGGGGGGATAGAAGCCCCCATCTCAGCAGCCGCTGACCCAGCCAAAATTGCTGGGGGGCATGGGTGGGAGGATGCACAGTGGGGACTTTTCCTCCTCTCCTGCTGACTGGCTCAGCATAGCTTTTTTCCCCAGTCCCACCCTACAGCAGCTGTTAATGACTGCAGATGGAAGGCAGGGAAAGAAAACAGAGGCTACCACCCTGTTCCCTCACTTCCGAAGCAGCCAGAACTGAAGTGTGGGGGGTGAGATTTCTCCCCCTCCCATCCTACTGACTGGCCTGGTGGTTCTGGCTGGGTCAAGAAATGGGACCAGAGTAGGGCTGCCGCCTGCCACCTGCCTCCCTGCACAGCTTGGGTAACAGGCAGGACATGGGGATGGGGATGGGGTGCAGAGACTTTGCTGTCATGGGTCTGTGACAGCCCAAGGGTAGGGCTGGCTGGGGCATAAGCCAGAACAAAGGCTAAGCCTAGCCCACCCACTGTGAGAGGAGGGCCCAGCAGGGAAGCTGCAAAGCATCCATTTTAGGAAACTCAGATCTAGACTGGTTTAACCTAAACTGATCAAATCTGATGCTACATCCATCCAGGTCTATCTTAAACTTGGTTGCACCACTTTCAACACAGTCTATATGCACTGAATTTCTGTTCTGTTACAGGTTTAGGCCAGTTTCTGAGGTTCTTTTTCACTCTCTATAACTCCCAAGGTATAATTCCAAACACTTCCTACTCAAGAATACTCCTATTCTCAAACACCTCTGTGAGATACAGAAGAGTTTTTACTATTATTTCACCAAAAAGTGAATTATTTTACATCATAGAAGGAGTTTATGACACTGCTGGAATTCAATCTAGATCTACACGGCCCATGATTTATTTTTTAACCATAAAGCTAGCTTCATGCTCAAATTCTTCTCTTTCAGAAAGGGAAGAATTTACCTCCCTTCTCTTTATCAGTACTCAGTAGTTAAAAATGCCTCGGCACAGTGGAATTTCTCAGCACAATAAGATTCCTCGGTGCAACAGAATTTCTCGGTACGGTGAGAAAACCCCAGTGCAGTGAACAGTCCCCGCCAAGCCTAACAATTTCATTGTTTGAGTGAGTGCCCCCTATTGGCTTGTTGTAAATTATTCCTACCTTGTGACTAGCAATTGGCTCGCTAGCTGTATAAAAGCTAGAGCAATTTCCGCCTAAGTTGGAGAACTCCGTGTACATCTCGGAGTGAACTTGGCAGACTGATCACCCACCAATGACTCCCCGTCACCGGCCGTCCCGACGTACTCCATGCCCTGCATACTTGAAGATATCTCATTGTGTTGTTCAGAGCTCTTACCTGGTGCAACTATAACGGAGGTGCCTGTGCTGTGTACATTGACAGTGTAAGTAAAGCCATTTCAATTTAACCAATATATGTCTATGCCTAATTCTGCTCCATCAGTCAAAAGTACCCACCTGCCATCTGGGCTCTTGGCCACAGTCCTGCCAAGCATACTTGGCAACCACACTCTTGTAATATGCCCCTCCAGTCACTACAAGAGGACTAAAACTACCAGAGGTAATTTTTCAGACTTTTTAGAATATGTCTTCTCTGCAGCTAACCCACTATATTTGGGGAAGATGGGAGCTGCAACCATTTTTCAAGTGTTATAATCAGGGATCTTGGTTTTCTCTAATAAAACAAAAAACAACCAATTTTTGGATTTAAAAATGTAACCCCAAATCCACATTTTTCCATGACTTAATCATGGAAAAATGTGGATTTTGTGGCAATGTGGACTTGTTTAACCTGAAAATTGGGGATTTTTTTATTAGAGAAAACCAGGATCCTTGGTTTTAATCCTAGTTAGGCTATATGGGCACTTGTACATGTGATGAGGGTTTAGTTTTCAAGGTTATATTCCATGCCCCCTAAATGTAAATGATGTGTTTTTAACTGAAACCCACCTTTTCATTTTTTCTGTCATATTATGGTGAGGGGCATGACCCTTTTTTGTTTGTTTGTTTTGATCTGAGCTGGAGCATACCCTTATGCCAGGGGGCAAACTACTGGTGGGCTGAGCAGTGACACTGCCTCTCAGGGTCACCTGGGTAGGCTGCTAGTGGGCTGGGTGCTGCTCAGCTTGGGGGCAGCACCCAGCCTGATCCAATTGTTCCCCAAGCCCACCTAGGGAGCAGTGCCCAGAGGGCTTCCAGTGGGTGGGCTTGGGGATCACATGTTGGATTGGACCAAGTGCTATCTGCAAGCTGGGGTAGTACCCAGCCTGCTAGCAGCCTGCCTGGGTAGCCATTGCTGCAGAAAAAAGAACCAGGGCCCCCCCACAGCTCAGTGGATGCTCAGCTCACCAGAAGTTCACCCCCCAGCCAGAGGAGAGACAGGAAGGCTCCACCAAAAAAAAAAAGATCAGACCCCTTACTACTTCTGCCTTCAGCAGTGCCTGCTGAAAGCAGAAGCAGCAAGAGGCCTGAATCCTTTTTCTGCTTAGCCTTGCCACCTCTCCCACATCCAGAGTGTGAGTTGATAGGTGCAATGCATCGTTATAAACTAAACTACATCCAGATGTAGTTTAGTTTTCAATGGTGCAAACTCATTTGAACTCCCCAAAACTGGCACACATGTCATGTGTGATACAATTAACCCACACAAATGATATTTTTGTCACATGTACATTGTGATGACTGTCATGTGTACAAGCACCCTAAAATTCCATGTATTTAGAGATAAAATAATCCTATGATTATCTTCTCTTCCATTGGCAAGTATTCTTGATTCATGATATGTTTTTTCTGTATTTTACTTTTCTTCCTATGAAATTGGCTCTTCCTTACATATGCATTTCTGAAATAATGTGGATACATTATCCACATATTTAATTTTGAGTGGGTAGCTAATCTATCATTTTGGGAACAACCTAAACACTAACCACAAATGCTTATTGTTAATGTTTGCTGATTAAAGTATCACCCTGTGTAGAGTGTGTGGTAAAAAATGAAGAGCATTTATAAAATACCAGCATCTGTTACAAATACATTGGTTATCTTTTAAGGGTTAGACATTTTTATTGAAAACGATATAGATGACATTCAGAAAATTATTCATTAGGCATTCCTTAAAATAAATAAAATGTATTATAGTAATATGTAATAGTTGTGAGCCCTAAGCCAACAATATGTATAGTAATTATGTAATAGTTTTGATTATTTATGGTTTCTGAACAGCAACAACCCACAACCTAGGGCCTCTACCTAACCAGTACCTCCAGCCAGGGCCTGCCTATTCTATGGGGCAGAATATGTGGCTGTCAATTGAATACCTCCATATGAATATCCACATGGGAACTGTATCACTGTTTCCTCAGCCGATTCTGCACAATCCAAGAAATAAAACCAGTACCCTTTGAATTATAATTCCCCCAGACACTGAAGATCCACCCAGTATTATGCATGTCACTACTCAAGCCAAAGTTAAAGAGTTAGAGAGCTCTTTCCCACACCATATCCAGCCTCTACCACCTCTGATAACAATCCAGTTACAGAAGAAATATGTAGTCCACAAGATCTTAGATTTAAGGTTGAACAAGGGAAATTGCACTACTTGATGGAATAGAAGGGATATTGGCCTGAAGATCACATTTGGGAGCCAGCAGAAAACATCTATGCCCCTAACCTACAGAAAATTTTCCACAAAGACCTCTCAGAGGAACCTGGCCAGTGCCCCCAGAACATTCTCATAGGCAAGCTAAGGGGCAGGAGAAAATGTCAGGCTAAAGCTTTGAGCCTGGGGTCTTGGACTGACCAGCATATCTGCTTTTCTCAGGCTACTAGAACCCTATAGTAGGGCCTAACCCTCTGCCCACTCATTGGCACTGGAGTTACTGGCCGAGGTCAGCTGACCTACCTGTTCCCCCATATAAACAGGGAAACTGAAAAAGTGTCCAGGTAGCATTGTTCAATCTGATTTCAAATTGCCTTGCTGATCCATCTGGCTTAGGGCTCTGACTCTGCTCTCTCCTGGCTTCTTGACCTGGCTTGCTTTCTGACTCCACTCTCTGCCTATTCCCTGGCTTCCTGACTCAGACTGTTCCTAGACCCTATTGTTTGGATTCATATCCTGATGCTAGTAGGCTTCACAGTCCCCACGTGTCCCCATATCTGGTTGCCCATGACTTACTATGACACTTTCAGGCTGGAAAATTATTGTCACTAGATATGGGTGACTGGTGCCTCTCAATCTGGGGAGGCACCAGCAGGGCACGGCCAGGGGGAGGGTCCCCCAGTGGCCAGCTGGTGATCAGCCAGTGACTGGGGGTGGGGGGCAGTGGCCAGCTTGCCCCCCACTTCCAATGCCGGTGTGTCACTAGTGGGGCACTACCACTCTCCATGCCTCTCTGCTAGCCAAAGCACTCACTCGGGGTGGCGGGGGGATACCAGCACTCTCAGGGGAGGTATGTGCCCCCCACCATGGCCCTCCTACATGTTGTGTATGTCACTGGAGCACCTCCAAAGTCAGGACTTATCTTAGTTAATATGCTCATTCATGACATTGCTCCCACAAAGATGAAGCTCACAAAATTTGCTATTGACACAAAGTTGGGAGGAATTGATGAAAGGGAAGGGATCAGGATAAGAAATAGGTACAATTGATTAACCTTGAAGAATGAGGTAATAGAAACTAGGTGAAATTTAAATGTATAAAAAGCCCAAATACATGGGAACTCTTAGTGAAACTTTTGTTTGGAGATTGTAAGTCAGAAATGGCAGGTGAAGAGAAATACCCAGATATGCTGGGTCTTTCAGATAATGATTATGAATCATTTGTGACATGGTTATAAACAGGTGAATATTGGCTATGTTGGTTGAATTAGTTCAAATAGAAATAGTGAAGTATTAATGCCAATATACAAGACATTAGAAAGATCTTTTATAGAGTACCATATATATTTATAGCTAGCCATGTTTCAGTTTGAATTCATCTTACTTGGACACATATAGAAAATGGGCTAGTAGGATAATCAGAGGGGAAAGGAGAGCTAATTTTGTAAGATGAAATTAAAAGAGCTTGACTTATTTAGTCTAACAAAACAAAGGCTGAGAGGAGATATGATTGCTTTCTATAAATGTATGAAGGAGGGAAGAAAGCTATTTATGCTCAAGGACAATGTTGTCACAAGACCAATGAGTGTAGGCTGTCCATGAATAAATTTACACTGGAGAAGGGAGATTCTGAAATAAAGTTTCAGTAGGGGTAGAGACAGAGGTGGGGGAAAGGCTATTTCATGTTAATATGTAGTTTAAAGTTTATAGATGGGATTTTGATGTAGTCTGTGGTAGCAAGTAATGATAGCAAGTAACTGAATTCAGCTCCTTTTCCCACCTAATTAGAAACCAAGAGTACTCAGTTCTATCCCTGACTGTACTACAAACAACTATGTGATGTATAGGAAGCTTATTATTATGTGTATTTGCAAGGGGACTGAATAAATGTTTAAATGTATCTTTAAATATGGCGTTTCGAAATAGCTGAGTGCTTGACTTGACAATGCTCCCGTTTGTTTACTGACCCTCATATAACCTGCATACACAGTATCAACGAGCACAAATATAGGTGCTAAACCAATAGGTTATATAATATGTTTAATTTTAACCGTGGGAGTAAACAATTATACAATCATAGAATATTAGGTTTGGAAGGGACCTCAGATGGTCATGTAGTCCAACCCCCAGCACAGTCGTCCCTAATGAGATCATCCCAGCCAAAGCTTTATCTAGATGGGTCTTAAAAACCTCCAAGGATGGAGAATCCACAACCTCACTGGGTAACCTGTTCCAGTGCTTTACTTCTCACCCTCATGAGAAAATTCTACCTAATATCTAACCTAAACTTCCCTTGCTGCAACTTCATACCATTGCTCCTTGCTCTGTTATCTGCCACCACTTAGAACAGTCTAGCTCCATCCTCTTTTGAACCTCCCTTCAGGTAATTGAAAGCTGCTATTAACCTCATGTGGCTTATTTTGGTCCAGTCCTCCAATTTGTTGAGGTCTCTGAATCCTACCTCAACACTCCAGCATATCTACTACTCCCCCCAGCTTGGTATTATCTGAAAACTTGCTGAGGGTGCACTCCATGCCATCTTACAGGTCATTGATGAAGACATTGAACAAAACTGGCCATAGGGCCAACTCTTGGGGGACTCCATTTGATACCAACTGCCATCTAGACATTGAGCCATTCATTACTACCCTCTGAGCCCAATGCTTCAGACAGTTTTATATCCACCTAACAGTGCATTTATCCAGCACATACTTCCTTAGCTTGCCTATGAGAATGTTATGGGAGACTATCAAAAGCCTTGCTAAAATCAAGGTATACCCCTTCCACTGGTCTCCTCATGTTCTTTTTCCACTGTGAGCTTCTCCCCTCCTCTCCAAACTGTGCTGTTCAGTGCAGCAGTCTGGGAGCTGACCTGGCCTGTGAAAAAGGCATTGAGCACTTAAGTCTTTTCTGCATCCTCTGGCAGCCGTTTCTGGAACCCCTTTCAGTAAGGGGTAGTCCTATTGGATTTATTAAGATGTCTTACATGTTTCACAAGGCAAATTTAAATAATTTACTGGATAAGGAATATCTGAGAGACTTGTTTCAAATTGCATCCTTTAATGAGGTGTTTGTTTGTCTTCAGAAAATGTAGGTGGGTGAACTGTGGAAATAAACTTTTCTAGAAAAAACGTCCTTTGTTGTTGCACGTCTTCTCTTCAGAGTAGATAACAGAAATTAGGACTTTGATAACATTATGCAAGTCACTTATGCCAAGAGAGCAAGTAAGAAAATTTGACACATCAACAGTACTGCAAACACACTCGCAAGATTTATTTATTCACTTGTGAGACTAAGAATCATCAAGTAAAGATTTAAGAAATAAAGCATTGCTAAGTGGCTTATCTAAATGTTAATGGAGATGATTAGAACATGCCTTTCATTAAAGTTTTATTTCATGCTGGATGTAATTTTTAAATATAAAAAAGTGACAACTGATTAATGGATAATCAGTCTTTGGCAATCCCTCACAGTTGAGGATGATTGTCTTCAATGATTGTCTTATTTGGCTGTCTGAAGATGGCTGATGAGGTCTACCCAAGATCAACAGACTCTACTGCAGCTCGGACATGTGTTTCTGTGTGGGATGGGTGGTTCTGGGTTCTTGATTTGGTCCATGATGCACTGTTTCTGCCACTCTCAGTTTTCTATCTCCTGTTGTTTTTATGAGGTTTTAAAGTACTGAGATCCCTGCAGCAGATTCTTCCTCTATTTGGGGCAGTCCTGGGCAATAGACTCCCACAAGTTTTATAAATGATCTTCATTTTTTAGCACACACTCTACACAGGTGATATTTTAATAAGCAAACATTAACATTAAGCAGTTGTGGTTAGTGGTTAGGTTGTTCCCAAAATGATAGATTAGCTACCCACTCAAAATTAAATATGTGGATAACGTATCCATATTATTTCAGAAATATATATGTAAGGAAGTGCCAATTTCATAGGAAGAAGAGTTGCATTAAAGGATGCAATGTTGCATTTTTTAAAGTTGGCTTTGAAGATGTCCTTGAAGTGTTTTATCTGCCCTCCTCTTGACTGTATGCCATGGTTGAGCTGGGAGAATAAAACTTGCTTCAGGAGTCTGGAGTCGGACATTCAGATAACGTGACCAGCCCAATTAAGTTGATGTCAGATGATCATGGCCTCAATACTCAAGGTGTTTGTTTGCAGGTGGACACTAATGTTGGTGCATCTGTCTTTCCACTGGATTCAGAGGGTTTTCCTCGGGCAGCGAAAGTGGTATATCTTCAACACGTTTAGATGCTTCCTGTGCTTTGTCTGTGTCGCAGGTCCATACAGCAAGGTGGAGATCATGACTGCTTGATAAACAATGAGCTTGGTTTCAGATCTGATGGATAAATAATAGACAGAAGATGAAAGGAAATCAACCTTAGAGATTTGGGATGGGATGTGGGGAGCAGGGAGAGCAGGGAAGAGTATCAGTAAAATATCTTATTTCAAGTTTCATCAAAGAAAGAATGTAGCTTAATTAGATCAAAATATACTCATATATATGGCTATGCAACAGAGGTATATCAGCCTAACTCCATTGGCTTAAATAACTGCAATTTACTCCTGGAGGTCTAGTCCTAATTTGGCATCTATTGTTCATCTATGTAGTTAAAGCATCTAACACTTATTAGGCACATCTACATAACACATTTACTGTGGACTTGATTAATTAGCTCTGCAGTAAACGTCTCAGTGTCTACATGTGTGGTCCTATTAGGCCACAGGAAACCAATAAACTCTGTAGCAGGGTAGTACTTGTAAATACAAGTCTATCCTGCTGTGAAGTATTTACTCAACAGCAGTACATGTTTAGGCACTGATACAGCTGGCTGGGGCATAAGGATGCTTCAATGCAGGGGCTTCCTGCCAGCTAGCCCTGCACTAGAACACTCTCATTGCCCACACAGCCCCTCCACAACACATTCAGCCTCCTGCCAGCCAGCGCTGCTCTGATCTGGATCAATATGCTGTGATTCTGGGCGCACTTTCAGACGGTACACCTGGGAGCACAGTATTCACTGGAGTTTATTGCTACAAATTAATTTCACATATAAACACACCTAGTGTATTATAAAGTAACAAAAAGATAGTATGTAGTGATGGTCTCTACCTTCATTTTTTCACTCTGTCCAGCTAACCCTCTACTATTTCAATATATACACATTGAAGAATTTTATTTTATTATTATTAATTTTCACAGCCCAACTGTCTTTCTAGAGTGGTGCCCAGAAGTGGTAGGTGCAATTGTATCTATCTGGTGCCTTGTGTAGTCATTTACACATATGCAAAATGTGTAAGGGAAGTAAATTAGAATGATTTTGTGTTAGCTTTGTGCAGGTATATAAATGTAAGGTGCCAGAAATAGGGAAACTAACCTTTCTCTGTATGTAGCTGTTTAGCATCTGAGCAATCAGATTTGGCCAATTTGGGGGATGGTGATTTGATCTGGTGATTCAAATCACTGTTCCAAACTGATTCATCCAAATCTGATTCGAAGATTTGACCACTGCCAAATTGGCCAAATCTCTGAATCAGACAGATCCCATCATCCACCCACTCTCTCAGCCCCATCAATGGCTGCTCCACCTGGCCCCAGCTCCCGGCTCTTTAAAAAAATAAAAATTAAAAAAGCCTCCACACGTCAGCTGCTACCAGGTGGGGGGTAATCCCCGCTGCTCCCCACTGCCTTATGCTGTGTGAGGGGCTCTGCCGTGAGCCCCCAGAAACCCCAACAGTCACTGCAGCAGACAATGAGAGTGAGGCTTTTTATTTTTTTTAAAGAACCGGGAGTTGGGGCTGGGCGGGTCAGCCATGGGGGAGCTGGGAAAGCAAGCAAGGGATAGGGGCTCATGACAGAGCCCCCAACTCAGCATAGGACAGTGGGAGGCAGCGGGCATTGTCCCTGCACCTGGCAGCAGCTGGTGAATGGGGACCTTTTTTTTTTTTTTTTTTTTTTAAGAGCCAGGAGCTGGGGCCAGTTGGGCCAGCCATGAAGGAAGGCTGGGAGAGTGGGTGGGGGTCGGGAGCAGTCAGGGTGGCTAGAGAGCAGGCAGGGGATGGGACCTGGCAGGGGTTCCTCCATGGTCCCCTCTGCCCCTCTTCACCCCCCACCCTACCACTCACCAGCATGGAATCCAGGTCCAGCTCCCTGTAGCCAGTAGTGGGGACTTCCCCAATCTTTGAAGCTCTCCAAATCTTTTCTGAATCAATTTGGAGAGCTTTGAATTGAATTGGACATTTTTATTGATTTCCTGATACAATTCAGATTCAAAGATTTGGCTGCCGAATCGGGCCAAATCTCCTCCGAATCAAATCAGCACCCAAAGCTTCACACAGCCCTACTGAGCATTATTAAGCTTAACATGTAGCAGGGATTAAATGTTCCCATGGTTAGGTATGTCAATAGGTGACCACTCCTCTGAGTTTTCAGACAGTTTACTGGAAGTTCTAATTGAGTGCTTGCAATATCCTCATGCTATTTTCTCTAATCCCTAATCACGGGGGCACAGAAGGGAATTGGAGAGGTTTTATTCACCAAGGCACCCCTGGGGGTTACAAGAAATAATGGCCACAACTAGCAGAGAGCAGATTCAGACTGGACATTAGGAAGAACTTCTTCACAGTTAGAGTGGCCAAGGTCTGGAACAGGCTCCCAAGGGAGGTGGCGCTCTCCCCTACCCTGGGGGTCTGTCAAGTCAAGCACTCAGATATTTGGAAATGCCATATTTAAAGATACATTTAAACATTTATTCAGTCCCCTTGCTGGATAAGCATCTAGCTGGGATGGTCTAGACCCAGCACTCTTTCCTGCCTATGCAGGGGGTCAGACTCGATGATCTATTGAGATCCCTTCTGACCCTAACATCTATGAATCTATGAATCTAATCCTTATAATTTCAGCATTATCTAAATTTGTATATTAAGATGCTTTTCATACTTGGTAATTTGTCTTAGTTTTAGAGGTGTCATTGTTTAGTTTTGTTTCTTTTTAAAAATAATTTAATCAGGACTAACAGAAAAGGTTGGGAGTAAGGTTAGTTATTTTTTCCAACAAAACTTCTGTTATTCTAGTAGAAAAACTTACTTAACTGACCTTTTTTTTTTTGTCTTTTCTGTTGTATTTGGTCCAGCTTTGTAAGTAACCAAGAAATGTCATTAAGACAATTTTGACTGGGTTACCACTATGACAATTCCTGCAGAGCAATTTCACAGTATGAAAGAGCTAAAAAACCGAAAGGTGATAAACATGTGATGTTGAATTTGTAAAGGGTCTTGCAAAGAATGAGTGTGTATCTCCTTGCATTCACACCTGCCACTGTAAATCAGGAACACTCCAATGACATCTAATGTGAGGTTCAATGGTACAAGTGAGAGTAGAAATGGGTAGTGTTCCATTTCTAATGGGCTTTCCACCAGCCCTTCATCTGTACGCTGTGCTGCTGTGTTGCCCCTGCATTTGCCCATAAAGCAACATTTATAGTTACAAGCTGAAAGTTGTGATCTACCTTACAGTTTTCCTCCTCTCCAGGAAGGGTATATGATCCTTGGCACAGCAGTACAGCCTGCAGCAGCAGCAGTAAGGCAGTGTCTAAAGTCTCAGCTACGTGCATTGGAGGAGGTGCAGTGCTAGAGTGACTATAGATACTTTTGGTGCTGCAAAGAATCCATTAATACAGTTTGTATGGCTGAGTAAACTAGAGTTTGTGAGAATTAATTACCTGCACCACATCTTAATGAGGTAGCCAACCCAGCTAAGTTCAAGTCTATTCCCACTTAGCCATTTGAATTGGTTCTGGTTCCTCACATAAGAGAACCACTCTAGCAATTAACCTTCCTTTCACAATCCTCTGGACTTCTAGTCAGTAAGTCACTCTTAACCTATGCACCTCCTTGCCTTTTTCCCTATTTCTGCTCTGATTCCCAGTTTCCTGACTTTGGCACCTGAGCCTTGGCTAAGCCTCACAGTTTTGGCACTGAACTCCAGCCTCCAAATACCAAATTTGACATCATGGGCTGCCTCTACCTCTGGACCTTTGGCTACCAACTAAGGCTCTCAGTTCTAATGACTAGATTTTGCCCTCATAATTTTTTTCTGAAAGGTTTGTGACTGCTTTACATTTCTGACCAAGCAGTTAGGACCTTGTGGCTGCCTATAAGTTAATCACGGAGGCACAGAAGGGAATTGGTGAGGTTTTATTCACCAAGGTGCCCCCGGGAGTTACGCTGGTGGTCCTCAAAAGGAGGTTGGATATGCATCTAGCTGGGGTGGTCTAGGCCCAGCACTCTTTTCTGGCTATGCAGGTGGTCAGACTCAATGATCTATTGAGGTCCCTTCCAACCCTAACATCTATGAATCTATGTGTCTATGGCATACTGTAAAATTTATCCTTTTGATTTCAACTGAATTGCTAGTGAAAGATCAGAATAATATAGTCATGATATCAATTGTGTTTATGAAGTTGTTCTTTTAGAGAATCATTGGAGACATTGTATATTTAGAATGTACTTAGAATACAAGAGAAATAATAAGAAAACTTCATTTTATACACTGTTGCAAATCTTACTAAAATGGTTGTCAGGTTTCCCAGGAGTGATGATATTCCAGGGTATGAATAGCATTCAAACTGTCTCCATTGTAAAGATGTTACCTTGATTTCCACCTCTTTAATCATTCTATCCACAAAGGATGATAGTAGTATATAGGCTCTCTGCCCTTCAATGCAAATGTGACAGGTGGGCGGGACTTCCGGTCCCACCCCCTTTGCACCGCCCCCTTTCCCCTTTTATGGTGTGTGACATCACCAACTCCACCCCCTGACCCTGATCACATGGTGCGTGACATCAGCAACTCCTCCCCTGACCCCGGTCACGTAGTGCGTGACATCAGCAACTCCGCCCCTGACCCCAGTCATGTGGTGTGTGACACCAGCACCACATGGTTCCTGACATCAGAAGGACAACCCAGGCAGACCCTCAAAGCCCAACCCCTCATGCTGCAGGGTGGTGGTGTGACCCCTCTAACAACCTGCCCAAAAACCCCCGGCCAATTGGCAGGGGTTTCAGAGGCCTCAGACCTCCCAAGAACAATGCTGAACCAATTGAGAAGAATACAGTGGGGGTGGGATTTAGGCGGCAAGCCCACCAGATCTATCTGCTTTCCCAAACAACCCCTCTCTTTAGCTGAGACCGTGCTAAGGCAAGAAAGGGCAGCTATGGATTCTTTCACAACGACTGTAGGACCACTCACTACACCCCCAAGACGGCCTTATAGAAAGCGTTACCGTAGAAATAGTTTTGAGGAGGAGACCCGGCTCCTTCCCCAAAGACTCTTTGAGATG
>JAGPOW010003316.1:73018849-73045516 GCA_030014935.1 Caiman crocodilus
CTTCAAAAAACATGTTCACCCCACCAAAACTGCCAGCTTCACCAGGAGAGTAATAAACTTCCTTTAACATAGCCTCCTGTGTAGACATGTCTGTTAACACATTCCGCCACTACACTTACCCCCACGCTAACACCCGTGTGGTGCATTCAAACACTTGAGGACAAATTTAAACCATAGCACAAAGACACCATCTTCCAGATTCTCAACTTCTGTCTAGTGGTCAGGGACCTGATAGGCCATAACAACACCATGTGATCTAGGGCGGATCTTGTAGATGAGGGGTTGGGCTTTGAGGGTCTGCCTGGGTTGTCCTTCTGATGTCATGAACCATGTGGTGCTGGTGTCACATGACTGGGGTCAGGGGCAGAGTTGCTGATGTCACGCACCACATGACTGGGATCAGGGGAGGAGTTGCTGATGTCACGCACCACGTGACCGGGGTCAGGGGGTGGAGTTGGTGATGTCACACACCATAAAAAGGGAAAGGGGGCGGTGCGACGGGGGCGGGACCAGAAGTCCCGCCCACCTGCCACATTTGCATTGAAGGGCAGAGAGTCTTTATACTACTGATGATGAATAAATTAAATGTCCTTCATTGTATTTATCCCTTAGTAATCAGTGCCTAATCAGGGATTTAGGCAAAATTTGAGTATCTAAATCCTGTATTGGGAGAAGGAAAAAAGTACAGCCTCAAAACTTTATTTGAAAGTACAGCCCTGACTTCCATACATGCTCAGGGCTGCCCCAGTCTTGAAAGAGCTCAGCAGCTGGGAGCCCAGCTCTTGCTTCAGCCCAAATGGGATCCAGAAATTAAGCCTTTCTCTGCCTAATTTCCATAAGGGTTTGATCTGGTAGGTTTGTTCTGAAAATACTTAACACATACAAACAGACTCAGCACCAGCCCAAAATATTGCTGTGGCTGCCACTTACAAAATACAACAGAAGGAAAAAATAGTGTAATCTTTTTTAATATAATAGCCTACTAATTCTAATACTTGCCCAATATGGGTAAGGTTTTGTTCACTTCCTTACTTAACTTGAGGATGTTAAAACCCACATCTCTTCTCTCCCATGATAATGCCCTAAACTCAAGGCTAGAGAATAGTCAGGTAAGACTATCTCCCGTCTCTTCTGTTGGCCATGGAAAAGCCAAGAGTTCAGAAAGAGCACAGTCAGGACCCTGGACATGTTCTTGTTGTGTTCTAGCACCTGCTCCTAAGACTATGATACAATCCTTATTATACAAACATCAGATAAAAAATAGTTTCCCATGCAAATTCCCTATTAGGTTAGAACTAAAAAGGTGGGTACCACCAGAAGCTTCTCCTTCTTTCTTATAGATGAGATTTGTGGCCTGTTATTTGAAAGAAACCTCAGGACAGATTTCTGAGGTGAAGATCTCAGACAGGAGTACCTCAGTGGACAACTTTGGCCCAGAAAGAGTTTGCATTGTCTGTATTGTTTAAGTCTAGGGATCCTGGTCAAGGATTCTTGTTGTTTTGAATCCTTTTTTGGGCTGCCTGTATCTTGTTCTCTATGTTTTATATAGAGGGTCTGGGTACTTCTGAGTTTGGGTACAAAAACACTAACAGTACTATGGTCAGTATTTTTCCTAGAATTACTCCACTTTGGATTCCAGTAAGCTATACTTATGTACTGTACATTAAGAGTCTGCTCCTATTTGTTTACTCCAGTACACAGTACCATAGGGACTCTGCCAGAGGGGAAGCCACCTGCGCCACAGGAGCACAAGCTGTTGTAACCCCTGGGTGAGCCACCCACCCACTGCATTCACCATGGCATCTGGACCCATGGGGGAACAGCCAGAGGCCAGAGTGCTAGTCACTGGGCCCCAGGATCTGCCTCCTAGGCACCCTCACCCCACAGTTCCCCACTCTGAGACACTACAAAAATCACTTTGTATATAGTTTGCACAGGGAAGAGGGTTTTTTATTGCTGGTGGGTGGGGTGGGTGGTTAAGGGTCTCTGTGTGTTGAGGAGCAAGGGTCTTTTTTATGTGAGGGAAATAAAGACTTGTTCTTCTGACAGGTGTCTGTAGTGAGCTTGGTGCTCTGTAGTGAGCTTGGGGTGGGCAGGTGTGGGGGACATTGGTGGCAGTCTAAGTGGGCTGGAATGAGGAGTGCTACATGAAGTAGTCAGCTAGAGTCTCCTACACTTTGTCCCCTGATCCCTGCTGACAGGTGTGCAGCTGTCTTGGTGCCTTGGGGGTGGAGGGAGGGGTTGCTGCTGTCACTGCTACCACAGGTGGTACTCCCACTGCTAGAAATCCTCCGCTCACTGCACCTCTTCTTCCCAGACCTTTTGGAAGAGCTTCCCCTGGGCCTCACAGATGTTATCCAGTATGTAGGCTGTGACAATGACCCAGGGAAGATTGTCCTCGGTGAACTTGAGGTGGGCAATGAGGGTGTGCTAGCAGCTCTTGAGGTGGCGATAAGCACACTCCACCTGTGCATGGGTCCAACCCAGGCATTGGTTAAAGTGGGCCTGCCAGTGATCCAGGTGGCCAGTGTAGGGCCACAGGATTGAGTAGTAGCCAGGGCAGGATTGAGTAGGTGGGTCCCTAATGAGCACGGATGGGACCACGATGGCACCCAGTTGCAGATCTGGCATCCCAGCACAAAACAATCACTCTCCACTAGGCCTGGCAGGCCAAAGTTCTGAAACACACAGGTGTTGTGGGTGCTGGCAACCCAGCCAGTGCTCACATGCATGAATGTGCTGTGGGGTGGGGGGTCCACAATGGCCTGAAGCACCATGAAGTGAAATCCCCTGTGGCTGTAGCAGGGTCAGTCTCCATGAGGTGGACAGGTGACAAGGATATGTGTCCCATCCAGGGCCCCAATGCACTAGGTGAGTCCCAGGGCACAGCACACTGCCACCATTGCCTGGGGGTTGTGGACATGGAGCACAGTATCTCCCAGTACGTCCTGGAGGTGCCACACACCTCTAGGATGGCCTCCTCAGTTGTGGCCTTGTCCATGCTGAATAGATGTCTGATGTGACCAGCTTCAACAGGGTGGTTCCCAGCCAGGTGTCCACAGGCAAGACTAGATGCATACCCATTAAGCCTGTGCAAAGTGGATAGTATTTGCTTTGGATTCAGATATGGCTGATTCAGGGGACAGTGATTCAATTTGGTGCATGAATCTCCGAATCTCCCGCCCACTCTCCATTCTCCCTGCCCTGTCAATGGCTGCCCTGCCCGGTCCCAGCATCCTGACTCTTTAAAAAAAAAAAAAGTCCAGCACTCACTGGCTCCTACCAGGCAGGGGAGGTGATCCCCACTGTCCCCCACTGCCTCATACTGTATGGAGGGCTGCCACAAGTCCCCATTACCCGCCTGCTCTCCCAGCCCCATCAATGGCTGCTCTGTCTGATCCCACTGTCCCGGCATTTAAAAAATAAAAGCCTTGCACTCACCAGCTGCTGCCAGGTGGGGGGCGGGGGCGATTTCCACTGTACCCCACTGCCCCATGCTGCATGTGGGGGCTCTGCAAAGAGACCCAGAAGCCCTGATAGCCACTGCAGCAGCAGTTGACTGCAGGGCTTTTTTTTTTTTGAAGAGCTGGGGCAGCCAATGGTACTACAGCCATTGAATTTTTTCAGAATCAATTCATAGAGCTTCAAATCAATTCAGATGTTTTTATTGGTCTCCCGATTCAATTTGGATTTGGAGATTCATCTGCTGAATTGGGCCAAATCTCCTCCAAATCAAATCCGCACCCAAAGCTTTGCACAGCCCTAATACCCATGTCCTGCCCCTCCAGGTGGGGCAGAGCTTCTGGAGGACAGCCCAGAAGGTGACCTGGGTCAACAAGGAGGCATCTAGACACTGTTTTTCATCCCAGGTGTGCTCAACAGTGTGCCCCACCAGTCCTAGCTAGCATATGAGCCCAGAGGTGGTGGGGCTAGAGACCAGGAAGGTGACAGCAATCCCAGTGATGGCATCTTGGAGCCCTTCATCAACATCCCTGCTAGCAGCAGCTGTTTGGTGGCAGCACCAGCCCTGGGATAGTGTGCTGTGGCAGGGCAGGTGGTAACAGCACATGGGGGAGCCAGCTGGGGTAAGATGGCCAGGCAGAATTTGGTACGGCGGCCCAACAAGGCTAGGCATGGTGGCCAGCAGGAGACAGGGCTGTGGTCATTGCTGCCAGGGGGAGGATCTGGAGCAGCCATAGAGAGGGGAGACAGAGTGTGAGGAACCAGAGTGGCCATGGAAAGAGATGCCTCAGGCTGTCCCTGCTCTTGGAATGCTGCTTCTGGAAGAAGAAGGGGATGGACAGAGATCAGAGAGTGGGACTGACTTTAAAAGACAGTGACTGGATGCTGGGAGCTGCAGACAGCGCTTAGAACTCTCCCTGCTGGCTGCAGGGGCCCATTGCAGATTGCAGGAAACTTGGTGCAAAGACCAATACATTTACTCCCTAATCTGATATGTGTAGGTGCGTGTCCAAAAGGGCTTACACCAGAATAAATTACACCGGCGCAAACCTAGGCTGGATTAAATGCATATGTAGATGTGCCCACCATAACCCTTTGTTGGATCTATCCCTAGTCTTTATAGGACATGCTGCATTGCAATTTATTATATTTCCATGGTGTCCAAACCATGGCTTGTGAGCTGCATATGGCTTGCAAGCCTCATGTGGCTCAATAGTATGGTACTTGTGACATGCCAGACATTGACCTTGCCCATTTCTCCCCAAGATGGTTCTGAGAGAGAGTACAGCCTATCACCTACCACTACTCTCGTTTTCCCTGCAAGGAACATATCCCGAGCCCACCCTTCTCCCTCCTTCTCGCTCTCCAGCTGGCTCAGGCCCTGGGTTGCCAGGGCAGGGGCTGTAGCCACACCATTTACCCTGGGGCATGCTCCCCATGGGGAAAAATGAAGCAGCTCAGTGCTGCAGCAACAGGAGCCTGATTCTGCAGCTAGTGACCAGCAGCTGATGGCAGGAGCAGGGGGAAAGTGGGGGAAAGGGGCGTAAACAAAGCTACTATAAGGACAAGCTAAATTTCAAAAGACTTACAACCATGATGCAGTCCCACAAGGACTCTACATCTAGCAGTGCTAGTAATTAACACAGTGTTAATAATTCAAAAGAAAGCCATGTTTAAAAGTTGTGTATGTCTGGTGGATCTGAGGCTGGTGGGAGGTGACTCAAACTCTTGAAGACCACCATGTCTATGGTGGCCAGACAGCAGCCAGAATGGTGCAAGGGTCACCTTTACTCCTGGTCGCTCAGCCTTTTCCTCCCCCTCCCCCATCGCCTGCTCTCCAGCTCTTGAACATCAGTGAAGGATTGGATGTGGCTCCCAGGGTGAGTAATTGGCCACCCCTGTTATATTCCTTCCTTAAAAGGATACATCTCTGAATAAATATTTTATCCATTTAATATCCTTAGGAGATCTGCTTTTGCATTAATTAACAGAGATGTAGAAAGCGTTCTGTCTAGATAGGAAAAATGAATGATATATCTTTCTTGATTATGACTTTTACTTCTATATACTTGAGTGGGGTTATGACCTTTCTTATTTGTTGAGAGATGGGAGTCTGCTGGAAACAGATGGCTAAAGAGCAGAGACATACTGCTCCTGTCACTTTTTCATAACTGTTGACTTTGGTGGATGCAGAATTTTATAGTTATAGAGTGGTTTTCTGGAGAGGGATGGTGGGGAGTGTCACAGCCTCCTCCCAGCTACAAATGTTTTTGGAACAAAAGGTAACTTAGTAAATAACTCTGTGACCTTTCCAGTTAAATGTTCTGTTCAACAGAGAATTTAATATCAAAAGATGATTCTGGTTTTACTGAATTAGTAGACTCAGAATACTGTGCAATGAATAGTATGCATATTGCATATGCATATCCTTCAGATTTATGCATTATTTTGTATTGAGGATCATATGCTGATTAATGCTGGGTATGATTTTTTATTTAAAAAAAGAAAACCTAACAGGAGTTAACCCTTACAAGTGGGATAGAATAGTTACAGAAGTAGAACAAACATACTATATTTACTGGGAATGTTATTATTATTATGGTTTCTCTTGCTCTTGGTTCTTGTGGTTTTTAAATGGTTTGTAGGCTTCTGTTGTCTACATACCCAACAGGTATCCCATCTGGTGCTATGACCTCATCAAATCCTTCAAAAATAAACTAATCTGGGCAGATAAGCATTTCAATATTCACCTGGGATTCTTCAAGTAAATCCTGCAGGAAGTCTAGTTGATGAATCAGGAGGTGACATTCTTTTCTTTGCATACTTAGCATTGAACCACCATCCCTGCATGTTATGGGTCACTATTCTGTCCTTCAAGAGAGACATAAAGTCATGGTTCCCACTCCTAAAGGATATTCATGACTGCCCCTAATGCTCTCCCTAGTGTTAGATATTGCTAGTAACAAGTGTCCTGGCATGATTGCAAAGTGTGTAAATATATCTTGACTGCTAAAATGTTAAATGATTCTTAACAAGTTATATTTTACTTCTCTCCTTTAACTGTGTCCTATTGTATAGTGTTGTTGTTTGAGCATGGCTGCTTTCTGCGCCATGAATTTCTATAGGTATGGGTAACCATTTCTACATACAAGTATAACTTAAATTGTTTGTACTTTGAAAATGTAAATGAATTCATGTTTGTAAAGTTCTTTGATTTTTTAAACTGAAAGATGCTATAGAAGTGCAAAACACTATGGGTACATATGGCCTTTTGCCACAGGGTTCTCCTTACTGCAGTATTCAGCAAGTCTTGAATTAAAATCTAGAGATGCAAGCTGAAGCTATGCAAATGTAGACTGGGAGCAGCATGTACTCTGTAGAAGTTGCTCTGGGAGCCGCGAGTCACTCCCTGAAGTTGGGCAGGGAAACTGGTATGAGTAAGTTGGAGTGGGGGGAGGGTGGGCACAATCAGGATGGGCTAACAGGTCTGGAGGACAGGGAGTCAGTTGGCTTGGTGGGGTTAGCAGGTCTGTGGAAGGAGTGGGTGGGTCCATGGTGGGAAGTGTCTGTCTCAGCATGGATTGTGTGGGGCTGCAAATAGCCTAGTCAGGATATAGAGAGCAATAGAAAGAGCTCAGCTCTGGGGCTAGGATGAATGACTTAGCTTTCCCAGCCCCAGGTATGCTCTCTGAACTTATACAGGCATTTGATAGATCAGGTTAACTCATTCCTGATCTAAGTTGATTCATCTCTTCAGGTGAACTAACTTAAACTGGGCATGCCATTTTTTGCCCCAAATTAACTCCTTTGAATGCCTATGGAGATGGACATTTAGATTAACTCCTTACCCCATTAAGTTGATCTAAATGCAATGGCTGTACTCTATTATAGCTTGTCTGCTTACATGAATTGATGCATCATTTGTTAAACCTTACAAACAAATAAGATAACATGAAAATATTACCCAAAAATGATATATGGGATGAGGTTGCATAGGTTAGATACTATAGTTATTTTGAAATAAGCAAACCTATGCTCCTCCATCAGTTACTTAGAGCTTTAGTACACAGTAATTTTGGGTCACTCCTGGAACCCTTAACACCTGGATTGTCTGCATGTTAACACCTGAAACTAGTTTTAAGTACTCATTAGGCAGTTCAAAGTTAACATCATTCCAGGGCAAGATTATCTCTGATCTGTGTTACCCAGCCTACATTACTCTAAGGTGTAGTCACTTTAGGCTACACCTTAATGTGAACAAGGAGGCAGGGGTGAACCACAGGGTTTTGGGAGAAACAGGGGACCCCCATGGGAAGGGAGAAGAGGGGGGCTGAAATGGGCCTGGAAGTGTGACTGCTTCAAACTTGAACTTGTACAAACACCAATCGATATTTTTGTCGCTAGTAGTGTAAGGTGTCACAAGACCCTTAAACTGAAACCTAAATATCCAGGAGCAAAATTGGGCTTGTTCAGTGATGGTCATCTCTTTAAACCCAATTTCAAGTCAGCAGAGAAATGTCAGAGATAAATTTAGCTTTTAATTTATTATGAGCAATCTGTTCCTACTGAACTTATAGAGTTTTGTCATCAAATGTGACCAGGGTCAAAATCATTTTATATAAATTGTACTTTTAAAGGAGTTATATCTAGTTAATATGCACAGATTATGGAAAAAGAAAAAGAAAGGTTGAAAGCTTTTCCGGGGAGAAATTGTGTGCAATTAAATATTTTTGAAAAAGTTTTCGATTAAAAAATTTAGAAGAAAGTCTGTCTCAACCAAAATGATTCCTCCCCCTATTCCCTCCCCCAGTAAGCAATGGAAATATATGCTTTGGTCTGCCAGCCCCTCCCTTTCCTAGAAAGTTTAATTTTCTTACCAGATATTAGTTTTATACCAGCATGTAACCACATTGATTAGAAATAAGACGGTATTAGTAGCTTTTGGTTAAGAATGTCTAAATGGTGTTTTAAGGCCCTTTTTCAATTGATCATAATTTTCCAAAATGCTGATCTTTTGTCACTAAATTCTTCATAGTTGATTTCTACTATGGACTGGATTTTCTAGAAGAAAACCAAGCTTCAGCCATCTTTGAGAGTTCTATATGAAATATGAATGGAACATCATCAAGACTGTGATATCCTTTCTTTTTTTATGCTCTAAAATACACTGGATCAGAAAATGGCATTTGTGCAAAATCTTCCTTGTAGAAGGCTGAAAGGTTTTGATTTGGCATAATTATGAACATCTGAAAAGAACACTTCATATGTGCCTAGTGAAAATGGATTCGTGGCATTGTTTCTGGAGTGCTTTTTGATATGTCTATATCATACTTAGATTCTTAGCTTGTCTTAACATAACTATTGGAATATAACAGCTGCTGCACTTTTGAAACCTTCCCTTTTTGAAACAGCTCCAAATGTACATGTGTCCATGCCCACTTGGATGTTGATCAGGGTGGAGTCTCGATTAGCATTAAATAAGAAACATAGTGCTAATAACTAGGTTTTCCAATAATTTCTGAACCCATGTGACAAGATAAAGCAGCAGCCTAACAAAATTTAGGGGATTCATACAGGGCATATGGCTCGACAGGGTATAAAAGGACTCTTCCATTTAGGAAGAGGAAGCTGAGTACACAGGACAGTGGGGATTGCAGGGTGAAAGCCTCTGGGATGCTAGCCAGCATTTTTCAGAAGAATAGCTTTATTTGGTGTTTAACCCTTTTGTGTTCCAATACTAAATCATGTCCTAGGCTTAAAAAGACTTTGGGCATGGTATTTAATGTCTTTCCCAGACTGATTAAATAGCCCACCAGCCAATATACTCTCTTTCTCTCACTCCACCTGTCCCTTATAATATTAAACAGTGCTAGTACTATTCTATGTGGTTCTTTCATTTTGTTGAAAAAATTACAGGTTGTACTACTTTGGCTGCTCTTCAAGCCTGTGCCATTTGTTTTCTCCCCTGAATTTCTCCTAAAGTGTAAATTGCTAAATTACACAAACTGTCCGCAACCTCAAAGAAGATTTTTGGAGAACTGGTGGGAAGCAGAGAGAATGTTCATTGCTTGTACTTTAGTTAGGATAAACAAGGTTTTTTAAACTTGTTTATATTTTCACTTATAGTTTATATTCTTCCAATTCCAGATTTCAAAGAGTTAAAATGAAAATGAGAAATAATGGCTGCTTGAGTTTACCACCTCCATTCCCTCTCTAGTTCTGGTTTTCATTCCCTGAAGATTATGGAAACCTCATTTCTGCTGCCCCCCTTCCTTTCTCCAAACAAGAAGAAAGAGAGTTATTTGGTGATGTTTTATGCCATTTGTGTATTTAATTGCTTATCTGGGTTCTCTGCCATAGTTTAATTGCTTTACTGGTTTAACATTACAAAAGAGACTATCCTCCAGTTGCTAGATGCCAAAGTAGTGTTTGCATAACATTTTAAGTTAAGATACTCTTAATTGTTAAGCATATAAAGAGGTCTGCTTATTGTAATATAAAACACATAACTAAGTTTTTGTAACACTTGGTATAAAAAAGGGAAGGTTTGTTCTTTCTGTTAACATCCACAAGATACTCAGAGGTCAGAACACATCCAAATGGCCTTCAAAGGTAAACATCTATTTTCCCAAGTGCTGCAGCAGTAAGCAAGCCTAGCCTTCCTGAAAGCTGTTACAAACATAAAACTTATTTCTATTGGAGTTGATCTTTGGTCCAAAGACAGTTGTAGACCTAGTTATAGCTAGCAGGTGTTCTTTTATGCTGCGTTGAAAAGGCAGAGTGTAGTTAAGGTGAGCAAAAATTAGATGGCATTAAAGTTAGATTGTTGTCCCAGCAGTCAAATGTTAAGTGTTAATACTGTCTCTGAAGTGCTGTGCTCACCAGGTCTCCAGTGGCCCTTTATCCCACCCTGGGGCTCACCCCCTTCCGTGGGGCTCTTGGCTTCCTGTTCTCCTAAAGCTGCCAGTGCTGTTCCCTGGGCAAGGGGAGTTCCTGTGCTGCTCCAGACACTGGACACACAACTGTCCTAGCTATCAGTCTAGGGCAAAAGAGTCCAGGGAAGAATCGAGTCTACCTGGGAGATATGCCTCTTGGGATATTTGAGAACTACAAATTGCTAGCATTCGCCTCATGGATCAGATTGATATTACTGCAAAACAAGCCAGCTATTTAACACTACCTGCAGTTAATCTTCTCCTGAAGAGGATTAACTCTGAGATATCAGAGGGTACTTGGCTCATCTGTTCCCGCTTTAACATGTGGATACTCATTTTGAGAGGTAACATATAACTACATCCTTAAGCTCTTATATGAATTCAGACAACCTCTGTCCCAAAGCAGAGGATAATAGGCCTGGCTGGAAATTAAAGCATATAGATTGAGAATTTTGATGATCACAGATGTGAGGGGACAGGGCACACCATTCAGTAGAGCTCTTAAGCAAAGGGAGACAGACAGACCTTGTTGTGTGTAGAAATAGCTAGGGAGGCAAACTTGGAAACTGTGCATTGAGTAGTTGCTTCCTGTTGTTGCTTGAAAAAATATAGGTGGGATATAATCAGTTTCTCCTTACAGAAACAACTCTGTCAGGCTGCAAATGTGGCTAAGAACTTTAGACCTAAGTGTAAAAATATTTAAAAGGCAGACTTTTGCTCCTTAAGCCATCATGCCAGCAGTGCCATAGAGTTATTACCATAATAAAACTGCCGTATCACAGTTGTATTTATTGTAATCCTATTGAGGCAGACACTAAATTTTTATCACACACATGTGTGTAGCACTGAATACAACAGAGCTCATCAGAACTTCCAAGTATCACTGTACTCCGTAGATAATAACCAGGAATCCTGGCTTTCATAGATTCATAGGACTGGAAGGGACCTCATGAGATCATCGGGTCCAGTCCCCTGCCCCAGGGGCAGGAAGTCACATGACCCCACTAAGATAAGCATCCAGATATTTCTTGAAGGCATCCAAAGCAGGTGCTTGGACCAGTTCTGGAGGGCATCTATTCCAGACTCTGGGGACTCGGACAGCAAAGAAGTTTTACCTTATGTCTGGTCTAAAATGGTCTTCTAGCAGTTTGTGATCATTAGACCTTGTCTTCACATGGGGTGCCCTGATGAACAAATGTTATCCCAGTTCCTGATGCATACCCCCTATATGCTTATAGACTGCCACCAAGTGCCCCCTGAGCCTTTTCTTCTCCAGGCTGAAGAGTCCAATGCCTCTCAGCTTCTTCTCATAAGGCCTGCTCTTTTAACCTCTAATCACGTGTGTGGCTTTCCTTTGGACTCTCTCAAGCTTCTCCACATCTTTTCTAAAGTGTGGAGCCCAGAACTGGATGCAATACTCTAGCTGCAGCCTCACCAAGGCCAAGAAAAGCAGGAGGATGACTTCTTGGGTCTTGCTGTATTGGTAAATGCAAGCCAGAGTTTTTTTTGCTTTGCCAACTGTGGCATCACAATGGTGGCTCATGTTCATCTTGTGATAAGTCATGACCCCCCTAGTCTCTTTCAGTTGTGGTGCTAGTGAGTGTAGCATTGCTGAGGCTATAAGTATAATATGGGTTCTTTCTCCTGAGGTGGAGCACATTGCATTTCTCTGTGTTGAGTTATCAGGTTTTGATCCGCCTACCCTGTGAGCCTCTCCATGTTGGCCTGAATCACCAGCCTATCCTCTAGCTTGACTGCACTTCACTATAATTTGTTGCCATCTGTGAACTTAGCCAGTCTGCTTCTGACACCCAAATACAGATAATTTTTTAATATTTTTAAAAGTACTGGTCCTAGCACTGAGCCCTGGAGGATGCCACTGGTCACCATGCACCATGTTGACTCACTTCTATTGACTATCATTCTCTGGATCTGACCAAGGAGCCAGTTCCCAAGTCATCAGAACATAAGGTTGTCGAAGCCACAGTTCCCTGATTTTACCATGAGGACATCATGGGAGACCAAGTCAAAGGCTTTTCTGAAATTCAAATATATGACATCAACCTCTTCCAGGTGATGTGTCACTTGGTCATAGAAGGAAATGTGATTGGTCAGGCAAGATCTACCCATAACAAAGCCACGTTGGCTATCTCAGAATGTTGCTTTCCATTAACCTGTTGTTGGTGGATTTTTGGATAATTTTTTTCCAGAAACTTTCCAAGGATTGAAGTCAAACTGATTGGCCTGTAGTTTCTGAGTCTTCCTTCCTTCCTTTCTTGAAGATAGGCACCACATTGGCCCTCTTTCAATCTTCTGGGATCTCTCCTGAGCTCCCCAAGTTCTCAAATAGCCTTCCCATTAGTTGTGCTATGATGTTAGCCAACTCTTTTAGTACTCTTGGGTGAATTCCATCCAGGCCAGCTGACTTGTGGATGCCCAGCTTCTCAAAGTGATCCCTCACAAGATCTTTTCCAATTATAGGCATATGATCTCCCTTACCCTGGTAGTCCTGTGTCTTGTCAGGCAGGGTGATCCCCTTGGGCTAATAGAAAACTGACGCAAATTAATCATTGAGAAGATTAGCTTTTTCTTGAGTGCCAGTTCTCAGCTGCTCCATTTGGTTTAGTAGGGGTCTACTGATTCCCTTTTTTTTCTATGCATCTGAAGGAGTACTTTTTATTGTTCTTGTAACCAGTTTGAGTTTGATTTCAGCCTCGGCTTTTCTGATCCGCACCCTACAGGTGCGGGCCAGTGCTACATAATCCTCCTTTGTGGTATTTCCTGACTTCTATCTCTTATGAGGGTCTTTTCAGATTCCAGAGGTTCATGAGTTCCCTATTGAGTCAAGTGGGTTTCCCAGGCCTTTTGCTACCTTTCGTATGGGCTGGAATGGACTTCCCTTGTGCTTTTAGGATCACATCCTTAAGAAGCAATCACTCATCATGGACTCCCTTCCCTGTCAGATCATGATCTCTCAGGGCTTTGACAACCAATTTCCTGAACACGAGAAAGTCAGGTTTCCTAAAGTCAAGGAGTTCTACATTGCTGACTAATTTGCCAGCTTTGTGATGGCTAGAGAAAGAGATCAACTCATGATCACTGTCACCATGCTTCCCTTCAATCTTCGGGTCACTCACTAGATCATCCCCTTTGGCCAGAACCAGATCCAGTAGTGCGTTACCTCTTGCTGGCCCATAGACTTCTTGAGTCAAATAGAGCTTATCAATGCAAGTGAGGAAGCTTCACAACCAATCAGATTTGACTGAATGCTCTTCCCATGAGATGTCAAGGTGGTTGAAGCCACCCATGACTGCCATGCACTGAGAGCATGCAGCCTCTGCCAGTTCCTTGGAGAATTCATGGTGAAGTTCTTTCTCCTGGTTAGGAGGTATGCAATAGATTCCTATAGTTATATCCCCTTCACCATGTTCTCCCCATATTTTAACTCAGAGGATCTTGAGTTGCCCTCCTTGGGTGCCAACCTTTGCTTGTAGGTAAGTATAGTGCTTCTTCACATAGAGATCTACACACCTGCCCTTCCTTGCAAAACAAGCCATCTTGTACAAGGCATAGCCATCTATACCTGTGGTCCAGTCATAAGTGGAGTCCCACCAGGTCTCCATTATCTCTATGAGATTGTATTCATTTTCATTTAGCAAAAGGGCCTGTTTGTTCTCCATGTTCCTGGCATTTGTGTACAGGCAGGTAAACCTGCCATTGAAAGTCCTGGACTTCCCTGTGCTCTTAGAAGAGTCCCGTCCTTGGGATGGGGTCAGAGTAAGTTCCCTTGTGTTAACTAACCTGCTGATTCTGTGGTTGTCACTTCCAGGGCTTGCACTGGTGGTTGAATTCCCATCCCTCAGCAACCTTAGTTTAAAGTCCTGTATAGCAGGTCAGCCATTCTGGCCAACAAAAGCTTTTTTCCCATTGGAGTGAGGTGGAAGCTGTCCCTTCCCAACAATCCACTGTCCCTCTCTCTGAGGTGCAGACTGCAATCAAAGAAGCCAAAGTCTTATAATGGCAGCAATGCCACAGTTCACTATTTATCTGTATATTACTGGTTTTTCATTGAGATCATGGAAAAGTGTGGATTGGAGGATTACTTTTTTTTAATTGACAACTAGGGATTTTTTTTTAAATCAAAGAAAACAAGGATCCCTGATAATAACCATTGCAAAACTGGCACCATGCCAGAAACAAAATAGCATCAATAAGCCTTATATTCCATATAAACCTACAGACCCATTTCAAGGAAGACCTCTTTTCTAACAATATGAAAATACATTCAAAGGATAAATGAGCAGAATGAACTGATCTGTATCAGGCCAGTATGGGAAACATACAGTGCCACTATGCTCTGTGTATTCTATGGATAATGAACTTTCTCTTGATCAGGTATCAGACTAGCACTTTTCATTTATATTTAGGGAGAAAAACACTACTTATACCAAGAAGAGCGGGGGTATCAAGAGCAGGAGTGTCAAAAACAAATTAATTTGGGCTGGATCTTGACCACAGGCTTTCTGGCAGGCCTCTTCTGGACTGCAGATCTTATTAAGGACTAGATGATTCACTTCCAGATATGACCTGTGGGGCTCCTGGGAGTCATGAGGAGAAGCCCTATGGACCTGATTGAGAGGTGAGTTGTCTATCCAGAGACAAGCTCCACATGCATATGACCTACCTCCACAGGCCACATGTGGTCCATGGGCTGCATGTTTGATATATACTGGCCCATAGTATTTTTTTATAATTTTTTTTCATAAATAGAACATCTTAAAGGACTCTGGGGCATGCCTGTGGTCCTTTTTTAATTATATCTCTACTTTGGCCCCCTGGGAGTTTAAAACCTAGTCTGTCTAAGCTTCAGAAGCATTTTACATTTAAAGTAATGCTCCTCTATTTGTATATGATTATTGATCTATTATACAGTATAAATAATCAGCTTGACTAAGATTATTATTTTGCAGCTTATGAAGCTTGGTTGGCTAATGTGTGAACAAATACAGGAACTGCTAAGGAAAAGTAAATTGTTTCTTTCTCCATAGTTTTTACTTTTTAACTTCAACCAAACTTACCAGTTGTTTTTTCCTATATGATTTTGTGTAGCTCTTAGATACATAATTAAGCACCCCAGGGTGTTGGGGGAATTGGCAGGGATCATTGCAGGGCTCCTGGCATGGCTTTACTGGTGGTGCTCTGGCCAGGTGCTGGAAGATTGGAAAGCCAATGTGGTCCCCATTTTCAAAAGGATGGAGGGAGGACCCAGACAACTATAGGCCCATTAGTCTTACTTCAGTCCTGGGGAAGTGCTTTGAGAAAGTTATCCAAGAGCACATCTGTGAAGGACCAGCAGGGGGGATGATGCTCAAGGGCAACCAGCATGGGTTCATTAGGGGCAGGTCCTGTCAGACCAACCTGATTGCCTTCTATGATCAGGTCACAAAATCACTGGATGCAGGTGTCATGGTGGATGTAGTCTTTCTGGACGTCAGGAAGGCCTTTGACACTGTCTCCCACCCCATTCTAAAAAGCTGGCAACTGAGTCATTGATGCCTACACAGTCAGATAGCTCACAAGTTGGCTAGGAGACTGTACCCAGAGAGTGATCGTAGATGGATTATATTTGACTTGGAGGGATGTGGGCAGTGGAGTCCCCCAGGGCTTGGTCCTTGGGCCCGTACTGTTCAGTTTCTTTATTAGCAATTTGGACGAGCAGGTGAAAAGCACCCTGTTCAAATTCACTGATGACCCCAATATTTGGGGCAAGGTGGACATGCTGAAAAGGAAGGATAGGTTACAACTGGACCTGGACAGGTTACAGGGGTGGGTGAATGTGAATAGGATGGCATTCAACAATGACAAGTGCAAAGTACTGCACCTAGGAAGGAAGAACCAGCAGCATACCTATAGGCTGGGGAATTCCGTTCTTGTCAGCACAGAGGCAGAAAAGGATCTTGGAATCATTATTGATTCTAAAATGAACATGGGTCACCAGTGTGAGGATGCGGTCAGTAAGGCTAACCGCACCTTGTTATGTATCCACAGATGGATCATAAGCAGGTCCAAGGAGGTGATCCTCCCCTTCTACACGACACTGGTCAGGCCACAGTTGGAGTACTGCATCCAGTTTTGGGTGCTGCGCTTCAGAAGGGATGTGGACAGCATTGAGTGGGTCCAGAGGAGGGCCACTTGCATAATCAGGGGGCAGTAGGGCAGACCCTATGAGGAGAGGCTATGGGACCTCTTCACAAGAGAAGGCTGAGAGGGGATCTTATGGCTGTCTATAAACTTACCGGGGGCACCAGAGGGGAATGGGTGAGACCCTGTTCCCCCGAGCACCTCCCGGAGTAACAAGAAATAATGGCCACAAGTTGATTGAGAGTAAGTTCAGGCTAAACATCAGGTGGCACTACTTCACAGTCAGGGTGGCCAGGATCTGGAACCAGCTTCCAAGGGAAGAGGTGCTGGCTCGTACCTTAAGGGTCTTTAAAAGGAGGCTTAATAATTACCTAGCTGGAGTCATATGAGCTTAAACTTATCAGTTTAAGCATGATGATCTTCTCCCTATAGCTATGAACCTATGAACCTAAGATGGGCGAAGGGGTAGACCACAACTGCATCTGCAGTGAATTGTCTGGGTGAGATCTGCTGAACATGTCCCTTGTCTCCCTCTCTCTCTTCCCAACCCCCCACTGGCTCCTGGGACCCTATATGTGGGCACCACCTCACATTGCCACCCCCACCCACATAGGCAACAAGTGGGGAGGGCACATGCCTCCCCTGCAATTGGCCCTCACCAGCCAGGGGGCGAGGGGTAAGGGCCAGTGCCCTCCCCCGCGAGATTCTGGGGTTGCCAAGAGAAACACCAGTGGCACTTCCAGTTTTGGTGCCAGCACCTTCCACCAGCAGCAGTGATTGGCCACTGGGAGACCCTCCCTCCCTCTGGTCGGTTATCGGCTGCTGGGGGACACCCCTGCTCCATCAGTGATTGGCTGCTGGTGTCCCCCCAGTAAAAGAAAGCACAAGTTGACCATGTACCCCCACACACAAACCCCACACTCCCCCCATTCCCACCCACATTTCCCCAAACACACCTCATATCCGATCCACACATCTGCCCCCACCACCCACGCCATACCCCCACACACAGCCAACATGCATACTCCATATGCAACCCTGTGACATCTGGGGTCCCCCGTCTGATGACACCCTCTATCAGATAGCCCCTCCCCCTTGTCTTTCCTGCCATGACTTTGATGATATGAGGGATTTGAAGGAGGGGTTCAGTGGAGCTCTTCTACCAGAGGGGCTTTCCCGATGCAGGCGTACTCACGGATGAGGTTCTTGATATTCCATGGGGCTCCGCCACCCCTACACCCCACCCATTTGCCAACTGGTCACTTGCTGGTAGGATGGAATCTTGTCATTAGCTGCAGGTCTGCCCGCTGATAAGTATTTCTGCCAGTGGGGACTAGGCTGATGCTTGTCTTACATCAGCCTGTCTTAAGACCTGACTGCTCCCACCACTATTGCAGGGCATCTCCCTCTTCCTCTCCTGGTCTCAGAAATAAACCTCCTCCAGAATGGAGAGGCTTCCTGCAGTATTATTTTGGCCTGGGCAATCATCAGGGACCAAACCTTCAGCCCCTGCCCAGACTCCTATCTCTCACCTCAGCTGCCAAGCTGAGACCGGACTGCTCATCTGGGACACAACCTCCAGGGGAGCCGCAGCAACACCGGCATGCTGCGTGTCTCCTCCCTCCTTTCCTGGTTCTCCCCCACCATCGAGCCTGCTGGGGCTTTTAAACTTCCCCGTGGCAGTCGCAACGGCTGCTGCGATTGGCTCAGCTGTTCCCCTTGCCAGGAACAGCTGTTTAAACAGCCTGCGTAATGCCGGTTCGTGAGGCTGTAATGGTGGCCGCCGCTGCAGCTGCGGTCCCAGCTCCGACGTTGACGTCCCTCCTGCGGGTAAGTGGGTCAGCTCGGGGTCCTCCTGAGAGGCTGTTGCTCCCTTGTGACCATCTTCGTGCCCAACCTGTGCCCGTGACGGTGGCACGCCGCCGTCACATCCCCATATCCCACCCACACATTTAACCCCTATACACCCACCCCACACCTCCCTACACACCTCCGAGCCTTACACACACCACTTCACATGCACACCTCTACCCCCTCTACCCCAAACTCAATATACAAGGTAAGACTTCAGTTTGAGCTAGTGTGCAATTGTTTCTATATATACTACTCAAAAAAAATATAAATCAGGGCAAAAAATATCTTTTGAAATAAAATTAAAATATGTTATAGATATTTTTTATTCTTATATATAGTTTTTTGATCTATAACTTATTAAAATGATATCTTCTAAAATATGTTATGTGTGCAGCCCTTGACAGCTCACCAAAACTTGTTAAGTGGCCTGTCAAAAAAAATAATTGTCCATCCCTGGTTTAGGACCTCCAGGAGCTGCCCTAAAATTACTTTATAACAAGGCCCTAATCAGTCACAACACATGATATGAAATAGGCATAAAATGCCAGAAATCTAAATTTCAATATTGTTGCATTTTACATTAATTTTGAATAAGTATAAATTAAAATAGCCGGTACAAAGACTTAAGATTATATAGTAATTGCAATATTTTAGTCAAAAAAGGTCAAGTGAAAAAAATTCTGTAGTGTAGGATCCTAAGTGATATTGCAAACCATCCTTTCCAGAGAACTCGGTAGTGAAGCACAAAGCCCAAATACAAGTTTCAAATTCAAGGCTGGGGCTTACTGGCACAATTCAGGGGAAATTTTCAGAAAGACTGCAGGATTCAGGAGCCTGAGTTCTACTAGTTTAGACACTTAAATCTCTCTGAATTATGGTAATGCTTAAATAATAGCTGAATGTCTAGTTAATAGTAGGGGTTCACTTTCATGCAATGTGATGGCATGATAGAGAAACTAAGGACACATATAAGTGTTCATTTTTAGTGGTGGAAAATTTTGACCACTAGCAATGATTCCAGGACAGGGTAGCACAGGCACTCAGCTTACAACTGACCTGTCTCCCCAGCTCTTTATACCTTCTCTAGATTGGGGAGATAGCTTCTCTGGTCTGGCGAAAGCGTGGGCTGTTCCAGCGCTTCTGTTCCTGGAGGAATGGAGCAGCAAGGCAAAGGTTCCTGCCCATTTCTCATACCAGAGACTCCAGTGTGAGAAGCAGGCAGGAGGCTTATGTGCTCCCTCTTTTCATCGTCCAGTGCCTGGGATCTGAGCAGACACCGCATCATGGCCAAGTCTTCTATCCGCTTTTCACACTGGGGATTCTGGTGTGTGAGAAGCTGGTCAGGAGCAATTGGCAACTGCTCAACCTCTCTTTTATAGGTCTGTGGGAGGGGTGGGAACAGCTGCCTCCCCATGCCTTCTTTAGATTGCTGTTGTGACCTTGGTCTCTAGAAGCCTGTCCTCATGACTCCATTCCTCCTGGTTCCAGAAGGAATTAATCTGTAGGAATGTGTAGAGACATTCACTGCCTTGTGAAGAACTTTACTGGGAGTCACTTCTAACTGGTTGGAGCCTAGTTGTTTTTCTTCCAGAACTGCCATTTTTGCTTCAGAAGAAAAAGTTGGAAGGTCTGTGCACATGTGATTTTTGCCTGGAGAGAGGCAGTTCCCCTAGTAGAAACAGACCATCTGAAGATGGCCAAAGTTGCTTATGAATAAAATATGCTTCCAAATTTTGCCAAATGTTTAAAAAAAAAAAAAAAGTAAAGTTGTCTGATCCCAGCTCCTAAACTTTCCATTAAAAGTAAGAGAACCTCTAAAATATAGCTATCTGTTTATATATTAGGGGTTCTTCTATTTTTAATGGAAAGTTCAGGAGTGAGGATCATTTGATATGTGGACATCAAATCTGGGAAATATGTTAAAGCTAATCAATGAAAAGATGGAAATAAACAGAGCCATTAGAAGATGGCAAAGAAAATGAAGCTAAAGAACAAATGTGCAAAGGGAATAGTTGCACTTTCAAAGGAAGCTGACTTGTACATACTCATTTTCCTTCAGTAGGCATCACACACATACATTGAGCAGGAAACTGAAATAAATTTTATTCCCAAAGAAAGTCCTACATAAAAAATCATCATCTATTCAAAGAAAAGAAAGGGGGAAGGAAAGGGATGGGAAGGAAGCACTCTGCTATTCCTATCGATATCTCAAAAATAGGCTTTTATTTCTTGATGGTACCTCATGCTGACGTGTATAAAGGAAGCAAAAATCATCAAGGCAAAGACTTCAAGCAACAGTCTACATCATTCAGCCTTCCTGTGAACAGGGACATGGGTAGAATATTAAGAAGAAAAATGCTGTCATTAATAAATGACAAGGAAGTGCATGCATACTGAGTACTTTTACATTCACTCTTTTACCATAAGGATCTAAAGGCTCAAACCACAATGTTATTTAAAATTCCAAAGAATCTATCTGTAGAAGCTGCTTAGAAAGCACAACAATGAACATGTTTGAGGGGGAGGTGAGTTTTCAAAGCTGTAAATGTAATAACTAAAACCCAGCACAGTGCTTTCAAAATAGATCTATTAACAAAATGGAGTGTTTAAGTGGAAACGTTGTGTCTTTAAAGTAATTGGCATTAAAAACAACATGTAATTTAAGCCTGCAGAATTGAAAGAGTCACAAAATGGAAGAAATCAAAGCACAATAAGACATGAAATCAGGTTACTGAGAACACATGCTGGTATGTGAATTTAATTTGATTCCTACTTAAGTATAACTAACTCCACTACTAGAAATGGTAGAGTCGGCTATTCTTTTAAAAGATGTCTTTTAAAAATCAATCTGAAATGCAACCATTTGTTAGGCTATGGTATGTCTGAAATGTCCAATTTGATAGGTTTCTAAAGGATATGATTATTCTGGACTGTACACAGGTCTCCCAGAAAAACATATGTAATCATAATCCAAGCTAGTAATAATGACTTCCTTTTCTTCCCATTTTGTGGTATATGGATAACACATGGGTAAAAGATTAAATAGGCAGAATGTTATATTTTATAATTTCAAGTACCACAAATGCCTGACTGTCAGAATCTAACTACACCATAAACCTGCTGCCATTCACTTCTTTTTTTCAGCAATACCTTTTAAGATTTTATAGCAGAGTCCTTTAATCTGTTCCCCCACTCCTACCCAGAATGTAATTCTCAGGCAAGAATTTGTGTTAACTGCAGCTCCTTAATTTACAACAAACCTATTTGTATTATTGTTTTAGAAAGTGCTCATTTAGCATATTAAAAGGGGCTGGGAATTAAGGAAGCCCTTTGTCATTCACATAGACTTGCTTGCTTGGTTTACAAAATTAAAACTGAACACAGCATAGGAGTTGGATTCATCAAATAAAAATTAATAATCCAGTGTTCCTTGTAGAATTGCTATGGCTAGCAAAAACAAATCTCAGTAATTGGATCAATGAATAGAGCTAAGGCTGATCTAACTTGAGGCTCTTTGCTATGGTAAATCACCATTTTTTTTTTGTAAGTGAAGGAGAGAGATTTTGGTCCAATGGGGAGGGGGAGGGAGAAAGAACCTGTTTTATTTCCTTTATTTTTCTTCAATAGCAACCACTCTTGCATTCTGCTGAGCATTATTCCCTGCTCTATTACAGTATGTGGCACTTTATTTTCTTTCTTACTCTATTGCTCACACATTTAAGACCAGGCAGAGTGGAAAAAGAAAAAGAAAAGAAAAGAAACAAAGCTTAGAGATGGGATGTTATGATCTAACAGCTTTTAGGAGAGGAGAAGATTTGGGGAAATAGAAGATCTGTTAAACTTGGCATCTGTTGTTGTTACATGATGAAAGGGAATTGAATGAACTGCTGATATTGCCCCTCTGGTAACCTAAAAGCTGCTGTCCCCAAATTATCACAGCTGGTATTAGTACATGGAGCTGCCTCAAGTTTTTTGCTGCTTTCAACAATGGTTGAAAACAGTTTCCAACATGTTCTTCCTATTTTGCTGCAAAATTTGTGATTTTTTTTGTGATAGATTTCAGAAACAGCATTATGTTGACATCATATATTTGTGCTAGTTGTGAGGGTGGAAACTCTGTAGAAAGGGCAAACAAATAATTATAAATACCATCTGTGATTTTTTTGGAATACTTGAGAAAGATCTCATGCACAGTTGTGAAATAAAAAAGTAGATCCAAAGAGCACTAATTCATAGTGCTCATTTGTCCAAGTAGCAAAGTTGTCATGAAAATTTGATCTGGAAGAAAAGTGGAACAATTTGTTCCGTGTTTTTGATCTCTCAGGTAGAAGGGATGAGGGAAAGTGTTGTCCCTACCACAAGTTTCTGTCACATCAGCTCATGCATTGTAATGAACTAGAATAAAATAAGTCTTGTGGACAATTAGTTGTCCATTCTCTCTCCTGAAAAATTAATGCAAGGAAGTCATGGCAGAAGACACTCTTGCAGTTCTTTTTATTTTGGAAAGCATGAGTGACTGGTGCCTCCTGAATCTGGGGAGACACCCGCAGATGCTGCTGATGGAAGCAGCCCTGGCAGTCAGTTTCAGCCAGCAGGAAGGCACCAGCCCTGTCAGGGTGATGGGGCATGTGCACCCCTGAGCATCCCCTACCAGTCTCCTATGTTGGAAAGAACGCCATGACCATGCTGGTACTTGAGGTCTGCACAGTAGAATTTTGCCCACAAAATGCTACTATGAGAAAGAGCAGAGGGGAAGGTGTTTGAGACTTTGAACCACCGAAGGACCTTCTTTTTTTTCCCCCTGTACTTCAAGAATTAATTTCACAATCTCTAGTGGAATGAAGAAGAAAATGGATGTTTTCTCCATCTCTTATCCCTGAAAAGAATTAAACCAAAAAGCCCTGTATGTAGTTTATTAAATATGCCACAACTCCACCAAGAAGAAAAACTCAAAAGAAAATGAAAGAGTATACATGTAAGTGTATTTATATATGTGTTTGTGCCTCATTATATGTCTGTATATAGAAACACACACGCACACACAATCACAATTGGTTATGGTGGTTCAATTTCACCCAGTGTGATAGCAGTGTTAGAGAAATCAAGTTACCTATGAATAACACGTAATTCTGAATTTTGCCAATTTTTTTTCAGAAATTTTAAAGAAAATGTACATTCTAGCTTCTGAAGTCCTCATTTAACATACAAAAAGCACAAACATATGCTTTTATATATTATAGTAGAACATATTTGCTAATACAGCTACATTGTTGTCTATACCAATCATATCTATATAGATATACCTTAAAATTAAATATGAAAAATGATAAATATTATACATATAATGGCGAGAGAGTAAGTAGGAACACAGACATAAATATCAGTTATTGTCTCACTAAAATAGTTTGCCATTTCAGCTGAAATAAAATTTAAAAAATAATCACACACACACATTGACATATCTTTTATTTTGATGTCCCTTAAATTGCTGACCATGGAGCAATGCTATGACCTCTGTTCTCAGCTGAGATCAAGGCATTGAAAATGTCATTGTGAGAAATTGGAAAACCACAACAATTCCATCAGTGGCCAAGTGGACATACACACACAAGATGTGCTGGTTACTGAAGAAATTGACACATTGCTTACAAGATAAATGTAACAAATGTGCTGCCACTTGCTATCCTCCTATTTGTTTTTAATTTTGTCTTCCCCAAAAAAGCTGATCATAGTTTATAATGCTAAACTTTCTTAAGGGTATACATATGTTAACTTTTTTTTAAATTGTATGTCTACCACATGTTTCTTTGGAAAGTACCTTTTTGTGTAACATTTTACAAGAATTGTTAACCCTGTGGCAGGGGCTGTCTAGTACTGAAGCTTGTTCAACATTTGATAGGCACACTGGAGTGGCAACATGACTTACAAAGAACAACTTTGCTGTGTTAGCTAAAGGAGAGTCTATGATCCCCTAATTGATAGAATGTGTACACAAAGATTTCATTTACTGGATTAAGACACTGTATAAATTGTCCATATATCTCTGGAAAATGGAAAGCAGATACGCATGCTTAGAGCAAACTGAATCCTGAGGGATTTTAATTCCCCATTAAGATCCTATTCATGTTTTAAATGTGTTATAAAACCCCAGTGCAATGAGCTGCAACTTGAGATTCCATTTTTATCATTTGGTGCCTTTTGTATTTTCCCCTTCAATAAAATGGTGATGATTCTAATACTTAAAAAACCTGACAACTGTATTTGAAACAAAGTGTTTTAATGATGGCGATACAATACGGATGTTTAAACTTATGGACAGTGTTATATAATACAGTTTGGAGGTGAAAGATGCTGGACCTCGACTGTAGCAAAATACATAAAAAGGTGCTCTAACCATTTTAAATGTAATGCTTCACTGCAACTCTATATCTTATGATTTGAAAACATTTTAGTGTATAACAAAGGATTTCTCTTTTCACTTGCTTTGTGCATCCAAGCTATATAAGTTCAATAAAAACATATACATCTTACTGTTAGTGCAAAGACTGTAGAAACACTCTCTTTACAATGTAAACCAGTGCTTAAGTTGCACTGCCAGGATTGTCCAGATTAAACTATAACTTCCAGGAGCTTCTGTAGTATAGAACATAATGAAGGAGAAGGGTCTCCTGAAAAATGTAATGTGTGTATAGACAGAGAGATAGCTTTCATTGGAAATAACTCAGGTTTTTTATCATTATGAATGTTGGTAAAAGCAATACAATTATGGCAATGTGAATAACAGTTCTAAAGGTTATTTTTAGAATCTTTTTTCTTTGTAAGGAAAAATCACTGTGAATCAGATTATAAAATATGGATAAATGTTAAGAGCCAGATTTTGAAACCCTTACTCATATTAAATGATGCCTTACAGAATGAGTAATCCAATTAGTTCACTGGAATTACTCAAAGAGCAAGATATTACCCAATACAAGTAAGTGTGGCAGATTTTGGCTGCACTGTGATATAAGCAGAGTACAACTGTAATATCAAAAGGGACACACAGGTTTGATTACCCTGATATAATGGCTGAAGCAGTAGAAAACAATTTCTACAGAGAGACCATTTTCTGCCATTCTTACTCTTCTACTAGCCCCATTGAAGTCAATGACACTGCTTATTGATCAAAATGTAATCCAATCTGAGTAAGTGAATCAGAACCTAGCCCTTAGTATAAGAAAGTAGACTCAAAGAATCAATGGACAGGAAGGGACCTGTAAAATCATCATCAAGTCCGGGCCCCTGCCATAGGCAGGAAGTTACTGGGCTCAGACAAGCTCATCAAGGTGCCTATCAAGCCTCATGTTGAACACCTCAAAGGAGCATGAACACCTCTGCTGGGAGTGTGTTCCAGATTCTGGTGATCCTTACAGAGAAAAAAGTTATTTCTTATGTCTAGCCTGAATTTACCCTCTATCAGCTTCTGTCCATTGGTCCTTGTCCTCCCTTGAGGTGCCTTCCTGAAGAGTTGCTCCCCTAGCAGTGGGGTTCCCCAGGCTCGGTCCTCGGGCCTGCGCTGTTCAACATCTTCGTCGCTGACTTGGATGAGGGGGTGGAAAGCAAGCCATCCAAGTTTGCTGATGACACCAATCTGTGGGCTGAGGTAGGGACACCGGAGGAGAGGGAGAGGCTGCAGCGGGGTCTGAGCCGACTGCATGAGTGGGTGGATAGGAACAGGATGGAATTCAACGTGGACAAGTGCAGGGTGATGCATCTGGGGAGAAGCAACCCCCAGCACACATACTCGCTGGGAAGTTCCCCTCTTGCTACCACAGAGGTGGAACGGGATCTTGGCATCATTGTTGATGCCAAGATGAACATGAGCCGCCAATGTCAGACGGTGGTTGGGAAGGCCAACCGAACCCTGCCGTGCATCCAACGATGCATTTTGAGCTGGTCCAAGGCGGTGATTCTCCCCCTTTATGCGGTGTTGGTCAGGCCACAGATGGAGTACTGTGTCCAGTTCTGGGCGCCGCACTTCAAGAAGGATGTGGACGGCCTCGAGAGGGTCCAGAGGAGGGCCACTAAACTGATATGTGGGCAGCAGGATAGGCCTTATGAGGAGTGTCTGAGGGTCCTGAACCTGTTCCGCCTCAGTAAACAGAGGCTGAGGGGGGACTTGGTGGCTGCCTATAAACTGCTGAGGGGTGATCAGCAGGAAATAGGGCAGGCTCTTTTTTCCTGGGCACCACCGGGGTAACTAGGACCAATGGTCACAAGTTACTGGAGAGCAGGT
>JAGPOW010003316.1:73045616-73127692 GCA_030014935.1 Caiman crocodilus
GGGAAGTTGTTCTTGCTCCTACCTTGGGCATCTTTAAGAGTACATTAGATAGGTACTTGGCTGGGGTCCTGTGACCCTGGCACTCATTCCTGTCATTGGTGGGGGGTCAGACTAGATGGTCTGCTCTAGGCCCCTTCTGACCCTAGATACTATGATACTATGATAGATCTTGGTATTCATGCTAGATGTACTTGTAGGTGGCTATCAAGTCACCTCTCAGCCTTCTTTTACTCACACTGAACAGCCAGTTCTTGGAGTCTCTCCTTATAGGTTCTATCCTCCATGTCCTTGATCATATGGGTATCCCTTCTTTGTATCCTCTCAGTGGGTGTCCCTTCTTTGTACCCATGTCCTTCTTGAAGTGTGGTACCCAGAAGTGGACATAGTACTCCAGCTGAGGCCTTACCAGTGGCAAATAGAGAGGGAGGAGTACCTTCCTGGATCTTTTGGCCACACATTGCCAGATGGACACCAGAGTTCTATTTGCCCTTCTAGCAAGTTTATCGCACAGTTGGCTCATATTTATCTTCCGATCGATCATGACCTCCAGGTCTCATTCGGATGCTGTGGCAGCCAGTGCACCACCACTCACTGTGTAGTTGTGGTGAGGAATCTTCCTACCTAAATAAAGGACTTTGCACTTATTTCTGCTAAATCTCATCTGATTCCATTCTACCCATGAATCCAGTCTGTCAGGGTCATCCTGGTTCCTGACCCTATCCTCCAATGTGCCCGTGTTTCCCCACAGCTTTGTATCATCCACACACTTAATAACTGGCCTTTCCAACATAGCACACTCGTGATGTTATTTTTTATGGTGTCTGAATCTTGTGGTTTTCCTTTAGTAGCATCCTACTTACTGAATAGCATCATTGACTAAACTTGTGAAGGAAGATGCTATTAAGCATAGTAGACTCTGGCTCCTTCTACATGTGCAGGTCAACGTATGATGGGAAAATTGTGCATTAGATCCCATTGCACCTTATTGCTGGTGAAGGGGAAGCCTGATCCCAGTCTCCCTCTGCACTGGCACAAAAAAGTCTCCTGCAGCTGGGAGCCCCACGTACCCCAGTTGAAAAGCTTCCATCCATGGGGGTGCCCCATGATTTCCTAGGGTTGAAGGTTCCCTGATGCAGTTATCTCCCTGCCCTTAGAGTGCAGGAAACCCCTGGGGCCAGAGGATTGTGGCTGCTATGATCTCTAGAGCTCTGGGGTACAGGAAACCCTAGGACCCTGGGGATCATGCCCACCATGATTCCTAGGGCTTTGGAGTTTTTCACAGTGTATGGTGCATCCCTATGGCTGGGAGGCCCATCAGCTGATAGAGCTCCCAACTGAGAGGGAAACCATGCTACAAGAGCAATTTAAAGCTCAATAGCAACCAGTTATAAAATTAGTACACATATTTGAGGTCTAACTTTAGATCTGGTTGGAGCTTTTTATTGTGTGATAGCTACTTCCCATATGTAGCCAGTCTCCAGGTAATTGAGCAATTAACAGTCACTTGCATAATGCCCGCAAGATGTAGAGGAAATCCAAGATTGGTAATGGGTCATTACTTGGGCTGGAGACTTTCAAAGGGTTACTAAGTATTTCCAGAAGTAATATTGGTGATTTAGTAGAAGACCCTTTCATCTGACACAACATCTTTGGGATAAAATATTATCCAATGTGAATGAGGGTATCAGAATCTGACCCAGGAACAGTATTGAATTAATCTGTGCAAACATCACATTCTGCTATGTTTACTCACTTTGTATAGTAGCTTACGCCACAGAACATTTCACTGAAGTGAATAGGACTACATGTCAGGTTGTGACTGTAAACCCAGGGCCTTGGCCTGCTGCCTCCTCAACAGAACACTAGGGTAGATGCAGGTGGCCAGAACCCTACCTCAGAGCCTACCACACACCCACTCCATGCCACTGTAGTGGCCAGCCAAGGTCAGCTGACCCTTCACCTTTTCCAGTATAACCCCTGACCTGGAAGAGGAAAAGTTTGGGTAAGAAGGCTCGACCTTATTACCTTTTGGGGGAGACTTATGCTAAGATGTATGTGCACCTGGGCTGTGCACATGTGTATGTAGCTGCATATATACTTGGTTAGTGCATAGTCTACTGCACATGCTCACTTTAAATCACAAAAGTAATTGTAGCTAATTCAGAGTGCTGTATTTAAAGGTGGGTAGGTTGTGGTGTACTAGAGTTAAATCACCCAAGTATTGCCAGTGTTTTTCTTCCAAAAGACGTCATCATTTTCTTTAATGTCACATTAGATATTCAATGCTACCAGTGTGTCTGTGAATAAATGTTGGGCAGGCCCTAGGACAACACTTCTGAAAGAACAGTATTATTCTCAAGATGGCAGAATAGACTACAGAATCAGGTCTGGACAGAAAAAGTGTATATCTGATAGGCCAAAATAGCGACACTGCTCTTTGAAGAAGGGTTTGATTGCCAGCTCTTCTGTCAAAAGAGACTTTCACAATGGCTTACAGAGTTTGGTGCAAGAATTATCTCACCTGTGAGGTAAAAAAGACAAGTAATAATGCAAAATCCCAAAGACTCCCTTAATATTGACAATTGCATTTGTGCTGCAGATATGGAAATGCCTTTGCTCATTAAAATACACCATTTGTATTACATGCATGTCATTTTTTTGACAAGTAGCTCTAAATAGCAAATAAACTACTGAGCCTATAACCAAGAAAACACAGGCATATGGGGTGGGGCAGGTATACAATCATCCATTTAAGTGTGCAACTGCAATTCTCAACCTTTTCAAGCTGTGATTAGTCATCTAATTGTGCATCCAAATTTAGTTGATGCATTTTGCATGTATAATTAATTGATTTTCCTGAAGATCTCTCCTAATTTTTAATTACCACAGCAACTATCATTAAATATGGAGCAAGTCAGGCTGCAAACCAATTTCCTCTTGAAGCTGGATACAGACAGCTTGTGACAAGCATGCAGTCATCATGAAATACAGAAACTGGCTGTTGTTTAGAACTGGGATACGTGAACCTGACCATAGGTGTGAGCTAATTTGCTTAATATCTAGCTGCAGTGAAATCATTCTGTCTTAACTGATTACTGAAATATTGTTCAAATATTGGCAGGGGAAGAAACACTTCATTTTGAAGAAACCATGGAAAAAAGCTTGTCTTTTGTACTTATAACTACATTAAAGTTAATGCCAGGAATATATAGGCCAGTGACAGAAAAAATCTGTCTAAATTGATTTTCTGTGTTGAAATCAGAAAATGGATAACATTGTATCTTCATCTAAGGTAGATTTATATATCTTACTCATTGGAATAATATCTGAGCACCGGGCACCTACTTGATCAGCACTCCAACTATATCAAATAGGAGTTATGCCTAAGTAAGGAATTCGTGGCTTGCCCCATTTCCTTCCTCTGATCCATAATCCTTTTGTTAGCAGAGAGTCTGTTTTATAGCATGCATTCCACATCCAATCAGTTCAGCCAATATGTATTACAATATGGTTTTTGCAAATTCTGCAATCACTTTAGGAGGTAAGTGAATCAGGGGCCTTACATGATTCAACAAGAATGTTCACAGATTTGTTAAAGATGGCACCATCAGCAATACTTTCTCTTCCCTTCATGCACACAACAATTCAGTGGCAGAGATAGTATTAGGGCTGTGTCTAGACTCTGACTTCTCTTCTCAGCTTCTGTACTGCTTCTGTTGATCCAAGCTTAAGCGAGCAGTCAAAATCAAGGCACCTGTCTTCCTAGCTCCCTTTTGGTAGCTGCCTTCCATGGCTTGAACAGATGATCTTCTGATGTATAACTGACCTTGTATATGACTTTACTAAGGCAAATTAGCAGACTCAGCTATAACAGAGATCAAAGGAAACAAGTTAGCTGCTTCTTCCTCCTTTAGAATCTGAAAAGGATTTGCAAGGACTGAATGGATAAAACCTACATGTGAGATGAGATAGATATTGTAATTAATTCCAGTTTACCCCAGATCAGGTTGTTACGTATTTTCAGATTTTTTGAAAATATCAATTTTATCACCTCTATTGCTATATGTATATTTGATAGCCTCCTTGTTCATCTTTGAAAAATGAGAATCTGACCTAAGCTTTACATCAAGCATCTAATAGAAAATAATGTTTCTCAAACTCTACTTTTTCCACCTGCACCAATCAGTTGTTTGGATCTTCTTGTCTCTATAACAGGTAAAATGTTTTCTTTCAAGTATTTTTTATTAAAAGTGGGGGGAGTTGGGTGGGGAGAGGAGTTGGGGGGTTGTATGTTTGTTTTGTTTTGTTTTGTTTTGTGGGGTTATTTTTACCAAAAATGAATTATTTGGTAAAATAATTCTGTTTATTCTTAACAGAGCTTGGCTTTTTTGGTTAAAAGATGAAAATCCCAAGAGTTTTGATTTTTTAATAGAAGACATCATTTTGCTTATGCCTTTCTTTACTTCTTTCTCCTTGCCCCTGTTTTATGTCCCTGCTGCCACCTACTTTTTGTTTCTTTTTGCCATCAGGGAAAAAAAGGAAGAGGAATGATAAAAATGCAATCATGAGAAGATCACTTGTTTTTTACCCCAAGTTTTCCATGTTTCAAACAGCTTTTCCTTGTACTGCTCAGCCATTTTGTTACCTGGATCTCTCCTCATACAAGTCTACTTAAATACTTTTTTTTTTAGTTCTAGTCTCATCTCCCATGTCAAGTTTTTATAACTAATTTCCTGTGCAACCTGCTTTTTCAGATCACCCGTTTGAATAAAATTACATCTATTCATTGTACCTTCCTTCTCAAGGTGAACACAGGCCAAACTCTACAGAGAAGGGATGCAAACTTGGGAAATATTCAGTGCCGGGTTTTCCCTGTTCCTTATCTGCTCTGTTCATATGTTTTTAAAATCTCCTTAGTACTCTGATAGAGCTTGAATTTTGGGATCAAAGCTTTTGGCTATAAGTGGGCATGGCTACATGTTCATTAATGCACTGTAATTATGGCATGTTAAATTTAGTACCTGTAATGACAGGTACTAACTTAATGCGTTGTAATTGACGTTACTGTGCATTAGTGCAAATGAATGGTCTTTTTGTGATGTTAATGCACAGTAGACTAAAGCTACTGCACATTAGTGCATTAGTACAGGTTTTTTCCATTGCTGGGATGCACAGTAGAATTAGTCTACTGTGCTCAAAGTGTTTTGTGTAGATGCACCCAGTGTATTCTGCTATAATTTACCTCTTCCCTGTATGAACCTCACAATGTTCTTGCCAACTTACTTCCTGATCTTTCTTTTGTTGATTTTATACATTGTATCTAAATTACTAAGTTTGTTTATTTATTGGCATAATATTTAGCATGTAAAACAATTTGAATAGCTACTTATAACCACAGTAATGGTAGAGATATACAGAATACATAAAGGCCAAATATCACTCCCATGATTGGTAATATTTTAAGTCTTTCAATAGACCTAAGATGCATTAAGAATGTTATTAAGACCTGTAGTCTCAATTCTAAGGGCCTTAGGAATAAAACTGCTAATATGTTTAGATGATATCTTAATAGCAGCTCCATCAGAGGAAGCTCTGTTAGTTCAAATAAAGGCTACAACTCATTTAGTAAATGCCTTGAGCTTTGCAATAAAGTAGGGGAGAAGGAAGATCAATCTTTTCACTAGGGAAATCAAGTGTGCTTCTAGAATTGGGGATACATATTCCAAATGTGACAATGGGGATATCATGTAAAGGGTTAATATTTAAACCTGACCTTTTGTATGTAAATAGTCAGAACCTTTCAAAATATATAATGCACAACTTTCATGTGTTCCTGTTGGCCTGAGACTTTTGTGCTTCCTTAGATGGTAGGTAAATTGGGATCTGTCCAGCTGTTTTTAAAGTGTTTCAGCTTTCACAGGATTGAGAGTTTTTATCCCATTCTTTTTTTATTTATTTCTCTCCAAAGTGATATGGGACAGAGTTGGTATCCTTATTCAAGTTAAAAGGTACTTTATTTTACAAATGGTGTGTGGTATTATAGGAAATACAAGCTTTAATAGAGCTGAGTCCTACTCAATTCTACTCTTAACAGCTACTAGAGACAGGCTTGGCTCCCTCCAAACAAAGGAAAGAATTAATTCCAAAGATGTAAGAGTCTTGCTGTGACTTGTTCTTGTTTAATCAGTTGACATCACTGCAGTCTCAGCCACTAGCTCTTCCATGCCTACACACTTGGTAAAACTGTCAGAATTTGATTTTTTAATGTTATTATTTGCTTTATATTTGAAATTAAAAACTAGTAAACTCTAAAATACAAAACATAAATAATATTATTACAAAAGTGAAGTGTGTGTGTGTGTGACCATAATATACCTAGGAATGTGTCATACTGAAATGCTTAATCACTTTATTTTCATGTCACCTTCAGGTATTAATTCTGTTTAATAATCAGTTCTTTTCTTCTTTTTTTAAATCTAAATAATAATAAAAAGAACAGTATCAATATGAGCCAGAACATACAGTGTGTTGTAGGAGAACTCTTCAAAATGGAAAACAGTGGATCATTTTAGGGGAATGAGAAAGGTAGTATAACAAGGATCTTTTGTATTGGGTGTATCTCTTTGAGGCTGCTTGTCTGTTACTCTGCATGACAGGAAGAACATGTGGAAACACACATCTGCAGACTCTTTAGAGGCTTGTACTTAGCTATTTTATTCAGGGGTTTTCAACCTTTTTAAATAAGTGTACCCCTTCTGACTCAAAGCTTCAGCTCCTCTACCTCCTTAAATTTTTTCTTGTTTTTAGGGGTGGCAGATTGAGGCCCCCTCAGTGTGGAAGGGAGCAGGGCTGGGGCAGGCACTGCATAACCAGAGAGGCAGGGTGTGGGATGGAGCTGCACACGGCCCATCTGGGGGGGCATGGGGTGGAGGCAGTGGCTCCCACCACTGTGTGCACCTCAGGAGGGCATAGGAGGTATGTGCCCCCAGATCTGCATATGGGGCAGGGCGGGCTGGGCTGCCCCACTGGTAGGGATGGGACTGGGGCTGTGGCAGGGGCAGGGGCAGGGGCTTCCCAGCTGGGGCGAGGTGGGGCATGGGACTGAGCTGTGTGGCAGGAGGTGGGGGCAGCACTCTTGTCGCTATGCACACCCCCAGGAGGGCGTGGGGGCCATGTGCCCCTGGATCTGCAGAGGGCAGGGTGGACTGCATCCTGAAGCTGGGGTAACAGTGGGCTCTTCCTGGCAGGGGCTGAGTGGGCCTGCACTCGGGGGGGGTGGGCAGCAGCACTGGGATGGGAGTTGTGGGGGTTATGGCGAATTCTGAAATGGCTGCAGCCTCCCCCATAGCTCCACTCCTGTAGGCCCCTGCAGTGAGGGAGGGAGTGGGGCAAGGACAGAGACGGAGGCAGGCACTACACAGATGGGCGGAGCCCAAGACTGAGCAGCTTGCACCCTGGGAGGGCATGGGGGGGCATGTACCCCATGATCTGTAAACAGGATGGGCTGGGGCTGGGGCAGTGCTTGGCTCTTCCTAGCAGGGGGCTAGGCCATGCTACATTTGGCATGGGCAGAGGCAGCAGCACTGGCAGGGGGACTACGAGAAAGGCTGCCATTCCAGGATATGCCATAACTCCTCCACCCCCCTCCCATGGCCTCCGCCACCTGCCCCGAGCACAGCGCTGTTCAGCCTCCTCACTGGAAAAAGCCTAGCACAGCCCCAACCTGCCCTGTGCCACCCCACACTCTGTGCATAGATCCAGAGGCACAGGCCCCCCATGCCCTCCTGTGGTATGCATAGTGGCAGTGCTGGGAAGGGGAGCTGACTGTGGGAGAGACCTCACACATGGTGGCTGCCACTGCCACCCACCACCAGCTATTGACTGAGGGCAGTGGCCCAGCAGTCAATCAGGAGAGCAAACTGGGGTGGGGTGCAGGGAGGCACCACAATGTGCTGTGTGGGGCTGGTGGCACTCAGCGCAGACCTCCCGCCCCCCTAGGTAAGAGGCAAACGTGCCAGAGGAGACACCACCGCCATGCCCTGGGGCATGCTTCATCCCCACCCACCCATGTGTACCCCTGAAGACTTTTCTAAGTATACCTGGGGGTACTCATACTCCCCGGTTTACAACCCCCAATTTAATTGATTCCCTTCTACCCTTCAAGTGACCTTGAAGCTGTTTTTGTATGATAGCAATGGTTGGCACTGAGGTTGGTCAAGGTTTGAAATAAGTAAATGTAACAAGCAAATGTTGATCTTTTGACAAAATTAATGCATGTTGTTTGATTCCTGTTTTGTGTGCGTTTCTGTCACCTGGTTTATATTAGAATGTAAGTCTCTTTGGGGCAAGGCCAATTTTTATATTTATTAAATCTTTGCTTGTACTACATCTAGCACATCAAAGAACCAATCCCTGATTTAAGAGTACTCATTAAGAATATAATGTAAATGAAATATACCAGTCTTGCCCAACTATCTTTCCCATTTGACTTTAAAATTATTTATTTGTAGTACAGTAGAACCTAGAGGTTTCAAGAGAGACCAGAATTCTATTGCACTACACATTGCAAAAAGTGTAGTTCCTGCCTAAAGACCTCATGCACTAAATAGACAAAACAAACAAAGAATGCATGCTTTATTATTAATTGAATCCCATGAATTGCCAAGAACAGTCACTGACATGTAAAGTTAATATTTATTTTAGGTGTGTGACTTCTGGCGAAGTTATTTTGCCTTATCCAGAACTTTTACTGCACTTATTCTGATGTACCAGGGAACACTTCACATTTACAAGATTGCTGCTGGCATCTTTAGGAAGATAATTCTGGATTAGGAGTCAGAAACATTCTATGGATTCTATAATCCACTTTGGAAATTGAAAGTCAACATCTTATTTTTGATACAGATGCAGAATCTAAAGTGCCTTCTGTTTGCTTTTAATTTCTGCACATTTTAAACACTAGCCATGTCCTTGTATAACAGAAAGGCATTGGAGGTAAATGAGTTACTCTTGCTAATGAGAAACTCCTATAGCTGTCAAAGACTGCTTGTAAGTGTTATGATTATAACATTTAAATATTCTACAGGGTTTTATTTTAAATTCAATGTAAAAGTTTCAACAAACATAATGCAGTGATGCCATATGATCATTCCCACATGATGTAGGATTTTATTTTCATGGGGAAAAGCAATACAACCTAGTAACATTAGCAAACCAACTGCTGGAGTTTGATTTCATCTCTTTGAGTTTTAGTAAAATGCACAATGCTTTCATCAGGAATGCCAAAGCTATTACGCAGATTGAAAAACTCAATATCTGCTCATCTAAAAAGGTCATTCATATTTGCTTCAAGGCTAAGAATAGTAGATGAAATATATTTATTGGTCAAGTTTGAGTTCCAGAAACATTTAGAAAAGGATATCATAAAAAGCCCTTCAGTATTTTCTGGTGTTTAAACTAGTGGAGATATTTTGGCAATGAAAGCTAACAACATGTGGAATACTAGTAGCAGTAACAAACCAATCTCAATACATGAAGGCTATTTTCATGGTGATAGCTAGCAACTACAGGCTCATAGCCAAAGGTAACAGAGAAAAAGTGTGCTGACGCTGCCACTTGGATAGCTAGTACAGGAAATAGTTTATGACTTGATCTTCAGACCATCCACAAGAAAGATCTGGTACACTAAAGCTGTGTTCTATGGACTTGATCTAGCTAAAATTTGCTTTTCTATGCAAACTATTAATTTTATGTTGTACGGTTCTTGAGCTAACTATGGTAAATGACACTGGTAAGTGCAAGACCGCTGGTAAGGCCAAATGGCTCTTTAACACCAAATTCTTTGATTTTGGACTGCCCAGGTGCTTTAGTATAACCTAGAGAAGTCCTAAAGTTGTTCAAAGTTACCCCAACTGGATCCAGGAACTTTATACCTACCAGCGGCCAAATGGTGTGACATGTACTATGCCATAATGCATCCTCTCCCCACTGCCAAGGTGCCCCCAACATGGAGAGTGAGAGGAAGATGTAAAAACTGTCTACAGCAGCTTGTGCCATTCAGGGAATCTCCAGTCTGGGAGTAAGTCATGAAACTGTCCTAAAATGCAGCTGAGGCTGCTTTGCACAGCACTAACAATGCAAAACCGCCCCATGAACTGAACAATGTCTTTGTTTTGAATCCATTCTTAGCATGCCACCTAATCTTAGCTGGAATTATTTGAATGAGAAAAATGTACCTATATTTTTGGTCTGTCTCTCAACAGTATCAACTCCATTAACTCTCCCTTGTGCAGAGGGACAGAACAGCACTATTTTGAAGGCTTAAACAAGATGTAAACGGTACAAGCATCTTTCACTGTTTTTTTTTATACAGAGAGAATTTCCCCCTAACTTATATTTTGTAAAGAAAACACAACCAACATATGCCATTTGTATACTGGCTGGTGTTGGGAGGGTTAAATACTGAACCCCTGAACAGCAGCTTATTTGTCTGAGCCAAGGAAGAAAAAAGAAAATGGAAGCCACTGAGGGAAGGAAAGACAGCAGTAGATACCTTATTTATTATCTGCTAGTCCCACTGAACACGGCTCATGGGAAATGACTGCAAGATTGAAGGATTTCATCTACTACACTAGAGTGGCCATGGTGAGCTTCCTACAGTTAAGATCTTAGATTTGGGGTTTGTTTGGGTTGTTTTGGGGAGGGAGAGCGAAGGAAAGGGCTGTTTTCTGCAAAGCATTAATACTAATAAGTATTACAGAAATGTTTCTGCAAAGAAATACAATCCATATTGCTTTGGTGTGCTTTTCTTTTCTATAAAATGAATACAGTCCCCACAACAAAACCTTGGGTGTTTGTCTGTGTAAAATGTATCCCTGAATAGACATAAACAGACAGAAATGATTAACATAAGATGTATAGGCTTACTGAATGGATATATGACAACTTTCTGGATTTTGCTTAAAGAGTTGTCATGCTTTTTGAAAGGGAGAATCAAGGGGTAATGTGGCAGTGTTCAAAGATTCATAAAGTTTCATAAGTTTTGCTATGATATAGGAGCTACAGTCATAAACCTGTTATTCTGGTCATTGAAAACATATGTCAAAAAAACTCTCATACATATCACACTATGAGTCTCTTTAGGGTCTAACAGACATTGAATCTTGTCATTGATTTTAACAAGGTTTGAATCAGGCCATTACACTGTAAATACCTTAGTGCAGGGACCATCTTTTCATTATGTATGCAAAGTGCTGAGCAAATATAGCTCGAAGCCTAGATCTAACCAAACACCAATCATCATGTTATCATGAATTTTATATCGGTTTCATATTTTTCAGGAAAAATGTTTTGATTTTAATTGGACCTTCTTAAAATATTCTCCTTTTTATCTTTTTTTGAGTGAAATCCTGACTCTAATTAAATCAGTGAAGATTTTGCTATTGACCTCCAAAAGAGAAGTCTTACCCTGTTGTACCTAAATCAATTTAATAATTATTTTAAAATAGCTTATCCATGACAAATGGGCTACTGTACTAATTAGACTTCAAGATGGGTATTTCTTCTCCTCATACAAATGTTCTTCTCAATGGACTTACAGTGAAACACAGTAAAATTCATAAATAAAAAGCAAAATGAATGTAAAAATAGGTAGTACTATTACAATAGTATAACAATTAGATTCTCAACCAGCCTATCATTTTTATAGGAAACAGGTCATTTACTATTTGCTTGTGTCTCTATAATCAGAATTGGCCTTTTAAAATAAGGTATATCCTGTGCTATTCTTTTTTGACTCTATGGGTTCAGTAAATTTTCTGAGGCATAACCTATGAATAGAATGTTCTTATTGACTCAATGTCCTTTAACATTTTCACAATGTTGATTTCTGCTACACATTATATGTTATTAAGCTAGGCATGGGGTGACAAAAATAATAAATCTTTCCACATAAGACTGATCTAATATCACTTTGTCCATAATTTTGTAATGAGAACCACAACTCCAAAATATTGACCTCAAAGATATTAAATTTCTCTATATTACTCAGACTGGAGTTTTTAACACCGTAACATACTTTTGTGAGCCTGAACTTCCCAGGCAAAAGCTGTGTGTCCCAGGGGAAACATGGGAACTACTCTTCTCAGTGCGTCCATCTACACAAGAAGCTTTACTGCACAGTAGAGCATAGTAAGTATCAGTCTCTACATGTTCTGACCTTTACTGAGGAGTAATTTGCTCTACTCTGCAATTAATTTGTTACCTGCAAATGCAAGTAGCAAATAAACTGCAGAGTAATTACTGAATAATACAGCACATGTAGATGGCTGACCAGGAGCAAATTTGTTTCCAGTCAGCTGGGCAGCAAGGGGTAGGAGATTGCTCCCTGCACCCAGGAGCTTCCTGAGAGCTGCCAGACCTCACTCAGTGATTGTGATCATGAAGCTGGTGCTGGGAATAATCTCCCAGCCCCTGCTCTGCAGTCATAGAGCTGGGGCTGGGAACAGTGTGGTAGGAGGGTTCTACCTCACCTGAGAGGCAAGACTAGTCTAGAACCCAAGTCCTGCTTTCTTCCAGAGCAGGTACTGAATCATGTAACTTTTGTTTCTGTTCATGTCCTCCTGGCCCCACAGTCCTCTCCCCTTGGCTGTTCAGGGACACAGCTTCAAAAAGAGCAGCAGAGATGGAGTCTAAGTAATGCTGCTATGTAGTGGTTAGAGCACTGTGCAGGTTTAAATCCCTTCTGTATAATGGTTGCCCTAAATTTGGGTCTCTGTGCCTGAACCATTTAGCTCTTGGGTTTAACAATGGGAAGGTGCTTTTCTGAAATCAAACACCAGATAGTTACACATTTCTGACCACCTACATTTTCCAGGAGCACAGGAGTGCATACATAGCTGCATACATACATGGACAGTGCATAATCTTCATATGTCCACTTACATATCCAGACTGCAAGGGAAATAGAATTGTTTCCTATTCATTAGAGAGGTTTTTGGCACTTACACAATTAGAAAACTGCCATTTTGATGTAGGAAGAAAACAGAATTCCACCCCAGGCATACACTGACTATGTATGTATCTATAATGTGATTAGTTTCTATAGTCATTCTCCCATTGATAGATCTTCTTATTAGCATTTTCAAGTTATTTACCAGCAAGACATATGTAAAAAAACATTTAAAATTGTGAAGTAAAATGTGTATTTTACATATATTTATTGAAACTTGAAACAATTGTTCATGCAGCAACAGGGGAATAGAAAGCAGAAGTGCTTAAAGATTTGTTAGCTTGTGGCAAACCAGAAAATTTTAGCATTAGCGATTGCCATTGGTTACATTGTCTTTGACAGAAAGATGGTTTGGGCTAAAGCTACTCACAGAACTAGATACCCAAGGACAGTAGAGCAGTGTTCAGCACATCTGTGGAGAGGAAGTGTATGTGGCTTGAATCTTGGGTACCATGAGGATCTGGTTAGCCTCTGGCACAACCTTAGAAAGCCTTCATTTTCACTGATAGAAAATAGTTCCCAAGGAGCTGCTCTGTCAGCCAGAGGCACTGGAATATATTATGCCCTGACCTGGGCTACTTCCTCCGCGAGCCAGACCAATCTCTGTGATAGAGTAAAAGCAAGAAAACCTGGACACAGATATGTCTAATTTAGGATTCTGCTATATTAAAGGGAACCCTCAGCTGCTACTCCTGCTGCTTTAAGTTAACGTTGAGTGTCCTTTTTACTTTAAGAGCAATGCAAAAGATCTGACCTAAAATGACTTGTTCAGATTTTTTCATAATCAAACCTGAGTGAAAATAAGATACTGTCTTTATTGTGTACATTAGTAGATATTAGAGGTACAGCTTTATTCAAAGCTTGCCTATGAATATGAACAAAGCACTATTTTCTGTGACCTTATCAAATCACATCTCACGTTACCCCAATAAAATTCCTAGGGGCTATGTTGTGACTGGTTTTGTTTAGGCTTTTTTTTTTTTTCTGTTGAAGATTAATGCTTGTCAATACCTGTAAAATGACTACACTGATAATACTCTATTGCTGACACTGATGCCCCTGTTGTCTTCATGATACAACTAAATGATTCAAATGATAATAGACATTTCTAACATGCGGTGCTAGTATGGTATTATTGTAACTACTGTGATCTTCCAAGCTACATAGGTCAATGCAACACAAAACAGGGCTATAAGCCTGCTTGAATTAGCTCTTCTCCTGAATTTCAGGACACCTGAGGTTCACGAAATTACATGTGCAATTTATCATCTTAAGGAAAAGCCACATAGTAAAGTAAGAGATTGTCTTTGTTTAAATATTGAACCATTAAATTATTCAAAATGTGTAAGGAAATTAGATGAGCACTCATTTAGCATTTAAATGGAATACTGCATCTTTTTTCCCCCCTCCAGCATGCTAGATTAACCCTAGTTTAATTGAAATAAAGATTAAAATTACAATTTTTCTTTTTAGTTTTGGATTTAGTGACTATCTCTATGATGTTTTGGGGGTCATCCTAAAGTAGATATAAAAATGTACAGTGTACATGTACCTGCATATTTCAAAAAGAAATCTAGGGTATAGTCCAGTGGTACAGAGGCAGTAGCCACACTGGTCACTGTACATTCTGTTCCTTAATCGCTACTCCACATGACATTTGATAAGCATTTAATATATTAGAAAACATTAAATACTGCAAAAGTATGTAATGCCTATAAAGAAACGCATACTTAAAAAAAAAATAACAAGTGAGATTGTTGCAACTGCTGCTTATACTTCCTCAGAATTGCAAGTAAAAGCTCGAGGTACCTATCTTGTCTGGTACAGGCAGTCCTCGACTTACAACGTTTTGAGTTACAATGTTTATAAATTGACACCCTGTTTCAACTTTATGACATTGGTTTCGACTTTACAATGCTTGATCCAATGCGATGCCATGCCATCGAGCAAGTTCGCTGCATTCCTCATCTCCCTGGAGAACGTCTGTCCAAACTTGCTTGGATACTTTCTTTAAAAAAACAGACAAGGCTCCAGAAAAACCTGCAGCCAAATCTCCAGAGAAGACTCCAGCCAAGAACCCTTCAAAAAGTCCAACCAAGAACCCTTCAAAAAGTCCAGCAAAGTCACCTCAATCAAGTCCTTCCAAATCAATATGATTTCTATTTACAATATAAAGACATTAATGTAGTTATATTACTCATCTATAATTGATCGAGTTCAGAATTCTGGGGTATTTTAAATGTAAATAGGGTATTGGGCCTTGGTTCAGGAACCAATCCCCCATTTATAACATTGTTTCTTATGAGAAAATTTGTTCCGAGTTATGTTTTGACTTAAGACGCAGTTTTCAGGAACCAATTGTGTCATAATTCTGAGAACTGCCTGTATATCCATATGCCTAATTTTACATTTAGGTGGTAAGGACCCTCTGACAAAATGTTTTTTTGTTGTGTGTTTATGCCTAGCAGCATGAGATTCTAGTACAATATGTAACATAAATAATAATATTCATTCTAGGATCGGGATTGACAAGAAACTCTCAACTAATACTCCTGCCTTTAGATTCCTGTGGTTCAACTACCATGTGTGCACTTTGTCTTGTTTAATTTATATTTATTATGAGGCTTCTGTATGTGGAAGTCAACCCACCCAGTACAATGCCCTCATATTCTGTGATTCCACAAAGACTACAACACCATCTGTCAGAGCTTGCTGTCCTGTTGCTATTTAACACAATATGAAATTTGATTGAAGTTGTAACACATTTAGTATGACTACTAACATAGGGAAGGGGAAGGAGAGGCAGGAGGGATAAGGGGGGCAGCAAACAAGAAGATAACCCAGAGTGAACCTTTGTTCCTATCAGAGCTTTTCTTGTTTGCTGCTCCCCGTCTTCACATCTTTTGTACTGAAACCACTCACTTGACTTTATACGCAGTTCTATGCTGGTCCTTTCACAGTATCTGATGAAGTGAGCTTGAATTCATGTATCTCTACATGAATGTAGAGCTATGTATCTCTTATTTAGTCTAGAAGGTACATATCTACCCTGCCTACTACTGCCACTAGACATACTAATAAATCACAACAGGTAAAGAAGCAGCAGCTACTCCAAAAATATCCTTAAAGAAAATTTCCTTGAATGGTTCGAAAGACACATAGCTCATCTTTTTTCATTGGATTCCTCCTCCTTTAGAAAATTGCCCATTAACTTCCTCTCCCAGGTTGAAGATTTAATTTGAACCTGACAGATTTAACCAATTAAGTTGCTTTCAGCTGTTTTCTTATGTGCAGTCATTTGCTAAACTTCATATACTGCATCTCTTGCATTTCATATCAGACTAAAGGAAAAAAAAAATAAAGAGGCCTAAGAGCTGGATCCATTAAAGGACTTGGACACTCATGTCTAAAATTGTATGTCCAAAATTTTTTAATTCAGCTGCCCCATACACCCGGAGGTGCCTAAACTCAGCAGGTGCTTCTCTGAATTCCAAGTTCCACAGATGTCAAGAGTTCTGCTTTTGGGCAAATCCAGAATTGACTCCAAAATTCCAGATTTTAGGAATTCTGCTGCCTGCATACCTAAGGAGTTTAACTAGGTAGCATAAGCGACTTGGAGCAACACCATGTGAGTCTGAACTCAGGGCGACCTCAAGCTGTCTACTCTGTCTAGTTCCTGGGCGTTGGTGTACTTGGAATGGGAGTGAGTAGGCATTTCTTTGTTACTGGTCCCAGCTTGGCAGGAAGACAGTTACCAATAAGTTTTACCTAGAGATATTATGTTATTTTTGAACCTGATAGGTTGAAGAGAGATGACCTGGGAAAGAATATGAGTAACATGGAGTACTGAAGCTACGTTGTATCTAATGATGTATCTTTATTGTTTCTTCAGTGCTCCCAAGACACTTGATTTTTGTCCTTGTCCATTTAGCAATATTTGTATTCTTTTTAAATGAGAAGTTAGTTGTGTTCAAGCAAAGTTAAGGTTTAAGTTGGTGGTGTGTATTTATAATTTCTTCTGTATTTTTATACAGTGTTAGGGATAATCCATTGTTTAAATCTTGAAATATTGTTATAAATAACTTTTCAATGTGTCGTTGGTAATACTTTAAAGGTAAAGAAGTTAAACAGAACTAGTAAGATCTAAGTCCTGCCCTGTTGGTATTTAACACCATATGAAATTTGATTCAAGTTGTTACACATTTAGTATGACTGCTAACTTATGGAAGGCAGAGGAGAGGTAGGAGGGATAAGGCACTTTATCTTTGAATTTAAGAGGGAATGGGAGCAGGGCTGTGTAACTAATCTTTAGCTAGTTCATGTTTCACACTGGTACATGAACTACCTAAAGGCCACATTTGCCAGGATCAAAATAGGACTTTTATGAGTATCTGTGGCAAATGATATTTTCAGTATTTATAGGGAGACAAATATATTGTTCAGACATCTCAGTAAAAGTTTTCATTTGAATTGAAATACAAAATTTTAAATCTTTAAGAAAACTTTTATAATATAACTCAGGGAATAATTTGGTTTCTTACTGCTGGACAGAGACTTTTTTCTGTTTGTCTAAACAATGAGCTAGGGGCTAGGGAATTCCTTTATTGCTATTAATCATGTTCATTATAGTAATGCCCAAGAAGCATCTGAGAGTGAATTCCCATTTTGTCTGTACAATGACTAATACTAAGTGGTAGACAACCTTTGCCCCAAAGTGCTTAAAATAGAGTGGGGTCAGGAGGGTATCACAGATGGAGAGTGAACAATATTATGGCTGAAAAGGCAGTTAATTAAAAGATGATTAGCTAAACAGAAAGAAAAGTTAATGGAGAAGGGGCGATGCTGTTTAATGTTTTATCAGCAATCTAAAAAAAGTAAAGTTTGTAAATGGTGCTAGACAAATAACAATAAGGATCTGTCCATCTTTATTATTAAGATTACATAGTAAACATGGTTTATTAGACAAAAAATGTGTGTCTTAACATGCCTAGATTAAAAGTCCTGTATATGTGGGCTACAGGTAACATTCCTGTCTTTTCTGGTCATCTAATTTATGATTTTTTTATTAGGTTGTTTGCAAAGCATTTGGGGCACTGACACATCCAAAGGAATTTCTTCAGCTCTTTTGTAACCCGGCAATGCTATATACAACATATATTTCATATAAAATATATAAAAAATAGTTGAGCACCAGGTTTTGAAATGCTTACTCATATCCAGGGATTTTGCTTTTCTCTGATAAAAAAAATCCCCAATTTTCAGGATTTTAAAGAAGTAACCCAAAATCCACATATTTCCATGATCAAAATGAAACACTACTATATATATATATATATTGTTCAAGGGATCTTGATTGTCTCTGAAAAAATATCCCCAATTTTTGAGTTTAAAAATGTAAGCCAAAATTCACATTTTTCCTTGAGTAAAATGAAACGCCACTAATACATACATACACACACATGCATATATATATATAACACTCTGTGTGTGTGTGTGTGTGTGTGTGTCTATATATATATGTGTGTGTATATATGTGTGTGTGTGTGTGTAATAGGACTTGTATGGGTATCTGTGGTGAATGATATTTTCATTATTTATAGGAAGAAAAATATATTCTTTAGAAACAGTAAAAGTTTACATGATCTAAATGATCATGTATATATAGATATGTAAACATCTACATTATATATCTAGATATATATATCTATATGTGTATGTATGTATGTATTACTGACATTTCATTTTCATCATGAAAAAAAGCAGATTTTGGCTTACTTTTTTAAACCTAAAAATTGGGGATATTTTTTATCAGAGAAAAACAGGATCCCTGCTCATATCAAACTAACTTATGAAATGTATAAAATGTACATAAATTATAAAATTTTATAAGAAATCTTATAGGCGATGACAAAAAATTAAAATGTCACCAGTAGGTGACCAACTCTAGACACTTGGACAACCAGGATGAGGAACAGAATGTCACCCCAAGTATGTACAACAAATCTAAAGAGAGAAAATGGACTGAATTTTTAAAAGCAGAAATTCAGAAAGAGAATTAACTAGGGATAACTATGTACATGGACAACTATGAATGTCAGCACTCAGCGTGATATGAGAGCCAAGAGCAAATGCAATCCTTGAATGTATACAAACTTAAATAATACACAATATTAGTCAATTGCTATAGTCACACTTTGAAAAGGTTGCTGTCATATGGAAAAAAAAGATTAAGAAAAGAGATAAAGGAATTAATCATGTTTTGGAAAACCTGCTTTGGAGATTTAGGAAGATCCCTCTATCTAACAATGAGAAGATTAAGAGGTGACTTATCAAGGTCTATAAGTACAAGTGTTAGGAGAAGATTCTGATAGTAAAAGGCTCTTTCCAGTTACAGACAAAACTAGAAGCAGTTTCTGGCAGCTGAAGGGAGGCTACAGAAAACAAGAAACAGGACTCAGGCTTTTAAGAGTGAGATCACTTAGTGTTTGGAGAAAAAAGTGCATTTGGGTTTGGATTTTGATTGCTTGTTTATTCTCCCCCAAAGTTGCATGGTTTAGCTCAACCTGATTTTAATGGCTTTATAAAATAACTACTTTGTAAAATACTGGGACACATTGCTATAGAGAAAAGCCATCTCCCAAGCCCAAAGGAGAGAGATGGGTTTCCTAAAAGGAATGAGGTCAAGCAGATATACTGTGGTGGCACAGAGCCCCTCAGCAGTTGTTTTATGGCTAGCGAGGTTCAGGGATGTAGTTTATTTTGCACTGCAGACTGTAAGATGTGTAAAATGGTTGTATTACCTGATATCACTAGCAAAGCATTCTCCTATATACAGAAATTCATGGTATGAATTTTTGCCTTCTGAGACATGTTTTCCACAGCCTCCAGTGTAAGAAGAAAGTGTACCTATATTTAGATGTCCCAATACTTAGTGGTGAGGAAATGGCATTTCTTGAAACCCTAAGCTGTGTCAGGACCAACCAAGCTCATAGAATCATAGAATCATAGAAGTAGGGTCGGAAGGGATCTTGTAGATCTTCAAGTCCGACCCCCTGCCTGGGCAGGAGGAAAACTGGGCTCAAGTGACCCCAGCCACATAAGCATCGAGCCACTTCTTAAAGACCCCCAGGGTAGGAGCCAGCACCACTTCCCTTGGAAGTTGGTTTCAGATCCTAGCCGCCCTAACTGTGAAGTAGTTCTTATGGATGTCTGATCTAAACCTACTCTCCAACAACTTGTGGCCATTATTCCTTGTTATGCCGGGGGGTGCTGGGGAAACAAGGTCTCCCCCAAACCCTTCTGGTCCCCCCAGTGAGTTTACAGACAACCACAAGGTCCCCCCTCAGCCTTCTCTTGTGAAGGCTAAACAGGTTCAGGTCCCTTAACCTCTCATTGTAGGGTTTGTCCTGCTGTCCCCAGATCATGCGGGTGGCCCTCTCAATGTTGTCCACGTCCCTCTTGAAGTGGGGTGCCCAGAACAGGACACAGTACTCCAGCTGTGACCTGACCAGTGTTATGTAGAGGGGGAGGATCACCTCCTTGGCCCTACTTGAGATGCACCTGTGGATGCACGATAGGGTCTGGTTAGCCCTGCTGACTGTGACCTCACATTGTGGGTCTATGTTCATCTTGGGATCAATGATGACTCCAAGATCCCTTTCTGCTTCTGTGCTCTCAAGAAGGGAGTTTCCCATCTTATAAGTGTGCTGCTGGTTACTACTGCCCAAGTGCCGCACCCTGCACTTGTCTGTATTGAAACACATCCTGTTTTTGTTAGCCCACTCTTGCAACCTATCCAGGTCTTTCTGCAGTCTTTCCCTCCCTACTAGCGTGCCCACCTCAGCCCAAATTTTGGTTAGGGTGCTGAAATCTAGAATCAAATTTCCAGGGAAGTGGTCCTCGCCCTACCTTGGGCAAATTCAAGAGGAGGCTGGATGATCCAGGTGTCTGGGGTCTTATGAACCCAGCATTCATTCCTGCCTGTGGAAGTGGGTCAGGCTAGATGATCTGTTCAGGTCCCTCCTGACCCTAGCTGCTATGAAACTATGAATGTCAGGTGTGCTGTTCTGTTTCCCCTTCAGAGAACCCTTCTTTATGTCCCCTTTCTCCTGTGAAAACTAAGGATATGCTATAAATAAAGGAAATATGATGATATAGCTCCCTTTTTTATATACATGTATGCAAAAGATCTATATGTATTTTACCAACTGCATTTTTACCATAGGAAGTGGATTAGTTAGAGTATTTACAATGGGTAAATACTAATTAATACTAAGATTTGTAAAATCCTACATGGTGTTAGTTGAGTACAATTTTCTCTTTTTTGCTGTTTATAATAGTGATATAAAATTTCTTCTATTTATTTTACATTCATTTTTGAAAACTGGGACAAAATATTGTATGCATCACTATCCAAACTACTCTTGATGCAGTACATATAGTATATATTAGACAATGTATAGTGATTAGGCATGTGAGATCAATACACGCCTGCAGATCTATTTAAACTAGATAAAGTTATATGGGTGGAAACACAAAAGAGTTTGGTTTGAGGGCTTCAGGAAAAAAAACTCAAACAAAAACAAAAACAGAAAACCCCCATCCTTTACTATTATTCTCTTTACTTTATATGAGTAAAGTCAAATTAGTCTAATATTCTGAATATGAGAACATAAGAACTACCATTTACTGGGTCAGACAATAGGTCCATCCTGTCCAAAAATCTGTGTCACACTGGCAGATAGTGGATGCTGAAAGGGAGAATGAACAGGTTATGCCCAGATTTTTTATTTCCACTGTTCCTCTCCAAATTGCAACCTCCAGCATTTATAATGTAGGTAATTTTGGTTCAGGGGCTGTATCTGTAACCTCCATGTGCTATGGATGTAACTTCCCTCCAAGAATTTGTCTAAACTCTCTTTGAATCTCATTAAATTGTCGGCTTCCACAACAACTTGTGGAAATGAATACCATACTTTAATTACACATTGCGTGAAAAATAACTTCCTTTTATTATTTTAAAATTAAGCAGATGTGTCTACACATGCAATTAATACTATAAAGGCTTAATGGCCATATTGACATGAGATGCTTTCTGTGCAGTAGCTCATTATTACTGTTCAGTAGCTTGTTACTATGGCTCAGTAGAACTGCATGGCACAAATGATGACACAATGCTATTGCACAGTAGTAACAAGCTACTGCATAGTAGGGCTGTGCGAAATTTCAATGGGTGTTTCATTTTGAAGCGGTTTCAATGCATTTCAAGCTCAAAACAGCAAAATCAAAATGAAACAAAAGGGTTTGAAACAGCTTCAAAATGAAATGAGAGCACTCAAAGTATTTTGAAAGTTTCTAAATGTTTCAAGGTTTGAAGCAACCCAGTGGCAGGAGGCCGGAAAGACAGTGACCAACACTGGCTCTGAGCGCAGCCCTAGCCAGTGGCTGTCCCCCACCTCCTACCACCAGGCACAGGTCCTTGTGGTTGCAGAGCCTTCTGCTGCCAAACTGTGCTTACTAGGACTGCACTCTGAGTGGCTCTGTCATTGACTCTTCCGCTGCCCCTGCTGCTGGGCTGAGCTCCATGGGGCTGATGGAGCCACCTGGAGTGCAGCCCAGCAGCAGGAGGTGGGAACAGCCAGGGATGCACTATGAGCGGCTCCGCCAGTCCCACAGAGTTCAACCTGCCCTCCCAGCACTGCCAGACTCCTTCCAGAGGTGCAGGCCCCCAAATCTGCATGTAGGATGATAGGAGGTTGCTGCTACTGCCTGGGGCCAGCAGCAGTCTTCCTGGTATTGGGCATACACTGCACCCAGCGCCGGTCCCAGGAGGCAGTTGCAGCCTCCTGTCATCCCGTGTGCAGGTCCGGGGGCTTGTACCCCCAGGAATCCAGCACAACCCCACAGATCTGCACATGGGATGACAGGAGGCTGCCACTGCTGGCAAGTGACACAAGTTTTGCTTTTAGCAGTTTAAGGTACAGTTTCCTAGAAAACCCTGAACCTTGAAACTTGGCAAGCTTCATGCCCTCAGAAGGAGCTAACATCCCTACAAGTTCCTTCTGATTCAGGCATAAAATAGCAAAGTTGTAGGCATTTTCCCCATCATAGCCTATGGGCAAAACATCGAAACATGTCAAAACAGTGAAATAGTTTCAAGGAAACGAAATGGAACAGTGCTTAGAAACAAAATGAAATGACAAAATGAAACACTGTCCCTTTGCAATGGCAAATCAGAAGTCAAAACAAAATGGTCCTGTTTCGCACAGCCCTGCTGTGCAGTTAGCATCACCAAGAAGCCATGAAGGGGTGCTACTGAGCAGTAATACTGGTTACTGCTTAGTCATTTAGTATTTGGGAATGCAAGCACTAAATGACTGTGCAGTAACAATTGCACAGCAGTCTCATGTAAACGTGGCCACTGTGCAGTAAAATACTGCACAGAGTAAGCCTTCCTGGGAAGCATATCTACCTATAGGTGCTCCCTGTTGGAAGCAAATCTGCTCCAGTGGGAGCAGCCCAGTACAGGGCTGCTCCAACCCTGCCCTGCCCATTCTGCAGCAGCAAGGGTGAACTCCAGGCTAGCTCTGGATGCTAGCCCAGGGGCTGGAAGGGAGCATGGGGCCAGAAGAGCTCTGCTAGCTGCAGGAGCAGCTCTCTCCTGGTCCTGGGCACATTGGGAGTCATCCTGATGTGCAGGGGAGTGGGAGACAGCTGCTACTGCAGATTTCTCCTGACCCCCTGCATGTGGGAAAAATCCCTGTGCCCAGCTGGGTTTGCCCACACAGTTGGGGAATGGCCAGGAACAGTCCTGCTTCTGGAGTATGTCCTAGAGATCTCTGGACTGCGTGGGGAGAGCTGGCTGGGACCTGCCTCAGAAGTGGGACAGTTCCCAGGCAGCCCAGGGCTGTGTGGGAAAGTAAGGAGCTCCTGAGTCCTGGCACTGCTTGGCTCCCAGCTCCTGTAGGGAGATCAGCAGTGTGAAGACAGCAGGAGTCATTGAGTTACCACATCTTGGCAGTGCTTGGCTCCCAGCTGGGAGCTGAGTCGCACCAGGACTGGGGGAGTTCCCCATCTCCTGTGGCTCTCCAGTGTTGAGGATGATGGGAACAGTGCAGTATCTACTGAGAAATTAGTTTACTAGCTGTATTTATGGATAGTACCTAACTGCACAGTAGACTAGTTTACTGCACAGTAAATGTGTGCATGGGTAGACAGTGATGCTTTACTGAGCAGTAGATTAGTCTTCTGCATAGTAAAGCATCTCATGTAGGCACACCCAGTATCTACTATCATAGATGCATAGAATTATAGGTTGTAAAGCTGGAAGGGGCCTCAGAAGATCATCAGGTCCAGTCCCCTGCACCAAGCAGGAAAAAGAACTGGGGTCATTTTGTTGCCCCTACTTCTTGTATTGTGAGAAATAGTAAACAACCCCCCCGTTTACTTTAATTTTACCAGTTATTATTTTGTAAACCCTTACCATGTCCCCCCTCAAGCATCTCTTTTCTATCTGAAAAGACCTAACCTTTTTAGTCTCTCTTAATATGGAAGATGATTTATACGACTAATCATCTTTGTTGCCCCTCTTTGTACTTTCTCTAGTTCTTTTATATCCTTTGTGAGGAGTGGGGACCAGAACTGTGCACAGCATTCAAGCTGTGGATGAACCATGGATACATAACAGGGCATAATGAAACTTTTTGTTTTGTTTACAATTCCTTCCTTAATAATTCCTAACACCGTGTTTGCCCTTTTGATGGCTGCTGAGCACTGAGATGATGTTTTCAAATAACCAGCAACAATGACTCCCAGTTCTGTTTCCTGTGTGGTGACTGCTAATGTAGAGCCCGTCATAGTGTGGCTATAGTGTAGATTATTTTTGCCCATGTGCATCATTTCACATTTACCTACATTGAGTTTCATTTGCTATTTAGTTGCCACATTAACATTTAGTTATAGATCCTTCTGTAGTTCCTTACAATCCACCTTGATTTTTACTACTTTTAATAATTGTGTCATCTACAAATTTGGCTGCCTCACTACTCAGCCCCTTTTCCAGGTAATTTATGAATATGTTAAACAGCACTGGTCCCAACACAGATTCTACTGTTTACTTCATTCCATCCCCAAAACCAACCATTTATACTTAATTTTTATTTCTTATCCTCAAACCAGTTTCTAATCCAGAAGTGCACATTCCCTGTAATCCCATGACTACCTAAACTTCATTACGAGCCTTTGATGGAACACTTCGTCAAAGGCTTTTTGGCAGTCCAGATACACTATGTCAACTGGATTATCCTGGTCCACTTGTTTATTTGTACCTTCAAAGAGCTCTAATAGATTGGCAAGACATGACTTTCCTTTGGCAAAACTCAGATGATTTCTCCTCACATCCATGTGCTGAACATTCTTATTCTTACTCTTATTTCTACCAGTTTTTCCAGGAATGGAAGTGAGACTTGCTAGCTTGTATTTCCATGGGTCCCTCTAGAGCCTATTTTAATTATTAGGGTCACAATGGCAACCAGCAGTCCTTTGGTACCAAGGCTATGTTTTTAATGATAGGCTGCATACCGGAGTAAGGATTTAGGAGATTTCTGACCTGAGTTTCTTCAGGACTTCTTTAGGGTGAATGCCCCCAGATGCTAGTTATTTACTTCTAGTGATGATATTCTAATGTTATATTCTAACCCACCATTTTCAATCATAAAGGATCTATTTCTCTTTTTTGAGGAAGAGATAGAAGAGAAGAATTAACTGTTCCGGCCAATTTTTTTTTATTAGGTAGCTATTCTGCCTAGTTAAGTGCCTGCTTGCAATTTAAGTTCCCATGTGGAATGGAGGGGAAGTTTGTTTAATTTCTGACAAGATTTTATGTAGTCGTAGCATCTGATGTAAAGTAGTTACTATATTTGATAGTGGATCAAATGGGAAATGTATATAAATGTAGTCTATGGAAAGTTTAACAGTATGCTCCTGAGCACCCATAGGGCAGAGTTGCCAATGTTAGACATTTGACCTGAGGTAACCTGCAGGAAGTTGTTTTGTGGTGTTCTGTCACAGGTGTGAGATTATTAGCCAAATTAACTACTGCGGTTTCTCATGTTCTCCAAATTTATCTTGTAAAATGTATGACATGTCCTTCAGAATAAAACTGTCCTCCAAACTTTGGGGCAGATGGCAAAACAAGATGACATCTTTTTGAAAATGTGTCAAAATGTTCATTCAGTCAAGCAATATGTTTGGTTATGTATTTCTGAGTGCTTTATTAAATTCCAATAACAACCAAACTTGCTTGCACAAACACCTGTCACAAGAATGACTTAAAATAAGCAAATGAAAATATATAATAAATCAGTTATAATAATTTCCAAGGAAATAGCATCTCTGGGCTTAGAAAAATTCTATGTGAACTATACACACGTTTACTAAAGTCTTTAAAAATATTTTATTCAAATAAGTATAGTAACAATTAAATTAATTTAAAGATAAAATATTCCTGTGTAACTTGTTGCTGCAAAATTGTGTGTGTAGACGAATTGTTGCTGGCCTCTTGTTGTCTATGGGATCTGGACTTCTGTTCATCCCTTCACTACTGAAAGAATACAAGAGTAGAAGTGTTAAACCTACTATCCCAGCCAAACTCCAGCTTTGAAGAAGCAGAGTGAGCCCTGCTCAGGTTCAAGAGTCTGACATAATTAGCTGTGGCAGGAGAACTAGAGAATTTCAAACTAGAGACCAGGCAGGTAACTGATGATTCGTCTGGTGGCTTAAATTGTCAGACAACTATCTAGTTGCTAAAGTCCAATTGTGTTTTGAAATCTCTTCCAGGAGTGTAATTTTTATTACAAACCTTGAAAGACTTTTTAGATACCTTTTTACCTGTTGTTCTTTGCTTGTTTCAGAGAACAATTTAGATCTTCCCAGCATTGATCTAGGTTCAATTCAAGGCCCGTTGAGGGCAATCTTCAGTGCCCTGTTTAAACGAACCAGAGGAAGTCGCTGCAGAGTGAAGCATAGTGCATCTATTCCAGGTTGGAGTGCACACTCTCTGCACCACCCCATGGCCTTTGATGGCGTAAGAAGGGAGAAACTAGCCACAGGAATTGAATAGAGCTTCTCCATAATATTCCTCAGCACTAAACACACAAGTAGTTATCTATCCCTTGCATTTGACCTTCAAAATGATATTTCCAATCACCCAAACAAATCTACATGCTGAGCAATCAGCCTCCTTACGAGAAAAAAAAAGTGTCCAAATGGTTGTGCATTGAACAAGTCTCTGCTGTGCTACATTATCTTCGAAGTGGAGGAGGTGGGGGAATAGAAACAAAAACAGCAAGTGATTGTTATGCAATTATGCCATTAGCGGCAATCATTATAAATTAATATGGGTAAGTTTGTTAACAACAGGCAGATGTTCATTGCTGCAACTTTGATCATGAAGCCATGACTCCAGGAGTTACCGCGGCTGGGATTTAGGTTGGAAGGTGCTGAAGCTGAGCAGCACCCATCCTGTCGGCGTGCTTTTCCTCCACACGTTTCTTCCTACATGTGTAAAATGCACACCTGTTCAACCATTCAGACACCCTTGATAATTCCGTTCCAGCTGGTTTGCACTTGGATTAGATGCTCTTTGCATTAGGTTGTAGATGTAGATATGGTTTCTGTAGTGATGGGGCAGACTCCAGAGATCTATTGGCTGCCGGCTTTGTAAATTTCATTCAGTTTGGTCCAATCGCAGGAGGAGAGAGACTGGTACAGCCTGGACCTCTCTCTCTCTTCAATCTCTCTTTTTCTTGCAGATCAGTCTCTCTCCCTGTCTCTGCCTCTGTGCATAGGCAATCAGAGCTCTTACTCATAGACTCAACTCTCCCTTTTGCACTGCTTGTAATGAATTTTCTTCCTGAATGTAGGTCGTTTACCACCGAAAGCGTCAGTTTCCTCCCAAGCCAGCGTCTGCTGTGTGTTTTTCTTTTGCTTTTTTGGGGGTCGATGCATTCCTTTGGACCAGAAAATCGCCTTGGATTCAAAAAAAGGAGAGAGGGACCTGGTATGATCTCCTGGCAGGATTTGGCTGTGTGTTAAAAACAACAAAAAAAGGACTCTTATGCGTCTGCAGCTATTCCAGTGCTAAGGTAGGTGTCATAGATTAAAGGTTTGATGTTCATTTTCTTTTCTTGGGTCTTTTTGATTTTTGGCTGGTGGGGGGTGGAGGGGTTGCAGTTGGTACTCTGGCAAAGGTTGACCGGTTTGCTGCAGTCGTCTGTGTGCTTTTACTTTTCCCATCATTTATCAAGCTCGACTTTCTTTCTGTCACCTCTACCATCAGCCCGTTTGGATGTCACATATGCATGCACATGTGTGTGCATACCTATATATCTTTCTCTAAATACCCCCCTTTTATCCCTCCCGCCCCCTCCCCCCCATTTCCTTTCCCTTTGCACCATCATTTGGGTTAGAGGCGTTTTGCTGCAATCAGCTATTTGAAAAGGCTCTGGGGCTCGGTATGAGATGTTTACAAAGTAGCTGTGCTTACAGACAAATAAACAGAAGTGTGCGGAGAGAGAGGGGGGGGGAAATATCTGCAGTAGAGGGAAAGAAAAATAGCAGAGCTCCGGTTCCGTGCAAACGCGGAGCCGAGAGACGGTGGAAGGAGCAGCACCTCATGCACCGTGTGCGCGCCTGGGTTTATTGGGGAATTACAAAACCAGCACGTAGGGCTCTGGTTAACCACTCCCCCCCCAGCCTCCCCGGGCAAAATGGGGGACAGGAGGGGGGATCTTGGCTCTTTCTCTCTCTCTTTTTTTGCTTTTCGTGATTCGTCCTCTTCATTTTGTGGGCTCTTGGTAAAATGCCTGCTTCTGTGATGCATGGGGTAGCACACGTGATGGACTGGAGCCTGGCGCTGGGGAGGGGGCAGCTGGGGGGGATGTGTCATTGTGTGCGTGTGGTTGTGTGGGCACGCTTGTGTGAGCATGTGAGCGTGGGTGTGTGTGGTTGTGCGAGATGTGTGAGGACGCGTGTGGTGTGTTTGTGATTGTGCGATGTGCGTATGAGTGTGTGAGGTGTGTGCATCTGTGAGATGTGTGCGGTTGCATGTTTGCGTGAGATGTGTCAGGCTGTGATGTGTGAGTGTGCGCGTGCCGCGTGTGTGTGTGTGAGGTTGCGTGGGGGTGGCTGCATGTGTATGTGTGAGTGTGTGGATGCGTGAGGATGTGCGCGTGGTGTGTGTGTGTGTGTGTGTGTCAGGCTGTGTATGAGTGTGCGGGGGTTGGTTGTGCACGCGAGTGCATGTGGTTGCATATGCGTGAGTGTGCGGTTGTGGCGGTGCGGTGTGCAGTGAGAGGGGCTGTCTCGGTGTCTGTGCCCCGTCCCGCAGTGCCGGACGGCCGTGCCCCGGAGGCGGGAGGCGGGCCCAGGGATGCGTGTGTGGCGGGCTGGAGCCTGGGCCCCGCTGAGCCTCCCTCCCGCGCCGCAGCCACCCCCTTGCTCCCCGCGGGGGCCGCGATTGATGCCGCGCCCCTCCCGCAGCCGCCACCTTGTGCCTCCCCTTCCCCTGCCTGCTCGGCTCCGCCTCCTCTGCCGGCCCCGGGGTCCGGCGCTGGCACCTGCTGGCTGCGGGCACCGCCCGGTGCAAAGGGTGCGGGCGCCCTCCCCCACAGCACAGGCCAAGCCTCCCTGGGACTCCCCCCTCCTCGCTGTGCACGGAGGATGAGCCCTGCCTCGAGCCGACAGCCTGCAGGGCTGTGCTCTTTCCTCCTTGCCCCCAGCTGCCCCGGATGGATCCCCTGGCTTCTGCCCCTATCACTGCAGAGGGGGCGAAGCAGGAGGAAGCACCCGCAGGAGAAGCACCCTGCAGAGACCACAGTGCGCCTGGGCATCTCGCCAGTCCTGCCTGCCATTCCATTTGTGGCTCAAGGGGGCACCCTAGAGCTTCATGCCCATCTCAGGGCAACCGTGCCTTTATTCCCAGAGGAGCCAGCTCTGCTGGAGGGCATTGCCTCCCTCTCTCTCCTCCTGGTCTTAGCCAAGAAGCTGAGGCTGATTTCACAAGCACTGGGTTTCCTGTTTCCTTTTGCAGGCACTCCTTGACGCTGGAATTCACCAGGATGTGGCTGTATGCCATTTATTAACATTGTTCTTCTTCTTGTTATGTATTTGATTATCACTCTGAGACGAGGCAATCATTTAAAAAGAGAGGAAAAGAAAGAAACTCAAGAGATAAGTGAATCGCCTATACTGCCGGCCTATCCCTTATTTTCATTAAGGAACCTAATAATAGAAGCCTTATCTACCCCTGAAACTAAGCTAATTTTAATAGTAGACGCAGGGGGAAGTAGAACTTTGTCGAAACAACCAGGTGCTGTTCTTGCGAGAAGATTCCACAAGGTGGTAGTATGGACACTTCCTAGCGATTTTTTATTTTATTTTATTTTGAGGTTCCAATTGCCTGAAAGGTTTCCCCCCACCACCCAACAGCTCCCCCACACTTATTTCCATATCTATATCTATATCTATATGTGTATATAAACCCACACACTTTATATATCTCTATATGTATATATTTTTAAAAAAAAAACAAAAAACATTGCATGCATGGTCTAAAATGACAAAAGCATCCTTGTTTTAAAATGGTTTAGCATTCAGGCGACACTTCCTAGCTGAGCTGCTGCTTCGTTTGTCGAGTCCTGAGAAACAAGGGAACAGGAAAAATTTTAAATGCAAGTTTTCAGCTGTGTTGGTCTGGGGTTGGTTGCAAAAAGTGGAGAATCTGGCTGTGCATGAGGCAAGGGGCAGTAATTCTGCCCAAGGACAGGTAATGGAATGATATGTGAAAGTCAGTATTATGTTAGATAGATTAAAAATTATGGATTAAACTGTAGCAGTGTATGCTTCAGTGAAGAGAGGCAGAGAGGGATGTGGTCATTTAATCTATTTCACTGGATGCCTATATTTAGCTTTTGGAGTCCATAGGCTTTATTGGGGTACTGCTGTGGGCCATCACCATGATGTAAGCAAATGCTCTGGGTTTTTTTGATTATAAACTTTGTATTCATATGTGTGTGCGTATGATCTTTATAATGATGATTGATTGTTAGACAGGAAAAAAGAGTATCCTTTAAATCTAGGCAGCACATTATAGTAGTATCATAGAGTAACATATGTAGTTATCATAGTATCATAGAGTAACATAGAGTAACATTGATTCCATATGATTCATAACATGAGGTTGATTGTGCATGTGTCTAGATAAAAGAGGTTAGAAGGCAAGGACAAATAGATGGGATTATTGGCAGTTACACCAAATGGAAATCTCTGGCATTTTTCTCTCCAGATATGATTGCAGCATGGATTTCACTACAAATTTAAGTAATCTCAGATTAGTGGAGGGGCAGTAATTTTCATCCCCTAGGACACAAATTAAGTGCATTTATTATTAGATATGTAAATCTTTTCATGGTATTAATATAAGAAAATAATTTGGGGTTATCATAGAAAGCTAATCATTATTTCTTTTAATTTTAATTCACTGCATAAAGAACTCAGGCTAATTTATTTGGATGGACTATTTGCAGATTTAATGTGAATCCTTCATTTTGAATTTATTTTTGGTATCAAGTGTACTTCTCTCACCTCTGTTACTATTTGTACAGAGTGGTCTAATAGATACTGTTGCTATTAGGAGGGTTGCTGCAATTTTTTCTATTTATACTGGGGATAGAGTTGCATATTAGTAGTCATAAATATATTCCAATTAATTGTTAAAAAGAACAAATGTAAAAAGGTAGCAAAAATATTTTGGTAAACTGGAACATCAAAGTCTATGACAAATACAGTTCTATGAGAAAAATACAAAATACTATTTAATTTTGAAGTACTGATTTTTTGCACTTGAGAATGATTTCCATTTGTGTATGTGAGTTGTTTTATTAATATTATTGCATAGATAACACATATATGCAACTATGGTTAGTGTGTTAAATGTAGCTGAACTAGTTGTTATTGTTAAAAGTGTGTTTTGCAATCACTATATATTTTGTAGTTATTATTGTTCATCAGGAATCTGATCGAAAACTCACTGAAATGATTTTGAGATTTTCCATTGATTTATAATATTCTTTAGACCAGTTCCATACTTGTAGAAATATATATGGAGACTACAGAAGAAATGTATGCTTGTTATCTAATATTAACATTTCTAGTAGGGATTGATAAGTGTTCCTTTGCATAGTAGTTTTATGTCAAATAAAGAAAAATGCCAATAAATACACTAAAAATTCAATAATCTGTGAAGCTCTTACACTGCATTTTTTTTACTCAAGAATGCAGAATGGTCAATTAAGACATGCCTGGTTAGAAAATATATTACAAGAAAAATGTTATAAAAATGGTAAAATAAAATGGTATAAATAAAATAGTTCAGCTGGACTGTATTGAATTAAGATAGCTAATACAATACATAGATTTACCAAAGATTTTACATTCATAGATTTGTTCTCACCCATGCTCAAATGGGTCCACCATTCTTCAAAAGGGCATTTAATTCAAAGGGATGATGATTAAGAGTTTGTTAAAATGGCTTTCTTAATAAGCAGAGTCCTAACCAAGCCCTAGTGAAAGTAAGAGGTAAAAAGAACAACTGCTTTAATGAAGATTTCATATAACAAACAGTGATGCATGTGTTTTCTTTTTAGCATAAAAGTAATTCACGGAGTGTATTCTGAATACTCTACGAATGTGTGAACTTCTGTTTTTGACAGGTTCTCAATACAGCCTCCACTTGGCCTTTGAAGGAGGCATGCTGCTGTATGATGGTTGAATCACACAGTGTGAGGAACAGGTCCACCTGGGTGGGACAGGAAAAAAACATGGTGCTGCAAACAACATAGGATTTAGTCATTCTGCCATTTGAAGACGTCATAAAATATAAATATTCCAGATCTCTTTTTGTGTGAGCAAGATCCATTAGTAATGCACACCAGGCTATGAGTAAAAACCTAATAAAACCAAAACATAAACATGAGCCTGGCAATGAGCCACTCGGATCAATATGGGGCTCTCATTCCAAACCGCAGCTATTCTGTGTCACAGTTCAGCTCAGGTGCGCTCAAGCAATGTTTGTAAAGCATTTATGCTCTGAACCATTTCGATCCCCACATCTGACAGGGTTATGTACTCAACTCTGTCACCTTTTAATAGGTCTCATTGTGTTTGCTTTAGTAGTCCCCAGATCTGAATTGCAAGAAAAAAAAATGCTTGTTGGCTTAAAAATAAAGAAAAAAAGGGGAAAAAAGATGTTTTGACAGTAATCTTGGAAATAATAGAGATTATAGAGGATGAAGACCCACTTGTCACAACCTGAAGATGGTATTAGGTGAGGGGGGAAGGGTGATGTACACCCTTAAAGAGTACATTTAAAAAACCAAAAACAAAAAGAGGAGCACATGGTTAATACCTTTGGGGAAAAGGTTTTTTTTTTAAGGAGGTGCTTTTATAAAAAAGCATGAGTTCATATCTGTTTAGATATAAGTGAATTTAGCAGGGAAATGTTTATGTATTCTTATGCTTAAAATCTATATTAATTAGTATAATTTCTTGTCTGACTTTCCAGAGTATGCATGATGATCACAACACCAAACTGTCCTTCTGGTTCCACCTGTAATGGGGTTTTACTCCTAGTATCGCCAAATCAAGGAAGGAAGCATTTGTTTACCATGTGAAATGAGGCCTAGCTATAATGCTCATAAATGTAGGGAAACATTCTAAAAATAAGTTACAATGAATAGGATCATATTTTAGGATATTATATTCTGCTGGGGTGTGTGTGTCACTCACACACTACTTAGGACATTTTAGAAAATATATCCAACTTAATATGGCTAGTAACTGTATTGTAGAGGTTAAGAGTTTTCATTCTCATCTTGCCATTGTTGATTCATGTGTACACTTACAGAGAAAGCTTGTGTTAAACTATTATTTAAAAAGCTGTAAACATATTACAGTAGTCTAATTGTCGATCTCTTGGAAGACTAGCCAGGAAATAGGTTCTACCATTATGAAAATAACTTTCTTTGACAGTATTTCTTTCTTCCTTGGCTGTGGATTTTGTGTGGAGCATAACAGGGTCATGCTGAAGAGTAATGGTGGCATTAGTTGTACTGTAGACAATCTATAGTGTCATGCCTGTTAAGATATTAACTGTCAAGCAGTTATAAAATTATTCCACAAAATTATGACATTATTTTATATTACACATTGCATAGTGTGAAATAACTACTTTTTATTTACCATTCTTTTAAATTATTCATATTTTATATATAATGGAGGAGTATTACTTTGGCATTATGTTGATCAATAACATGAAGTGCCTCAGCACGTTATAATAACAGATGAAAGAGAAAGTACTTAACAATTAGAGTATCTAGAGTATCATAAAATGTTGGTTGTATTCATTTTTCTTCATTAGAATGTGCATTTTTTATTGAATATAAATGTGCAATACAAAAGTTTTGCACACATTATACATTTACAAGACCATATATTTCTAGGGCTATAGTCCACTTTCCCCTTTAAGCAGGTGGAAATACAACACTTCAATCTGGAATTAATCTGTAAAGTCAAGAACTGAACTAAACTACTCAGAAAAAAGGTTCTTTCCTGTCTTAAGAAAGTAAATTTTGTTTAGGCGATCCAGTTAGTTTTAAGTTAATCTTTTCCATTTTTATTCCAAAGGACTCAAGAAATTAGCAGATTTCCTCAAACAGTTCTGTTTTAGTTCATGGTCTTTCTAAATCAGAGTTTAACAACTGTTTTGACTATGGAAAATTTAACTTGTATTTTTGTACACTTCAGGTATTTCCAAATATAGCGTTTGGGAGAGGGGAGGCAACAGGCAGAACAACCTGTTAAATGTTTTTTGCACTTGAAAGGGCAAAAATCCAACTTCATAAAACAATGCAGATGAGTTTTGTGACGTTACCTTAGTATTTTTTGCCCCTATATATACCCCAGGGTATATATCATTTGTTTTTTATTTTTTGTTTAACTTTGTTAGCTTATGTATTGTATGCTTCCCAAGATGCACTGTGTCTTACCTGTATTTTGTACAGTTTAAAATATTTATTTCTGGTCTGTAAATAAATAATAAAATTAAATGATAGGTCAAATCTGATACTTTTGAAATAAAAAGGTCCTCTTTTAGATGTATCAAAATGTAATAAAAGTTGATAGTGCAAAACTGATTTTTGTATTGTCAAAACAATTTGAAATGGCCCATCACTTGTTTCTGTTTTTGTTTGTTTCCCTATCCGACTTTACCGTAACTAAACTTCTGCAGAGATATTCCTAGATATAACAATGTATGGTACCAGCTATATGTCTTCTTAATATACAACTGTCTCACTTCTCCTTTTTTTACTGGACATAGCATTAACCAGTAAAATAACCAAGATTAATATTAGGGGCCCATGTCTGATTAATTCACTGGATTGATTACTATTGATGAGTGAGCTGTGAATCAGACCTTGTCATAAGAAAACACTATAAGAGACAGAAGTAGGCAGAACCTCATGCATTAAAGGGTATTAGCTTAATTTTAAACTGTGCTTATTAAAATCCATCTTTCAAGCAGCAAAAAGGAAATCTTACATTTGCAAGAAATCTTTTACATAAAATCTATTCCATCTTTGGAAGGTTGTTAGAGATGAAGAGGGCATATGGATACTATGCTCGCAAGTCTATAGAACCAAACAGATCAAAACTATAAAGGCCTGTGTTGTCATTAGTCTGTTTTCAAGACTATTGTTCATTGGTGAATCCAGGATTTTGTAAAGGCAAGTATGGGAATAGCAACCAGTGATTTCCACCCCTCTCTCAGCTTCCCCTTCTCACTAGGATGAGCAGACCATGCTGTGGGAGCAGTAGCCAGAGACTTTTTATAGTCCCCAAAGTAGGCAAGAATTTTATCCCTAGCTGCTCTCAGTACCCTCTCCTTTCCCTTCTATGCTTGGGGGCAGATCCCCTCCCCTCCCATTCCTCCTGTTATCTGCCTGCCTGTGCCACTGTCTCCCTTAGCCCTGGCTGACTTAAGAACAGGAACTCCAGAGCCCCTCCTGGCAGGTTCCTCTCCCTCTGCCTGCTTCTGGATTGTCAGGGAACATGGAGGATGAGGAATCTACCCACTGTTGCTGTCCTGGGCTGGGCTTCCCACACAACCTAGCTGGAGTGGGGGCAGGAGTGACTCTGGAGCTTCCCCACTCCTGGGGCAATTGGAGACAGTAGCAGTGGGTAGAGGAAAGGAGGTATCAGAGAGAAAAGAAGGAGACCTGCCTCTGAGCTCGGAGGGGAAGGCAGGGTTCTTACCTGTTTTGGTGTCTTAACTCTTTGGCCGTTGCTCCTGTGGTGTGGTCTGACAGTGGAGTGTGACCACACTACTGTACCCTCCAGTCATGGAAATGAAGATTTGTACAACACTATAATTTTGTGACATTTCTCTGAGATTTTTATTTAAACAAATGTTGCATCTACCCTGGTTAGTCTTTGGTAACTGAAGTGATGGAATAGACTTGTTTAATTACTATTAATGTTATACCACTATAAGCTTTGGGATGTAGGGAAGACTTTGCCCTATATAGGCATATCAGTGCTGTATCATCTTGCTATATTGTCCTTTGGATACCTATTCTACTTCTACAGCTCATGGCTCATGAGATGATGGCTTATACAGTATTTTGAAAAGCTCTGTGCGATTATGGTAGGGATGTGCAACTCCCGTAATACTTTGGCAACATTTGACATTTCCAAAACTCTTTTATCAATGTCAGGATGATATAGCCTGATCTCATTCCTTGGATAGCAATAAAAGTGTCTGCTTCAGATTCTGGGTCTTGTGAGATATCTCAGGCAACTGCATTAAAAAGGAGTCCAGCAGCATTAATGGACAGTGAGAGATTGACACAAGGGATTATTACTGAAATAATTGTTCCTTCATCCAGTCTCCATAGTGAAATGTCTTAATGTTGCTTATCAGGTTAAGATTTTGCTTATCAGTTGGGCATCATTTGTGAACCTAGCACATACCTACAGACTGTTTGGATAGAACAATTCTCCAGGCCAGTGGCAGGCAATACTAGCTTCATAACTAAAGTAATAATTATAAAATCTTCCTGTTGCACTATGCATTATCTATGTGAAAGCCAAGATGAGGTCTCAATGCCCAATGGAGTGAGGAGGAAGTAGGTCTTGCCACAAATTATGCACAGCTGGACAGACAGGCTGTGGCACCGAAGGCTGTATATTAACACAGCCTGTGGTAGGCTTGCTGCCCAAGTGAAAAATGTTCAAAGCACATATTCCCTAAATGTAGGTGGGAAATTGGGAAATGATACAGATCACTGCTTTTGAGAGGTGTAAGCATTGATAATTGGCACCATTGAAAACCAGTGTCACCCAACAGGTAGAGGATACCTCTTTATGTGGTAGATAATACACATATATTTTTAAGATTATGGTGATAGTAATTTATATGATTTAAGTTGAGATGAGTGCAGTTCAAAGCATTATGGAGGTATTGCTGCAGCAGTAAGTGTTAACAATTCTTATGAAAAATTTTGTTTTCCTGGGATGATGTTAGAACTGTATCATTTATACATCTGCCTTTTCCTCCTGGCATATACACAAGATACATACATTACAATAAGACATTTAAAGGAAAAATATGTTCATATGTTTGATGAAATATAGTATGTTTGATATCATCTTTGCACATGGCAATAATCTTTGCATAGGTACCTCAGGCAGCCAAAAGATATGTCATTTTTTTTAGAATACATAAAGCACTTCCTCTGGTCCCTTTTCCATGCCATTTATAAATGAGTTTGCCCTATAACTGCACATACCGCAGGTTGTGTCTTGTCATTTTGAAAACAGTTGCAATGATGTATATGTAGGCCAAATATTTAAAGGGTTAGTGATTGACTGTAATTTTATGAACATAGTTTACACGGCTATGATTCCATGGCCTTCAATGAAGTTACAACTGATAGCTCTATTTTTGTATAAATATACAGATCTGAAAAAGAATCAGGCTCTCAAAATCTCCTTTAGAATCCCTTTTGGTTATCTTTTGTAATCCTAGGTTAACATGCTTCTTAGTCCAACATAAATGTCTCTGTTTCTTGTTTTTTGTGGATTCTTGTTTTCTGTGGCCTAAAATTGCTTACTAGGCAGTTACATATATTTCCCCTTGTAAATGTGAGTGAAATGATTCATCACAAATTCCTATAACTGCATTAACCTTCTTGATACAGTGGTTCTGGGAAGTTTAGAGAATGGTGTACGTAGATGACAGGAGAGAGTTCAAATTGGATTCTTGAGATAGGAGACTCGTTTTAATACATGTTACAGTGGAATAGGCTTAGAAGTCTACAAGAACACAATTTAAAGCTGTTTTTTAGTATATACATTCTTTTTTATCATAAATTCTCCATTACTTAATCCTTACTAAGTAATTACATTTTTCCTGAACTATTTTCATTTTAAATCCTAACTTTAAACACTAAACATTCTTAGTAAGAACTAATTTTCAATTTACTTTCATAGTTCGTTTTTACTTGGGTAGGAGTTTTAGGATGAAACATCACATGGAGAAAAAATATCCCCTGACAACCTATTTTATCATCTTATGCTGATCTATCTTTCTGCTCTGGCATGCATCAATTTGTGGAATCTCCCTCCCTGGAAATTTTCAAGCAGTTTTGCCAGAAACTTGGCTGGGATGATTTAGTCAAAAATGATCCTGCCTTGAGCACAGGGCTGCACTAAATGATCTCTTGGGTTATTTTTACATGTGTGCTGGGACATGGTGCTGGGTGCTTTAATAATTTGTGAGTTGCACTATTTAAAAGTGCCTGTACATCATATCAGCATCTCCGTGCTGAAAAATGGCAGCAGGGCACTGGAACTAAAGGTCATTGAATGTGTTTTAGTTCACAGTGCCCTGCCACCATTTTTTCAGCACGAAGATGCTGATACACATGTTGTGGAAGACTGTTGGAGCTCAGAAACTGACATGCTGGCATTCCAGCACATCCGAAGCAGGGTCCTCATACATATGTAGGAGCCTATGATCTCACTTCTAGCTCCACTTTCCTAAGGTCCCTATAAAATTGATTGCATAGTCTAAAAATAAACACAGAATTTTATGTTTAAAAAACCCCCTCAACTTACGTTAAAGTATTTTTTTGGAAAAGAAAAATTAAATCTCTGGCTGAAAGTATTGTTTGCAACATTAAGTTTTACTTCCATTAGTGAAAAGAATGAATGCTTGGAAAAATCTATAAAAATAAATATAGGTATTGAATGTAAATAGCTGAATGTTAAATGATCATAGTCAAGCTCCTGACTGAATTATAGAACTTTTGGTACAGAGATATTGTTTTAATCAGTATTCCCTTTACCTTTTGGGCCAGTTGGAGGACTTTTTTGCGGGATGTGGGGTTGGAGGGGAGAGGGGATTATTTAATTTGAAAGCAGTTTTTTTACAAAATTAACACGTAGCAGTTCCAGGGAGTTAAAACTTTTTCATGGTATGGATGGTGGTTTCATTTATTGTGTTGTGGACAGCCTGCTATTACACTAATTACACATTCTAGGATAGATTTTCTATCCTACTCAGGTTACAAGCATGACTGTAAATGAAAATCTGGGGTAAGATTCTCACCTTTATTCCTGTCCCTTTACCCTGGGTAGGTCTCAAGTTGAATTAAAAAATATTAAAATGCCCTGGTTCTGGGAGGAGTCTTCCAGGATTTCTTTTCAAGCTGTGCTCTAGAGAGATCATCAGAGGTAGGAATGGGGACAAGAGGATTGGGCCAGGGTCTGTAGTGCTGTGATAATTCCAAACAGTGCTGTGACCTATCCAGAAACTCCGGGACAGTAGAATAACGGTGAGACAACCCCTAGCTTCTCCAAATTATGCCAGGACTCATGCCAGCTGTTGAATTAGAGCAGGACTGGGAGTGTACCGGATTAGTTTAAAGCCCCTTCAGGCCTCTGAAATGTTTGGTCTTTACTGCACTCCTTACACACGCAACATAGATTGTCATCATATATTTCAAATTTTTCAGAAGTATCCTGCAATCACTATTGAGACTCGTAAACCTAGATTTAGGGTTATGAGAATCTGGCCACGTAATTTGCTGATTAAATGATGCTGAATCCTTCTGAAAATCCACCATCTCCCTATGAGGTATATCTTAAGAATTTCTGTTTCATATATTCTCTTTCCTAGTGAAGGAACACATTTAGAAAGACTTCAAGGAAGAACTATGAGTGTTTTTGTATTGCTTCCTCTATATTGTCTTTAAATTAAAAATTGACATGGCTATAAATAATTCTACCTATTTACTTACAATTAAGATTCACAAATAAAGTATTAAATGCAATGGAAATGCCCAATTTTAAATTTTGAAGAATTTTTTTTGATAGTGTATGGGAACAATATCATTGCTTCTTAAATGAATTTGATATGTCCAGCACCATGGGAATTTATTTGTATTCTTTTTTAAAATATGAGGTAATGCCCTGATACCTTTCTTACAGAGATTTATGCTATAACGAGTAAGTATTTTATCCTCTCTCTTTGCTAACTCTTACATTCTTTCTTAAATAATCTTTGCAATACTACATTTAAATGCACTTACAGCTTTTGCAAATCAGCAAACAAGTACCCAATATCTAGATATGCCGCAGGGTAATCCAAAGTACAAAATTTAGCCATGGGCATTAACAACACATACAGTGATTGCTGTCATATCTTGGTGCTTTTCCCAGAACTGCTACATTCAGAAGGCTGTACTTTGAGGAAAGATGTTATGGGATCAGATGTCTAAATTTATTAGAGGCTGCCCAAGTGCAACAGGAACTATAAAACAGTCTTTGAGGATCTTGTTGTCTTGTTTTTGTTTTATACAATGGCAAATGAAGTGGTAGTTTACACAGAGTTCTTGAGTATACCAAGAGCAACAAAATAATTGATCTTCTAGGCACAGTCGGAGGACTTGTTGCTTATAAATACTTGCTTTTCAACCAAGCTATAGCACACACTTCAGTTTAAGCTCCTTAAAAGTACTAGCAGAGAGGAAAGGTGAAGTTATCCGCTTTTTTAATGGTCCTAGTGACTATGAGATACTCAAACAAATGTAATGAATTTGGAACAGCATAATGTGTGGTCCTAACAAAGACTGAGCATGCTCTGGTTAGTTGTATCAAGTGGTTGTATACACTGACCTCAGGAGTCTGAAGAATCATAATTAGATAATTTATTTTGACTGTTCTCCTCGTGGGACAGAAAAATGAGAAAATAAGATTCAGGGTTTCTGTTTATGTGTTTCTTTACTAATATGCATCACTTAAATGTTCTTTTGGTTAATAATTGGTAATGGATTCTTACAGGATGGTTACATCACTAGTCAACATAAACCATTAACCATGCCAGCAATTCCAAATAGTAAGATTTTAAGGAAAGTGCTTGTATTAAAAATAATATTTAAATGTTAAGAGAATTATTCAAAATTAGATGCTACCTTATAGAGGATCAAGAACTCCTACATGTTTCTGGGTTTGTTATAGGTACTCTAGGGTCTAGACAGAGGTACAGGCTCTTCCCAGCTGTAGCACTTAAAAATGGCTGTGAGTCTGTGCTGTGAAAGAGTTCTGCAACGAGGGTGCTGGAGAACAAAGTGTGAAAAACATAAGTTGCTTTTTTTGCCGTTGTCCTGCCATAAACATTTTATAGCATAACAGAAGCCAAACAAATAGTCATCCATACCCCTTGTCATGGTACAAATACCTGAAATGTGTGGCTACTACAAAGATGAGATTAATTTGTGACACTCTTTAGGCAACCCAGGCATCTGTTCCAGGGGCTTGAGGGGCCCAATCCTGTTCAACCCTGGAATTCCCAAACAGAATTGGGCCTCAAGTCTTGGGAGGACCTTTCTAGCTTTTCTGTCTAACACAGTGGTGCCCCAGGGAATGTCGGGTATGTCTCTACAATCAGGGTAAGTCAAAGGTCTGCACTTACAGAGATATGATCCTAGGATTTCTGGGGTGCATCTCTGTAAGTGGGGACAATTGGGTTTTTCCCACTATTCCCCTGTGGTCTCCAGGGTGTGCCTCTGCAGTAGGAAAAGTCAAAGTTCTGCTTACAGAGATCTGCTCCAGGGAATCCAGGGTATGCCTGTGTAAGTGGGGAAACCCCAACTTATCCTGCTTATAGATAACACCCTGAAGATTTCTGGGGGTGCATCTTTGCATGAGGGAAAGCCAGACAGGTGCTTCCAGGGCTTGAGGAGCCCATTCCTATATGGGTATTACTGGGGCATGCAGGACTGAGCCCTTCAGACGCTGGGGAGACATCATTCTTTGTCCTATAGCATCAATAGATGGAAATTACAGGTGATACATTTTACCTAATGAGGCAGATCAGCTGTGCTTGCATACAGCTCAGCACAGCTGATTTGTTTCATTTGTCAATGTCTATTCCTAGGCAAAGATCTCATCTTGCATTATGGGTCCAAGTCTGGAGGCTCCTTCAGACTGCTGACTGGAAAGGTGAGACCATTGCCTGTTTGCCCCACTGCTCCCTCAGCTTGTGATGTCTGCTCATTGCCACTGTGAGCCTGGTCACTTTTACTTTGGGAGGGCTTGTCAATGAGTGTAGTGGCACTGTCATCTGAGGGAGTTGGGAATACAAGTCTAACATTAGATTCTATTCCATCTATTTGGTGCAGAAATGGACTAAGTGCAAGTCTGGTCTACCCTGCTTGAGTTTCTGAAAAATTGGTAATACAAGTTTGGTGGGTTTTCCTCATCCTTGCTAGTTTTTTTGTGATTCAGTCTCAAGGATGAGATTCCTCTTAAACCACCTTCTCTGATGATGCAGCCAGATTCTCTTCTTTTCTATGGGCACATATACATGAGACACATTAATGTACATAAGCTTAATTTAATGCATAGTAAGGGCACATGTCTACATGTGCACAACCTTAATGCACATTAAAATGGTGAAATTAGGTTAATTGTGCCTAAATTTGATACCTGCAAGTATAGGTATCAAATTTAGGAATGATTAGTTAAAGCATATTACCACACATGTAGACACAGCCTGGCACTAATTTTAGTGCTAGGTCTGCCCAGCCACTAGGATTACATGTCAGAGCTGCAGGGAATTAGCACTAACTTTAGTGCTAAAAGCACTAGTTTTAGTGCCAAGTCCCTACACATGTAAAAACTTGCCAAAAATTCCTTAAGACACTGTGATAGAACACAATATATACCCACCACTTGTAAAGACCACAGTAGGGCACTGGATGTGCCTGCCTTTTTAAGGGCCTGAAGCTGGCAGCCTCCAGGTGCCTGATGAGGGCAGCCATTTTGGAGCCTATATAAACACAGGCAGTTTGGCTGCTGGGGGTTAGGCAGTAACATTATCTGGTTGGAGAGCTGCTGAGAAGAATGTGTAAAGGTAAGGGGGTGCTGTAGGGGTAGTAAGGAGGTTCCATGGTCCTGGGCATGACCTGGAACTGTGCCCTCCTGGGAGTAGGTGGCTAGGTGGTACTGTCTGGTGCAGGAGCCCCAGGAAATGCCAGGCCAGTTACCACCCTGGTGAAAGGTGAGTTGGGGTGCCATAACCCCTTTGACCCCACTACTGGGTGGGTTACCCTGTTTGTGGGAAGGGCCCAGAGGGTGGACAGGGAGGGAGAGAGAGAGTGAGAGCGCACCCTTAACTGGCCCAGGCTGGGGCCAGGACTTGGAGAGGGGTCAAAAGGGCCAGGGGCCCACTGTGAAGAAAGCACAAGAGCTGGAGGCCTGGGGTTCCAACTCCACTAGAGGTAGGCCAGTGCAAGTGGCCGAAGGTCCTGGGGAGGGACTGCACCTGAGAGAGGAAGATGGTTTGGGGAGCTAGGAAGCCCATATAGAGGCAGAGAGGCCGCCTGAGTAGATGGAACATGGATGGGTCTGTGTAGAATGATCCTGAGGCCCAGTGTGGGGATCTGGTGAGTAGAGGAACACCAAGATGCCATCAGTGAGGCTTGGGCTGGGGTATTGGGGTGGAAGGAGCTGCAGAGAATGCCCCCTGGCATCAGGGCTCGAATGGGTAGCCTCCTGCTTACTGAACTTTTTAGACCATGAAAGACATGGTGGGTGAGAATAGGCAGGTGGTTGGCCCAAAGACAGGTGGGCAAGCCATGGAGATTGGCCCAGAGGAGGCCCCCTGTCACAGCACATGAAATTTAGTTGAGTTTAAATGCATGTGTAGATGTGTCCTATGTTGCCTTCTCCTCCAATGTCAGGTGACTCTGCACTTCATTTTCAGGCTGTGACCTTAGAGTCTCTGTACCTTCTACTGGGAGCTCAGCCTATAGCAGGTGTTTACCCTGGAATGAGTAATTGCCAGGGTAATAAGGGGTTGAGGAGCTAAATTTGTGCTATGTTAGGATAAAGCAGTATGCCTTGTGTCCCATCTCCCAAGGTGGTAAGTCCCCATTTACAAGTCCTGTGGGACAGGGTTCTCCCACCCTGAAAGCATAACTTGAGACCTTGCTGTGTCGTGCTTGGGACCAAATAATCTCCCCTTTCTACTCGCATGGTGGATGCAAGTCGCCTCTCTAGTAAGGGGCGGTTTTGAACTCTATGGAAAGAACAGGGCTTCCTTTCAATGTAAGGTCACAGTTGATGGACTACTTCCAGAGGAATTTCCACTACCAGTCCTCAAATGACTGGGAGTTGATTAAAAAATGACATGGACTCTTACCCTAAGAAGCACTGAGAACCCTTGCCTGCCATGAAAAGCTACAGAATTTATGGGCTCTAGCCATCCCCCTCATGAAAAATGCAAGCTTCCAGAGTACCCTGCTCTTGAGTTGTAGCCAAGTAACTGTTTAAAAACATTGGCAAAGAAGAGCGCTGTACAGGGCCTACTAGCTCATTTTGCCCCTCTCAGCCCACTCACTATTTTTCCCTGATGCAGGGGGGTTGGGCAGAGGCTGAGAAAGTGATGTTCATAGATTCATAGAAAATTAGGGTTGGAAGGGACCTCGGGAGGTCATCTAGACCAACCCCCAACAGGAATGGTGGTAAGCTTTGTTTTTTTTTTTTTAATCGCGCACACGTATTTAAATTATAGTCATAAGATCACAGGAAAGTGGGGCTGAAAAAACAAACAAAAACCAAACCTTCTGAGATCATTTAACCAGCCCCTTTCCTCAAGGCAGGTTTATCCTTGACTAAATCATCCCAGACAAGTCTGTCCAACCTGCTCTTGAGAACTTCCAAGGATGGAGATTCTACTGTTTCTGTACATAGCCCGTTCTAATCCTTGACCATCCTTATTGTCAGAAAATTCTACTGCATCTGCAGCCTAGGATTAGTTTAGAATTTAATTAGGATTGAATAAAATTGGGGGGGGGGAAAAGGAAAGTGAAAGCCTGAATCAAGCCTTATTAAATCCATGTTAGTACAAGTGACAATTATGTATATCTGATGGTTTTTATTTCCCAAGAACTAGGTTCCAAAAAAACCAACCTGTAAATAATCTTAAATCAGTTTTTATGGGTGGAACTTTTTTTGCTAAAACTGATGGCAGTTTGAAAAATTTTGCCTCAGACTTCTTAAAACTGGACAACTTTTCATGATGAATATTTAGCCTTTCTCCTGAGTATTTCAATAAGAATGATGATAATAGTGGTTTGTTTGGTTATGGAGATATGAGTTAGGAATGAGATTAAGACCACCATTTTATTACATGTAGTGCTCTTAAAAAATGGTAATCTCAGTGCATTTCCTAATTGGCAGCTAGGAACAAGACAAGAAGAGATGCTCAATGGGCATGTCTACATGTGCAGTTAATGCAACTGAATATACTTCAGCTCAATTTGAACTGTAGTGGACTAATCCCAACATCAGCATCTACATGTACATTGAAGTACAGTAATTCACTGTGGCATAGAATAATACCTTATTCTTGATGGGGCTATCCTATGCTGGAGTAAATGAATCTCCAGTGCACTAATTGTGGTGCACATGTAGATAGTGATGCTTTACTGAGCATTAAATTAGTCTAATGCATGGTAAAGTTCATGTGTAGCTGCACCCTGTATCTCCTGAAAATCAGGCAGTTTAATCCATGCTATGGATGCCCACCAATTTTACCCAACCAGCTCACATACTTCTCTCCTACCCTTGTGCATAGAAGGGCCTGACCCAACTAGTATGTACAGCTTTCAGGTGGGGCTGCTGCTGCCATTGCTGATGCTCCTCTTGTCCCTGCTGCAGTACTTGTTTCAGGAAGCAGATAGGGAAGTGGAATGGATGAGGTGTGTTGGGAGGGGAGCAGAGCATGGGGCTGGGGCTGGTGGGATCCTGGAGCGTATGCCCAGGGGGGTGCTGGGAACAGGAGCTTAGGTGGGCAGGGTGTGGCTGTCAGGTTTGTGTAGTGTGAGGTAGGGTGGGGGTGTGGGGATCTCCCCACGCACTCTGCCATGGTACATGGCCTCTGCTGCTAGCAGCAGTGGAAGGCCCTTGTGGTGCTTGTGGCCCATGCAAAGGCTGCCACACAGCAATGCTCAACTCCAGTGGCATGTGCAGGTGCTGGCATGTGTGCACCACTGGGATCAAACTACATGAGATGGAGCTGGCTGTTTTCCCCATTCCCTGCCACCATGTGCAGCTCATGGAACTTTGCTAGAAAGCAGGGGTAGGGCTCCCCATTGCTTCTGGTGGAGTCCCAGCAGTTGCACATGGTGGCAGGGAAGGCAGCCAGCTCCACTGCATGTGACTTCCCTGAGGTGGCACCTGAGTGCCAGGAGCTGTACATGCCCTGTGGTGAGCTCTTTGTGATGGAGGCAGGCCAGGCCTTGCCACCACATGCTGTTCCTGGAACTGGCTGGAGCCGCGTGCCTCCAGATGACCGCCTGTGTGGGCCATGAACACCCCTGCTGCTGCTGGTGGGGGCTGTGCACCATGGGGCAGGTGGGTGAGGGGGTCCCCACACCCCCCAACCTCATTCACATCCCACAAACCCCACACACACCTACACTGTACCCCCACAACCCTCCCCCATATACAAACACCCCCCAACATACCCTACATGCCCTCCACACAGGCACACACCCTCTCAAACCTCCCACCCCACTATATACATACATGCACACAACCATACCCTACACACAGTACACAAGAGTAAGACTTTATTTTTGAGCTATTCTACAATATTCTCTATATACACTAGACAAACACAAATTATGACAAATATTTTAAAAATAATATTAAAATAGATGTTTGACTTTTTTAATACGTGATTTGTTTTTTTTCTGGTTCCAAGATGGCATCCCCCTGCCAAAGGAGTATTTCTGGGGCCAAGAGGAAGGACTTCTGGTGGCAAAGGTCAGGTGTTATGTTCAGGACTTCTGGGCCTAAGATGGCAACCCAGGGGGTAGTGTACCTGTCAAGGGGTAGGGCTACCCTTACTGCCCTTGGCAGTTCACCAAAATGAATTAAGTGGTCCTCCAGCTAAAATAATTGCCCGCCCCTGTGTTAGATGCTTAGCAGATGTAAATGACCTACTTTTCATTTGGTTTCTAATTGAAAATAGATTTCAAGTCTAAGTATACTACCCTCTAATATTGATCCTGATCTACAGAAGTTTGTTTTTTTTGTTTGTTTGTTTGTTTTGTTTTTGGAGTTTGTGGACTTACAGACGATTCTGTATAAACTTTAAGTTACGATTCACCTTAAAGTCTGAAAAAGGCTATTTGTCTATATCAGTGTGGCAGAACTTTCAGCCCAAGGACCACACATTGCCCTAGAGGGATTAATCTGTGACCCTCGTCTGGCTCCCCCTTTCCTTATCATTCTTTGTCTGCTGCTGCCAGAATCTCCAGGCTCCCCCTAAGTCTGCCAGCTTCTGCTTCTTGCCCTTATCCTGGGGGATGGTGTAGGAGCCTGTGGAGCCAAGAGAGCCTGTGGGGTTAAAGGAGCCTGTGGCTGTCAAGCTCAGTGAGTCCCAGGGACCTCCTGTGGAACACCAGTGCAGCATGGTCTGAAGCCACATTAGCATGTAGCCAAGTAGCCCCTAGCTACTCAGAAGTTAAATAAACCCTGGTCTTTATTAAGTACAATTCCAGTAATAATGAAAAATCATTGTAAAATAGAGCTATTTACTAACCTCCTAGGTAGGGTGCAAGGCTTAATTTATAATTTTTAAATGACACCTGTTTTTGAAGTGCAAACATTCTATGTTGTCTATCCATCATTTGCCAGAAATGAACTTGAACTGGTTTTTATAGTTTCTTGGGTGGGTGAATCAGCTGTCAAGTAAGTATCATAAGTAGGAATCCTGGTATTCTCTGCTTTAAAAAAAAATTCAATCCCCAAGTTTTGGGTTAAAGTAACCCCAAATCCACATTTTTCCATGATCAAAATAAAATGCTGCTAATACATGGATATATATGTAGGGTTTCATGTTGATCTTGGAAAAATGTGGATTTTGGGTTATCTTTTTAACCCTTTTTTCTTGTTTCTGTTTAAACCAAAGAAATGACCAGGTACCCTGGTCATAAGTCTCTAAGGCTGGATGCAAAGCCTACTGAACTCATGAATAAGTATACTATTTAATTCAATGGGCTCTGGATCAGTTCCTAAAAAGAATTATCTGCACAGAACAGCCACAGCCTGTTCCAGGGAACTGAAACATTGAGGATACTGATGTATTAATATCTCTGTTCTGAGGGAAAACAGGATCTGTCAGAGGAAAGAGGGTCAAAACTTTTTTTCATGGGAGAGAGTAAAAATAAAGGGCTTGTGACAATCGCACATTTAGGTTAAACCTCAACCTCGTGTGAGGCCCAACAGCTAGGGGAACCGATGAATCAGTTGCCCATGGGATCTTGAGCACGACCGCTCATGGGCCAAACACAAGCACTCGCTGCATTCAACCACTTTACTGAAGTGGAGGCAACTTCAGGAGGGTCCCCACCAAACTGAGTAGCCCAGAACATCAGTGCATTCATACATCTATACTTTCCAGTCCACACTCATTAGCATTAAACCATGTCCAATTTCCCCCACCCTTTATGCCCACGGCTCCTCCCTTACACTTGCATATTATTGGCTGTGCATTATTCCAGTTCCATGAAACTTTTCACTTGCCCCTGCATGAGGTTGCCACCCTTGGTCACCTGTGGTTAATCATCTTAAAAGCCTACTTTATATTTTCCCTCTTAATATACTATTGGTTTCCTTCCCTGTCTGGTTTAAGTTCCTCTATTTCACAACTAAACAAATAGGTAAATGGTTAGACAAACAATTAACTATTCAAAGCCCCTAAGAAAACAAACATTACAGTTCTGCTAACTTTAGCATCTTAAGTCTTATGCCTGGTTAAATCTCCAACTTGGGCATAGGCAATGTATGTATCACATGCAGGATGAAGTCTTTCAGTGTTCAGGCTCAGCACAAATCAGCAAGGGAAAAGAGCAGGAGAAAGAGCAGATTGCAAACAGCAGGGGGAAAGTGTGTGCGTGGGCGGGGGGAGGAAGGGCAGGAACATGCAAGCATAAATAAACAGTGCTCAGCTGCAAGGCCAATGCAAGGGCTTACCATAAATGAGCAGGGAAATGCAAGGGTTTACCAGCTTAACAATTTCCATAATGACCAGCAATTGGCATCAGATAATATAACCTCTCTTTAGTATTATCAGTATTCTTTAAATGTCTCTTACAAAATGGACATATAGTAGGTGGAAGTAGATTTTTCAAAATAAAGAAATTAATTTATATTTTCTGAATTTTGTTTCTTGGAGAACAACAAAAGGATAGTAGACTTCTTGGAGAACTTGGAATCTGTTGCAAATGTTCTACAACACATTTTTCTGCCAGTTTATTCTGCTTATAGTGTTCTAAGGTCCTTTTAAAAATCAGGAGTAAAATACTTACAAGGGTATTGTATTTTCTAGCAATATAAAAAACATTTTTTGTCTTTGGTTTCTGTGTTTATTAAGTTTTTCTGTTCGATGTAGTGAATCCTTCTGAACGGTAGAGGAATAGCAAAGCTGAGATTAATAGATGTTAATAGGTTTTGTCATAGACTGTCAGTGGCTGTAACAGGCTGCTACTTCTCAGCAGCTGAAAAAGTTACTCTTTGGTTGCAGTGGGATGGATTTTATACTTTTATCGATGTTAGGCATTGGCAATGTGTTGTGGAGGAATGGAGAGGGGATACATGTCTTCCCAGGTTTCTGCACTGATGGCAGGGTACAAGCAGCCTGGCTGAAGTCGGCTCGCAGCAGCAGTGATGGCTATGCAGGGTTGTGTCCCCCACTGGAAGCACTTAAGAGTCACCTATGCCGTTGGCTACTCTTATCTCTTGTGGGGCTCACATAGAAGATGGTGGGATCATTCCAAACATAGAAGAAAGTCTTCATCCATAGCACACTACAGGTGCTCTAGTAGTCCCAAGTATGTAGTGTTGCTGTGACAGTGGCTGCCAGTTATAAGAATATTTTTGTATCATGGAAAATGATAGTCTTTTCCAAAAAAGGGGTACTTTCCAGTTTTCCCTATAATGTTATGCAAAAGCATAAATGTATTAATGCACTTTTTTAAAATAAATGTAAGTATGTACAGTATCTTGACAATTTATCAAAAAATCTTTTCTATAGTATTCTTGCCAATTCTTTCATGTTGTAATTATTACTCAACTGTCAATGTATAACAGTCTGATAACCTGTCAATATTTTTTTTTTTTAGTTTCATACTGATCAGAGGTGGTGATGATCTGAATGATTCAGTGTCCAGTTCATGGTGAATTTAAGTACATACCTAAAAGGAACTGTCAAATAGGAATATGTACCTTACTATTTTGTGTATTTGATTTATGTTAAACCTAGATATGGCTAGATAATAGAGTTGCTTATGTGTCCCTTAGTGCAGGCTTGATGATGGATTAGGTAGGTGCAAATGCTGTACCCCTGCGTAATGCTCTTTCATGTCCTATGCATCTCTCTAGAGATGGCAGACAAGGGACAGAAATACATTTCTTATATGCTCAATGCATGGTTCTTTCTTTGCAAATAGAGCAAACACTCAACTATGGTATTAGTAGCATCTGTATGGAGCTCAAAGACCATTTCTATCATACAAACTTTTTTGAAGTTTCAAACATTTCCCATTCAACCTCAAGACAAACCAAAGATCTTTCAGAGTTTTCTGTAAATTATCATAGAAAAGCCCTCCTTCTGAGAGATAATTGGCCAAACCAGTAGGTGGGAGACTTTCTTGGATCTGGGACTACTAACAAATCTATTTAAAAACAAAAACAAAAAACAAACAAACAACAACCCCAAAACAAACAAACAAACTATGGGATGGTACTGTTTCTGCTTTAAAGAACAACATAGAAGCCACCTTCATATTTTGTTTGGCTAATTTGTTTGCGGATGACTTTCAGTTCAAGAGACTGAAAGATGATACCCTAGTTGCATCCATCTTGGATCCTCTCTTGATGAACAGGAATGAATTGGTGGAGGATGTGAAGGTAATAGGTAATTTTGGAGATGGCAAACATGATATAATAGAATTTCAGAGCCTGAGACTGGGAAAGTATGAGGTCAGCAAAATTAGAAGTCTAGTTTTCAAAAAGGTGGATTACATTTAAGCCAAGATTTTTAAAAAAGATTCAAATGTAAAAGGAAAGCATACAAGGAATGGAAGAATGACCATGTCACTAAGGAAGCATATCAGGAAATAGCAAGAACCTGCAGGAACAAAACCAAGAAAGCAAAGATAAAGAATAAGCTGCACCTGACAGGAAGTTATGGACAACAAGAAGAGGTTCTAGAATTGTTTGCCAGAAAAAAGGCGCAAGGAAGCTCTGGGTCCCTTTGTTAACAAGCCAGAGGGAGCTCCTAACAAAGATGTGAAGAAGGCAGAGCTACTCAAAAGCTCCTTTGCCTTAGTCTTCACAAAAATATATTAAGCTGCAGCCAGACACCTAAAAGGGCTTATCTGGATAAGGAAGGGGGCAAGCTGAGGGAGGAGATAACAAAAGAGATGGTCAGAGAGCTGTTGTTGGATCTGAATGCATTCAAGTCAGCAGCATTGGACGAGCTTCATCCCAGAGCCCTGAAGGAACAGGCAGAACAGATCTCAGACCACTTGGCAAGTTAGCCTGTCTTCCATGACTTCAGGAAAAGTTGTAGATAATTGGAAAAGAGCCAACATGGGCCCCTTTTTTAAAGGTGAGAAAAGACCCAGTGACCTACAGACCCATTAGCCTCGCCTCAATACCTCTGAAGTTACTGGAGCACATCATAAAAAGTGTGGGTCAGGTAAAACTACTATAAGGTGCATAGATACTTGGCTTAATAACTGAAAGCAAATGGTAATTAACAGGAATGACAGAATGGCAAGAGGTGTCAAGTGGAGATAGAGGAAACCTGGGGCCTCAGGTCAGCTTTGCTTCTCTGAACAGTTTCATACTGACAAAGGGCTGTTGTAAGTAAAATGGCCCCAGGTGCAGATGGTGATTAGCAGGTTTGGAGCAGAGGCAGAGATTCAGGTGACCCAAAAGGAGACTCCTAAAGATGTAGTCCAGAAGAGTAGTCAGGCCAGAGGAGACAACTGCTGGGTGGCCTACACTGGGGAGACTCTACCACAAGCAGATGGAAGGGATCCTGTATACTTGGAGCAGAGAAAGGTAAGTATCTGACCCTTTGTCTTAGTACTACCATGGAGTTAGATTAATCCTGACAACAAAACAGCCATAACTCATTTTTGGCATCTTGGAAAGCACTTAATTCTGGTGAAGAGACAATTTGGGTTTGTAGGGTCTTCCTCCATGTGTGCCCCACCTCTTGTATGAAGAAGAAGAATGGCCCAAACAAGTTTTTGGTGGGGTTTTTTTGTTCTCTTTTTTTGGTAGAAAAAAGAGATGGTGGAATTGGGCTTCGAAGTTTAGTGCAGATGGCAAACCAAACAGTTACCTACTGAGACTTTGAATTGAGTAAACAGTTTTTTTTTTAAGTTTCAATAGACTGTTATTAGTATACTAATTCTTCTGTTGTGTTTCTTATTGTGACATGTCAGGGTAAATTAGTAGCTTATTCTCATGTTATATATTTAAGTGGCTTTCAATAAAAAATGATAATTCCAATACAGGAATATTACTTTTGAAGAGTCCCTTTTTTTTTTTTTCTTTTTTTTTTTTAAAGAAAATCAAGGAGATAATCTTTCTTTAAAGAGAGAAAAACTCCTAATTCTCATATGCATCTTCCCTTGGGTACTGCTTTATAACTATATTATATAAACTACAAAATGTGTGAACAGCAACAACTTTCTAGTAGGACGGCAAAAAGCAGGACCGTTCATTCCTAGCTGTAAGAATTTTTCTTCCTGGATAAGCAATCCAGCCAGGGAACCTTAGGGGTATAGTGTTGGACAACCCCTACCCTTCAGAGTTAACTTATTGACAGCCTAATCTCCCCTTTCTAGGAAGGCAGCAGGCTAGCAGTAAATGGTATTACAGCCAGAGACACGGGAATTAGGGCCAAGGAGAGCTTCATTAATCCTAGTTCTAGCCTAGATAGGCTTTACACAGGTTGATTTAAAGCTGGGGGAGTGGGAAAGTAGGCTCAGGAAGGCTCCAATGTCCTCCCTGGCTCTAAAATCACTGCCCCTGCTGCCCATGTGGATGGCAGAGATGGCACTGTGAAGCTGGGTCATGCAGGGAAGTGAGTTTGAGACCCTTCTGCATTTCTGTGCCCCCAACTTCACATGTGCCTGTGCCTCTCAACTCTTGGAGCTTTTCTGTTTTGACACACACTTACAAACTTGTAGCTGCTTCCTGGTGACACACTTCCATTTTAAACCAGAAGAGTTGTGGGGAGCAATCTCCCTTCCTGCCAATTAGCTGATGGAGGTGGGAGGGGGGATTTTTCCAAGGCTTCCCCTTGGAAGTGCCCATAGAGCTTCTAAGTTATAGTTAAATGAGAGGGATCTCCTTGGTAGGTGTCTAAGCTAATTTCCTGCAGAAGAACCTTTTCTGCAAGAAAATCCCTTAAATGGTTGCACGTCCTCTTTGTGTCATGAGCAATGCTTTTCTCTTGGAACAAATGTAACGCCTGTCTGAGCCAAAATGAATAAACCTTTAAAAATGAATGAAGACACACTTCAGATGAAAGTACAGTGAACTGGAACACGCTTGATATATAGTATTTTACACACAACCTTCTACTGCATATTTATAGTTTGTTTATACGTAAGAGACGCCATTCTTTCTGATTTAAAAAAAAAAGATATTAATAGCAAGGAATGTCAATAAATCTAGAAAGATTTGGTACTTTTTCTAAATTAGTCTTTGTCCTATGAAAGCTATCTTATGAGAGTCAAGGATTTTCGTGGGTGATATCTTTTAATGGATGAACTGCATGGTTGGGGTAGACTTTTTGGAGAAGAAAGCATTGCATATGAACACTTGTATAGCTCTGTCCCTCTAATACTTCAGAATATAAACATATTACAAATAGTTTTAATGGTGTAGGAGTAATGTTGTAGCCATGATGGTTAAGGAAATATGAAAGTGCCCTGAATAATCTGATTGATGAATAACAACTCAGACTCTAAGGCACAGTTTCTTTGAAATTTATTTTTGATTTTGTTACTATTCAGCTCTCCTTGTCCTTGTGTTAATTACTTAATTAGTTTAAATGCTTACAGTTGGATTCTGCTGTTTCATGTCAGTATAAATAGGGAGTAACTGCTTCTTTTATGGATCTTACCATGTAAATTTAATTTACTGAAAATGTTGGACACTGAAAGAGGAACATACGGCTGCATCTAAGCAAGACATTAACTGGACAGACATTAATGCAGAGTAATTTAGTACTTGCATAAATGGGTACTAAATGGCTTGTTTAGTACTTGTATAAAAAGTACTAAATGACTGCACAGTACCTGAAGTTACTGCTCGATAGTGAAACCAAACAGCTTTTAGGTGATACTGACTGTGTAGTAGCTCATTACTACTGTGCAGTAGTGTTGCATCACACTTTCTGCCACATGATCCTACTGGGCAGTAGTAACAAACTACTGCACAGTTGGTGTCTCATGTAGATGCAGCCATTGTAATATAATTATAGCACACTTATTGGTGTAAAAAATAGTGTTTCAGTAGTTATGCATATGTGTGTATTTAATGCATTTTTACAATTTGGCTGTCAGTTAAGCAAACATGGTAACTTGGTTTCTTGATGAGAACTGTTCAGAATCCTAACTAAGGGTTTATAGACCATAAATATTTTTATTAAGGCTTTAAAATCCTAAAACATTATTGCAGTTTTGGTCACAGAATCTTGAGCATCTATTAACACTACTGAAAGAAAACAGCTCAGTTAAATATTGGTTAAATCTCTCTTCTCCATCAAAATTACCATAGAACTACTATGTTTGACTATTTAGCACTATATATACACCCCCCCCCCACTATTTCTACATTCTAATGATGCTATATTCAAATTCTGATTGTAGCTGGTCATTTTTAAGGAGTACCTACGTACCCAATTCCATTTCATTGTGTCCATTTCCTTATGGACTATTTCTCATCTTTTTTTTAAGATTACTTTTTATATTCCATATACTCCTTCTCTCAATACACAACTTTTAAAAATGTAAAATATGTTGATGAAATACTCCTGCAGGAATGTGGTTTTTTTTCTTTTCCTTTTTATTTTTTGAACTTTATTTAGTAATTAATCCAGCACAAGAACTGACGCACCTAATAGTTAAAATCCAATCCCACAAAGACAGACCTTGTCACAAGGGTTACCACAACCTAAATCAATGTCCACAGAAGTCTTATGTTCTCTTCCTCTCCCACAAGTCTCCGAAGGTTCCTCAGTACTTCCATCAATGCCAAGCCCATTCTTTTCCATACAAGAATTAACTCCCTCTTTTTCCTTAGAACTTTGAAAAAAACACAAACTTTATTATCTTTTATCCATCTTTGCTTTGAATTTTTTTCTGAATTTATGCATAAGTATTAATTCATAGAAATGGCACTTCAGTATTCAAAAAGATCTCTTAAATTTTCTGATCTAGAGACAGGAGAAGATGATTCTTTTTGAGTATAGTCCAAAAATATCAATTGTGGTCTTTTTTTTAAAATTTATTTTTATTTATTTATTTATTTTCTAATTAAGCATTTTTTTTTTTGCCCTGTCCCCCTTGTAGAATGCTGACTTGAGAGAACAACTTTTCTACTACTAAAACTTCCCAAACTTTTCTTCTTGGTTTTTGCAATTATAGTTCTTGCATCCATTAAAAGATGTTGTCTGTAGACATGCGGGGAGCTTTTAGTTAAAGTGCCTCCACTACCATTTTGAAGCTCAAAATCCTGAATACACAAGATGCTGCAGGCACTTTTAGACAGGCTCTCATAATGACTCTAAAATTGCCTCCATCCCTGCCCCTGAAGCACATGTAAAGATGCCCAGAGTGATCAGTTCCCTATGACAGTTATGTTGCAGAGGTCTTGGGAAGATTCAACAGGAAGATTAAGGTGTCATTTGAGAGTTGACAGGCTGTTATTCCCCTAACATGCCTTCAGACTTCTTCCAGAACAGCTTAATTCTGGTACAGCATTGGATCAGATGCAGTGGCATTTATTGTACAAATATGCTACCTTTTTTATAAGCAAGGAAGCAGTCAGAAATGTTGATAGGGTGGCTATAATTAGACTTCAAAATTAATATCCCATTAGCATGAATGTGTATAACATTCTGTCTGCTTTCTCATCAGACCAACATGATGAAGCTTGTTTTGCAGCAAAATAGCTATCAACCACTTCAGTTTTTGAATAGCATCAAAGATCGTTTCAGACAACATAGGACAGTGTGCATAAATACTACAAATTTGTTATTTCCTTGACATTTTCTGTAGTAGATGTTTATTAGTCTTAACCTACATTTCTCATTTTAGTTTGGAGATTAGTGTTTCAGCATTTTTCAAGTGCTATGCATTATCTTATTACGCTAATATTACTATGGTTGAATACGTTTCAAGAGATTTATTATGTTTTTCCTTTTTGTCTTTTGAGTATTTATCCCACGTTTGTTTTAAAGACAGATGTATCCACTTTGTTCCTGCTTTTCTGTGAACAGACAGGCTTGAGAGGAATGTGTGGTTTCAACAATGGTAATTGGTTTAAATAGGAGTTATTTGGATGCTGCACTGATAGTCAACATTGCTGTGCATGGAATGAGAACCTTACCATGTTAACTATTAAGTGCTTTTCAGCAAGGAGTCCTGTTAGGTTCAGAAACACCATTTAATAATTAAAAAAAAAAAAAAAAAAAAGAAGTCAAGGAGACTTAACAAAATACTTGATGTGAAGAACAGACTAGTCTGCCTGGGCTGTGAGCCATTCTACCTCTTACTCATCACTCAATTAACAATCCATGAAAATTATACAATGGCAAACTTCTGCATCTCTCTGAGAACTATTCTTCTTGATTCTTGATGTTCCAATTATTTTTTAGGAACCAATGTTTTTCAACATGATCTTCTAGCCCTTCTTGGATGCTTCCATTCCTTGTTTCTAATTTTGGATTTTTGGTGGTTGTTTTTTGTTTGTTTTTTTTTTTTTCCTCTGGCTCATAGTTTGTTCTGTTTCTCCTTCATATCCATAAAATTAGGTTCAGCCTTTCTTGTCTCTGTCAGGCTTAGCTTTAACTTTTGACCCAAACTGGATTCTTCTTTTCTCCTTTTTGACCTTGGACCTAAACATTTTTATATCCTTTTCTTTAAATGTTAATTCCCTTCTCTAGATACCCCCTCCTTTTTTTCAAGCCAGGGTGCCCCTGAGGGGGTAGTTTGCTTTAGAATTTTTTGACCTGATGAATCCTCCTTTCTTGAATTATGAGTATTTCTGTTGCCCACATTAAAATCTTGGGCTTAAACCAGGTGATCCTGATTTCTCTGTGACCTCAGTAATAGCAGTTTGGAAGCTCTTTAATCAACTGGAGTTTTTCTGTTTTCTATTTCTTTTTCGACTTATTTGAAGCTTGTTACACTGAAATGTGTACCCTTTTAGTTTTCCCTTTACGGGCAGGGCACAGATTTCTTCATGAATAAACTGTGATACGCAGATCCTAGTTTTCTCTGATTTAAAAAAAAAAAAATCCCCAATTTTTGTTTTTTTAAAAAAAAAAAAAGTAACATCAACATTATTTTTGTGGTTTAAATGAAACACCACTAGTATCTGTGCATATGTGTATATATTAGTGGTGTTTCATTTAAATAATGGAAAAATGTAGATTCAGAGTTGCACTTTTTTTTTTTAACAAAATTGGGGATTTATTTTATTTATTTTATTTATTTATTTATTAAATAGGCGCAAACAAGGATCCCTGGTCATATATTTAAATCTTCATATATATTCTTGTGATCTGCAGTTGTCCTCTGATTTATCTACCATGATGAAAATGGTATTTATCACAATTTTACTAATCTTTGCTTGGCAAAAATATTTTATGGGCCTATAGAAAACTAGCTCCATTGCCCTTTGGGGAAAAACACAACTAAACTAAATTTAAAATGGCCTTCGCAACCCTCTGTCTTTTACAGGATCCCTGTCTCCCAGCTGCACCTATACCTCTTACCTTGATTCCATCTCTGATCTCCACTCTGCAAAAACCTTTCTGTTTCTGTGGATCTTGACTTCCTTGCTGCAGTTGTTCTACTTCTGGTTTGGTAGCCTATTTTCTATGCAGAACTGCCTCTTTATTGGCATTATTTTAAGCTATTCTGCAGGCTTTCCTTTTTTGTGTTTGGTCTGGGTTAGGACTTTTTCTGACCTTGCAATCCTTTCTCACAAGTTTTAGATACTCCCATCCCCCCCCTTTTTTTTTTTTCTTGTTAGTTCTGAAAGCACAGACATATGTTCTGAGGCCTCATCCAGTGCTTATAGCCAAGGATAATAGTTCTTTCCTTCCCATTGCTGAAGAGAGCAGGTTTCTCTTTCACTAGCTTTTTTTTCTTAGTCTTGTACTCCCTCTGGCAATGAAATCCAAACTCTTTTATAAAAGCATATCATACTGCGGTACAGTCAGGTGTTGGGCATGTGAAGGTACATATACATTTGCTGTTAAAAGTAGATACGAAGAAAGGTGAATTCTTATACAATTGAAGGATGTCATAGCAAAGGAGCTAAAATCAGTAGCAGATCCACCCTCTCTCCTGCCTCTTCCCTTTCCTTCAAGAAAAGGAAGAGTTCAGTGGGGAATATACATATTTTAAAGAAGAGTTGGCTTGTGGTTCTTAACTTATATCATTAGCTAAGTACAGATGGTCAAAAGCATGAGGCAGAATTGATCCAATTTACAGAAATTTTACTAAGCTGTGTAAATTGGACCACTAACTAACAGAACAAGCATTCTGTCTTCTGTTGGCCAAGACGGAAAGATGCCTGCATTGACTAAGACAAAAAGATAGGTGTGCAGCAGCACCCTCCCAGCTCTGAGACTGCCCCAGCTATGGAGGCCAGTGGGTGGGGATCAAGCCTCATTCTGACCCTAGCTGGGAGGGATGAGGGACTGGGCTAGAGCAGGGATCAATTCTGCTCCCTACATTGCCCTCCCATGGTTGAGAGGCAGGGGACTGGTGATGAGGCAGAGACAGGTTATAGGATGGTGGGGGAACACTCTGAAGCCCTACTTCAAAGTTTGGCTGTGTGGAGCCCAGCTTGGGCGAGCTCAGTGGGAGAAGCTCTGTTCCCTAGCCTCCTGCCCCAGTCTGCTGGGCTGAGAGAAGCAGGCTAGGGACCAGGGACTTATTTGTGACAGATGTGGGCAGAGCTAGCTAGGCTGTACTGGAGCATATGACACAGCTGATGGCTAGAGAGCATCCTGAGATGTGGGGGATTGTGAAGTAACTTGAGTCAGGAGATAATCTGGGACAGAAGTTTGATAAACTGGTTTAAGCTAAATCAGTTAAGTCTGAGACCTAGATGGATGTAGTATATCTTAAACCAGGTTTGGTTATTATGAAACCGGTCTATGTAGCTGGAACTTCTTTTCTGTTACAGGTTTAAACCACTTTCCCATTACTTATACTGGTTTCTGCATAATTTCTGTCCCTAGTCATCTTGTTTGGTGGTGCTACTATTGATGATTCCTCAGACAGGTCTAGTATCTCATGCTGCTTCTGTTCCAGCTAATAGAGCTCCTTTTTCCAACCAAAGTGAATCTCCATGTATATTTAGTCTTAAAGCAGCTTTAATCTTCAGAGTTTAAGGTAAAAGCTTAAAACTATGACTTATGTGTACCCTGAATGTTTAAAAACAAACAACAAAAATAATTTCTCACACACTTTTTTTTTTTTTTTGACTGATCTAATTATGGATGTGAATCACAACTTTTAACTTTTGCTTTTGGCAGTATTGGGGGGAGGTAGTGCTGACTTTGGGAAGCATAGCCCATTAAAATAGATGTAAATCAATAAAATGGTAACTTGTATCATATCAAATTTAAAAAAAAAAGCTTTTTTAGAATAAATAGTATTAATGTTCATACCTATGGTGTATATTGGACCTTGAAATTTTCATATTTTGAACAGTTATTGATGTATCAATTTCAGTGATAGATGTTTGAGCATAATGTGGTTATACATTGAACTATAGAAGCCAGGGACTGATTACAAGTTCAGTGACTTGTCTATCCAGTACATTCTCTTAGTTGTCTATTTTTACATGTTATATAATTATCAAGGCTATTAATATTTATAGATGTAACAAGTCTTAATATAAATGATCTTTTGGTCCTGATTTCATTACTTTAGTTGACCTTGGACACAGCTACATGAAACGCTACTGCTTAGTGGTTACTGAGCATTTATTTTATACCTGTATAATCGAGTACTAAATAAATGTGCAGTGACTGGAGTTGCTCCATAGCAGTGTGGGCAAATGCCTTTTTAGTGACACCACTACTGCACCACTGCCTAATAATACTGCTCAGTAGCACATTAGCACTATTGGTGCTATCATGCACTACTATGCAGTATTATTCAAATACTGCATAGTTAGGATCTACGTAGACATGACCATTGTTCCCTTGAATTTTCCAAAAATATATAATTCATCCTTTTCTGAAGCTTTATATATTTTAGTATTCTCATATAAAAGAAATCAGATTATCATTCTAAACTACAAAATGACTGAGTCTCCTGAGAGAGGACTCTTCAGCAACTGAATGTTGATATTCTTATCTGTAATATCTAAATAAAAATTTAAATTGAGCTTAGGGACTTTATGGGGTACTTGTTAGGACTTGGTCCAATGTTTTGTTTCCACTTTTTTTTTTTTAATAAAATGTGGTATAGGTTGTTTAATATTTGGGGAAAGGTTTATAACCACTTTATTTAAGTTTTCACTATCTTCAATCTTGGTATCATGTCCATTTTAACTTTTGACACTTCTATTGCATAGGAGGTAATGCTACAAGGACAGTTTCCTTGTAAAAATAATCATGGTCAATGCAGTTTGCATGCAGTAAATCCTGCAAGATATAGGGTATGTTTACCCCAGGAAAAAATAAAATAAAACTTGTCAAGGGAGATGAACATCAATTAGTTATCCTCTGCTTAGAGTCTTAGAAGGCCTATTGGGTTAGTACAATTGGAGCAAAACAGCTTCTTTAGACAGTGGCAGGCAAACATGCAATGTGAATTTGTCTGGCCACCTTTTGTCTGGCCATGTTGTCTCATTGCTTACCTAGTTACAGTTGTGGATGATCTTCAGCCTGAGTCAAACTAGGGCTTCAACCCATCCTACTGGAGCTGTAACTATGAGCCCCTATAGACATGCAGGGAGCCGGCTCCATCACCCTAGAAATCCAGCGCGTTGAAGCAGACTCCATTAATCAAGTCTACTGGAGCATGGAAATAAATGGGCCCCAGCAGACTCTGGCATCGCATGTATCGGCATCTCCCCACTGAAAAAAGGTGGTGGGGTGCTTTGAACTAAAGTTCATTTAAGCTTTATTTCAAAGGGCCCCACTGCCATTTTTCAGCATTGGGGATGCTGATACATTGATGCTTGGACACTTTTAATTGGCATGGCTCGCTAATAAAAATGCCCCATGTGTCTCCAGGAACGCGTATAAAAATGCCCAAGATGTCTGAAACTTCCTCTTGTTAGAGGCATAAATAAATGTAGTGCATTACTTGCATACTGCTGCAGAAGTACTTGCGTAACATTGGTAACTTTAAGTTAGCTGTTCAACTTAGTGTTAGATTCTGATTTACCTTTTAATCTTATTTTCTTAATTCATGAATTGTCCCTTTTGAAGTTAATCAAATAATTATGGAGTATAGTACTGCTCAGTGGGCACATCTGCACGAGATGTTTACTACAGAGTTGCCTAATTGTTTCACAGTAAAGTCTCAGGCATCTATATGTGCAGCCCTATATGGCTGCAGGAAACTAATTAACTCTGTCCCAGGTTAGCATGTGTAAATACAAGTACCAGTCTGGTGTTTAGCATGCAACAGTGCATGTGTAGATTCTGATGGGGCTGCTGGCTGGAACATGAGGGTGCTTCTGTGATGGGCTTCCTGCTGGCTAGCCCTGCCCTGGCGCATCGCAGCTAGCCCCACCACAGCATATTGAGTGAGATTGGAGAAACTCTGAGCTGGCAGGTTGGCCCCCTGCATCCCCTGCCAGTCAGAGCTGCTCTGCCCTGCCTCAACATGTTGTGGTCCCAGGTGCACATGGAGATGCCAGAGTTTATTGCTCTTAGGTGCTGCATGATATGGCTTGCCAGAGTTTATTCATTAAACTTAATTTCATGTGTAGATATACCCAGTGTAACAGACTGCCAATGTGGGCTCACCAGATTGACTTGAGATACTTACCCTGGGCTAGAAACAGTGTTGGTGAACTCTGGGCAACTCCAAGGGTTGAGCAGGGGAAAAGAATGTGGAAAAGAAGCCAATCCAAAGAAGAGGTTTTCAGTTGCCTCATTCACATAAAAGGGAGATGGCCAAGGTTGTGGCCCAGCCTCCCTGAGCCCTAGTTGGCAAGTTTGTAAGCTAGGGAGGGACTGCCTGAGGCGATAAAAGCAGCAGCCAAACTGGCATTGGAGCTGCTGACAGTGACTCCTGGGAATGATGCAGGATGCCTAAGAAGAGTTGGGGTGAACTGACCCAGCAGAGGGAGCAGAGAGACCCCTCTGAATAGCCTTGAAGGCCCTGGGAGAAGAAGGCAGTCGGCCATGCTTTCAGCTCTGCAGTGGAAAGGGAGCAGCGACCAGGGTTTGAAGCAGAGAGCTGGTGTCCCAAGGGCCCGTCACAGTGTGCTAGATGTGTTAGGCATCCCAGAGGCTAGGAGTGGTAGTCAGCCCCCCACTCCACTGGAGAAAAAGCAGTGGCCAGGAGCATAGGCAGCATCCTTATCTGGAGTGGGCCAGTGAGTTGAGGGAACCCCTTCCCTTACCTTCCTGGGGGAAGCAGGACAGCATCAGGCAAGGCATTGGGATCCTGAGGAGTGGCAGAGTACCAGGATGAATGTCCCCAGGAGCTTGGGGTGCAGGTCAGTGCCCAGAGCGGGACTGATGAGCCGCGAGGCATGTGGGGTGCCTGCCCACTCATCTGGAGTAGGGGTTTAGAGCAGCAACCTCTGGGAGCTGCCTGTGCTGCTGACCCTCTGCCACTGACTGCCCCAGAGGGGACTCAGTCCTGTCCCTTATTCTGCAGGTGATTTGTCATGGGATGGAGTCCCTGCATTTTGTGCTTGGGTCATGCTGATTGCTGCAGGAGCGTACTTCATTGCTTTCCTTTTTGGTTGCCACAGAGGGTCACCCCTCTTGAGGGGTTGGGGTTTGATACAATCTGATTGCTGCAGACCAGAAGAGTTTACACTATTACAGTCTGTTGCTTATCGGGAAGCCTGTAGGAGCTGTTGGAAATGACCACCCTGCTTCCTTGCTGTAGCATCTCAGCAGTGGCTGAAAGCTGCCTGTTAACCTACCTGTGGTTCTTGAGTCAAGGGTTGACTAATGCACACTGGTTTGTTTTGCCATTTTGGTTCACTTGTAAATAACCTTTTCTATTTTTAACTATTTATACCTTATTTACAAATCGGCTAAGTGTTAGATCTTCTCTGGACAATGGGCTGCACTGTGTATGGAAACTTCCCAATTGCAATATATTCCATTCATTTTATCCACACTTTGGATATATGGGACAATGACTTGCCTTCAAAAGGAGTGCCAGAGAGGGCATTGGGCAGAGCTTCACCTCTGGTGAGATGGTTACTTTGTGTTGGAATATCAGAGAAATATGTTTAAAACTGGGCTAGATAAAGAGGCTAAAAACCTGTTACATGGTTCCCTGGACAAGTGTCTTAAGTGGTTATCTATGCTGCATAAGCCTTCTGCATTAGGCTTTCTTCCTCTTTTTCTCTGAGACCTAATGCTTAGGTACATGTGTAAGTAAGCACATACCTTCCTACCTGGTGCATAGTCTGTTGTGCATACTGAGTACAGAAATGCACACTTACATACTCACAGTGCTGGAGTTTCAGAATCCGAACTAAATGTAAGTGTTCAAAATCCTACTTCCACAGATGGAAAACTGCTATTTAGGAGCACAAGGGATAACCTTTTGCCCAAGGTCTGCTATATCTGATGTGGAAGTAAAATCATATTTCTGAGAACATCTCTGACAGCTCAATCTGCCCTATTTTTCCTTTTGTTTCGAATACTGTATGATTTTTGCTGACAAACTGGCTCATGTTTGTACCTGGCTCTTTGTGGTTTCACTTTCTATTTATCAATGAAGTCAGATGGATTTCATTTGCATCCCTCTACTGCTTTCCCAAGTGGCATGGGTTATTTACCCTGTCTCTTTTCAACTGTGAAACCTACTTCTTGCTTGCTTCTCCTTCTGAAATATGAAAACTGTGGCAGCAGACAATTAACACAACTTGAAGAGGATTATTCAGTGACTGCTTTGGTTGGCTTTAGGCTGGTTTATGCTGCAAGAGCATCACAAAATGCAGCTGAGCTTTCCACTCATGATCTGCTAAATTAATGTAAACAATATGTATAACAACTCTCAATTTTTTTTTAAGAATTCAGAAGATAAGAGCAAAATTAATGGAATGATAAAAGCAAAGTTGATTCTGAAAAATGATTGATATCAAATACCCATATATATTATTATTGAACAATTTCTGTTTTTAAGAAATGAAGACAATCTCTATCTTGGTCCACCCGAGCTTAAGGCAGTGATGCTAAACCCTTTTTACCTGGTGCACTGAATTGGCAATGCCCAGTCCATCTGGAGGCCAGCTTCAGCCAGTGGTCCTGATCTGGTGCCCAGACCAGATGTAGTAGGGGGAGTGAGCTGGCCCCAGTGCATCCCTGCTAAGGAAAGGTGCTTGACTCAGCCCTGCTGGGCAGAAGGGAGGTATGACCCAGCCTCAACTTGGCCCTGTGGGTGGGGGGGGGGTAGGGCTGACCCCTATTCAGAAGTAGGGAGAGGGGGTATGGCCTGGCCCCGTGGAGGAAGGGGGCATAGCCTAACTGACTTCCCTCTGCCAAGTTCCCAAACCCTTAAACTCACACAGGAAGGGTGGCCATATTAAAGACCACCATTATCCCATCATCAAACTTCTGGACCAGATGTGATGGCTCCACAGGGTGCTTTTGGTCCACAAGCCTGAGGTTGAGCACCCCTGGCTTGTGGAAAAGATCAGGCTAGTATGGTAAAGTGTACCTGACCTATAGCCTTGCCTTCAAGAGTTATGACAATCTTTCACATCCAGCTACCTCTAATTTCTAATATGGAACAATCAAGTTCCAGTTGGTTTGACTGGGATTGGCTTCTGGCATAAGTCTTGAGTTAGAAGTCATGAATCGGGAGTTTTAATAATGTACCGTCTCCCCCACTCTTATTCTGCCACTATGTCTTTGCTAATTAGAATTTTTTATAAATATTGTTATTGAATTTGTAGATACTTTGGGCAGGATTTAAGAATTATACAAGTTGGATATTTTGGTTAGTTTTGTTATTGACTGGGTCCAGCTCAGACATACTGAAGTTGGTAGTAAAGCTATTCCATTGATTTTGATGGGAAGTTAAAATAACTTTTATTTTTTTTGAAATAACACAAGTGTACTTGGTGGTGGTTTTTTTTTTTTTTTTTCTGGATCTTTTCTCTGGATCATTAGAGATCTCTAGGGCAGCTGGTAACATTAGGTCAGGAAATGCCCTTTAGCAAGGAAAAGCATGCCAGAAAGCCAGAACTTTAATTTTTGTAGAATTTTATTTTTTCAGGTAATTACTTGAATATCTATGTAAAATAGTGATTGTTTTTGCATTGTTTGTCCTGCTGCCTACAAAGTCTGAGGCTATTGTTGAACTAATCCTAGGAAATGAGCCAAATATGTTAAGTAAACTGAAATGGAGCAATTTCAAGAAAAAGATGGTGATTTTAATGCCATCAGATCTGACATATGCATGATGGGAAGTAATAGAGGAGAAAAATAAGTGTTTTTCACTGTAGGAAAGGATTCTTCGAAATAAGACATCCTAAACATTTTTAATTGGAATTCTGCTGTACGTGAGAAATCATTTGTCAGAACTTTGATAACATCCAGAGTCTTTTTTCCCTCAAACTAACATCAATTTGAGATGTCTGCACTGTCACAAGTCTTGTAAGTTGCTCTCTATAAACAATCTGCAGAGAGAGTATACTATTTAAGAAAGATAGCAATCAAAATTCATGCAGATTAAGTCTAAAAAAGTACTGTTAATGGACAGAAGAGGTCAATGTGGCTAAGCAGAGATGTCACATAGAATTGGCATGGCTCTCAAAGTAAAATTAATGAACAAATGATGAAGAGGATGATTAAGATTAATGCTAAATTGCAGAAAGTTTATCAGCTAATATTATTTATTCATTTACAAACTTCAGAGATGTGAATTGTGCTATAGTTCAGTGATCCTCAACTAGGTTGTCACAGCATACTGAGGTGCTACAGGATCCTTTTAAGGTTATTGCACATTTGCCAGGCAATATTAGCATAGAATCATAGAAAATTAGGGTTGTAGGGGACCTCAGACTATCCTATAGTTCAACCCACTGCTTAAAATGGGACCATCCTAGACTATATAATTCCAGCCAAGGGTCTGTCTAGCCAGCTCTTAAAAATCTCCAAGGATGGAGATTCAACAGCCACTCTGGGTAACCTGTTCCAACACTTTACTACCCTCGTAGTGCGATAGTTCTTCCTAAAATCTAACAAACTTCACTTGCATTGTAATTCATGAGATAATCCAGGAATTTCAAACAGGAGTTCATGGTGTTCAAAACTTTCTGACCTGCTATGACCTTCTGAGTTCTTTGCAACTAAAGAATTGCTCTGTTATTTCTCCATAATTAAAAAGGAGTTCAAGCTAAGAGCTGGTATTTTCTGCATGGTGTCTTGAGTCTAATGAGAGTTGCCTTGAGACTAAAAAGGTTAAGGCCACTACTGGAGAAGTAGACATTTCTACCTTGGGGTGGTTTGAGGTAGAACCTCATTGCCATGTGGACCCCCTGCAAGTAGAGCTAAGGTTTTAAAATATAAGGTTATACGTGACAGCAAAGGACAGATTTTTGTGTTGAATGGAGAAAGAAGGATGTATAACCATGAGATTTGTTATTTACTATATGTTGTATCTGGTTATAATTTAGCCTTCTTAAAACTCCATGCTAAAGGATGAGGAGGGATCCTGTTTCTCTGATTTAAACACAAAAAAATCCCCAATGTTTGGGTTGGGTTTTTTAACCCAAAATCCACTTTTTGATCAAAATGAAATGCCACCTCCCATAGTCAAAATGACACTCCAGTAATACGTAGAGTGGTGTTTCATTTTGATCAAAATGTGGATTTTTTTTAACCTGAATATTGGGGATGGGGGGTTAATTGGAAGAAACCAAGATGCCCAAGGATGACTAAAGTCCACTGACATTTATCAAATAAACAAACCAAAAAATTCAAGGCCAGGAGATGCAAGATAAAAATTGACCAATACAGCAACACTCTTTACCTGACTATACATCACTTAATCACTAGATGTGAAGAGCAGTGATCAATATAGTTTGAAACCTCCCATTGTGCTTTATCTCACTTCTTCAGGCATATGCCAGTGGCTACTCAACTATGTATACAAGGTCAGCAGATTCAGACTTTTCTGAGCCTTGCAAAACAGCATTCAAAGGGATACGAGTCCTACAGAAATGCTCTGCCGGCAGCCTTCTTGAGGGGAGAAGGGGAAGCTTGAAGAACCTTTGCTCCAACTTGTCTGTCATGCTATTACAGCTTGAAAATCACCCTCAAGCCATTCAAGGTTTTGTAGTTCAAAGGCAACACTTTAAAATGAAAGTGCAAATATACCAGTGGTCATTGAAAATAGATTAGTTGATTGAAAATAGAGGGATACATACAAAGCTTATAAAGATGTAGTGTTTTTTTTTTTTTTTTCTGGATTTATTGGAGTTTTGCAAAATCAATCTTCTTTAAAGGCAAAAAGAAGGATATAATACAGTGACAGTAATTTATAAGGGTTTGCCTAGACTGAAAAGAGGAATATCATAGGAACCTAGTAAAATTGGAAGAGACCTCACAAGGTCATCTAGCCTAGCCTTCTGCTTACGGCAAGATTAACCCTGACTAAACTATCGCAGCCAAGTGTTTGTCTAGCCTGCTGTAGAAAATGTTTGAGGATAGAGATTCTAAAACTTCTCTTGATAACCTGTTCTAATGCTTAAAATAACTTTCCTCTGTTACAGTTTGAGGCCATTGTTCTTAGTCTTGTCATCCACATAGAAAAGTCATACTTGTATAACTTTTTTTAATACCGATATCCTATTAAATCTAAATCTGTAAATTAAAAATTATCCTTTTGAAACCTTACTAACTTGCTAACCCCTTTTTATGGAGCATCAATTGGCATTCTGCATATGGAAGATCTGGTGGGGCGGGGGGAAGCCCCATAAAGCCTAATTCAAAACTGGAATGATCGTTGAAGCAATGGATATACAATGTATGCATGACAATACTTTGTACTTAAGGTTGGGTTTTTTTTTAAGGATGATATTTTAATATTCCAACATCTAAGGTGATTGGTAAAAATGAGAGAATGAATTGGAATAGTTTGTGGGACAGCAAACAGTCTCACAGAAGAGGCTACAGAGCTATTAAATTGCTAACATCTAATGATGGCTTGTTAATGTATGAACATTAGTCTGTTTTGCATAAAAAAAAAAAAATCACTGTTGGTTCATGGCTAAAAATTGGTTCTGAATGCAGGTTTGCACATCAATTTTATCTGCCTACATTTATCAAGCTTCACTGATTACAGTTACCAGAAATTGATATCAATTGCTGTATATCCAAGTTGTCTGGTAGTCTAAAGATCTATTTAATAATGCAAATATAATTAAACCAGGGGGATTGGATAACTTAAAGGAACAGGGATAATTAATGAAAAAAGAGGAGAGTCCACAGATAATTAAACATGCTTATCAAATAAAGAATTGGTAAGAATATATTAAAGGAAAATCCTTTTAAGTCCACACCCATTATTAAGGCTAAAATTGATTTTTCTGGTACAGGCAGACATATTGGGAAGATTCAAGACGAGGAAAATAATTTTGTTTTAAATGATATAATTGATTCATTAGATTTCTTATTTTGTTCAAAACTTACATTTTTATCCTGCCACAGAAATAGTGGTAACTCAGATTTCAGTTTATAAGGAAGGACATTTTAATGTTTGATTAGAATATTTAATGTAATAAAAAGATACCAAGGATTAATTTATCCCAATGCAGATTGTTTCACTAAGCAAAAAAATATGAGATTAAAATGAAGTCAAAGGGGGAAGGTGGGGCTTAATGGATTTGCATTGTCCAGCCATTCCTTACTTCCTTATTTCTTGTCCTAGGTTTAATCACCTACTACTCTCCAAGAGTTGGAATGGCTGTCAGTACCCATGTGAGAATTGAAATCTCCAGAAAAAGTGAAGCTAACATATGGAGAGGCTTAAGACATTACCATAGCTTGGAATAAAACTTGCCCTAATCTTCAGCATCTGACTTCTTATGGGTCTGTATGAACAAATAACTAAAATCAGGCTTGCCCGCAAAGTACACAATAATAATTCATGGACATTTCTGTAGCTTAACTTGCACTAAGTTGTTCACTAAAAAGTAAGCATATTTTGTTCCAGATTTCATAAATATTGTTTATTCAGATACTTGCCTGTCTAATGGTAACTACTTTCCATATCCATAGGTAGTCTCCTTGCCAGTGCTTGAATTAGGCCATATTCTGAAGCTCTTTGCACTTACATGGATGATTCTACTGTAGCCAGTGGTACAAATCTTGAATGTAAGAAATAAAAACAAACCATAACATTTTCAGAAGCAACCCATATAATTCTAATAATTATGATCTATTATATTTATAATCATCAGGGATCCTGGTTTTCCTTATTTTAAAAAATGTAACCTGAAATGCACATCTTTCCATGATTAAAATGAAATGACACTAATACATAGATGGATAGATACAATCATCCTTGGGGCCTTCATTGATAGGAGTCAAAGTAGTTTGTTTTTGTATTTAAATGCTTACTGGGTAGATGATCCTTTCTGCATCAGCCATCCAATTCATGCCTGCTCCCTGTGACAAGGGTAGCTGGTTGGATTTTAGGAATTGGTGACTTTTTTTTTTTTTGAAAGCGGTATGTTTTTATAGCATATACTTGTTCTCACATTGCAGAAGTGTTTGTACTGCATTAGTAAAAACTACTGTGGGTAAAAATGTATCTGAACTGATTTCTTATATACTTGGTTTTCCTTCAATATTATTAGAGAGATAGCAGGAACGCAAGGTTGCCTCCCCTTCATCCTATTAATGCATTTTAAAATTATTTTAAAAAAATCCTTGTTTCTACTGACTTGTCTCTACTCTTATTATCACTGAGCTAAAATGTCAGCTTGTTTTTCAAGTTCTTTGAGTTCTCAAAAATATGGAGTTCTAAGTAATGCATATGCTTCTGTTTAAATCCAATAGCCTAATTACATACATGCAAAATTAATATAAATGAGAAGAGAAATATAAATTCAATTGTCTTGGGCACTGGAAAACAAGGGGTAAAGAGATCCCACACATACTGAAAGAAAGAAAAGTGGATATGTTTGGAACAAGGGGGGAATCATTAACATTTATGTGGATCTTTTTCATATCAGAATGCAAATTGCCTTGAGTGGTTGGCTGGTCTAGATGACCTGTGTGGTCCCTTTCAGTCTGGCTCCCCTATGAGCCGATTAATTTATATTATCAAAGCCTATCTAGTAGTGAGCAGGGGTGTAGGTTTTAGCCATGTTGGTCTAAGGACATGGGCAGACAAGGTTCCTTGGGTGAATTTAATATCTCTTATTAAACCAACCCAAATGGTTGGAGAATAGTTATTAAGCAAGCTTTCAGGTTCAAAAACCCTTCGTTAGGCTAAAGAAGTGTCAGCAGTTAGTGTGTGCTTTTACTTTTCATTCCATCCAGGAAGCAAGCCAGGGGCTGGGCTGGGGAGTCAGTTGCCAGGCAGATTATAATGGGTCAGAAATCCAATGTCTGTGTTTAGTCCATGATCTCTAGTATCCAGGAGGTTGATGGAATGGGGTTCATAGGTTTGTCTCTGGGAAGTGTTGTGTAAGTTTCCCTTGACGATCAGGACTGAGAGAGTGGTCCTCCTGTCAGAAATATGCCCCCACCGGTAATTGGGTAGTTCTGTCTTTGATGGATTTCTGGTGTGCGTTCATTCTGGTGCGCAGTTGTAGTTTGGTCTCTCCTACGTATTTTCCATCAGGGCATTTGGTGCATTGCTTAATAACTATTCACCAACCATTTGGGTTGGTCTAATAAAAGATATCAAATTCACTCAAGGAACCTTGTCTGCCTATCTAGTAGTGAGGAATTAATGGCATGAGACCAGTTTTTTTTTAAATGAATAAATACTTTACCAGATGTAGTGAGATGCCCCTCCATGCATCACCAAGGTCTGAGAAGTATATGTTCCTCCTCTTCCCCCCCCCCCAAAAAAAAACAAACAAAAAACTGGTCCCTGGAAGTGGGGGCACTGAGAAGCACCAGCAGTGAAACTGGAAGTGCCATTGAATCTTCCAGTCTTGTTGCTTGTGGTTCCATGACAACCGGGGTTGTCCCCCAGCAGCTGAAATTGGTGGCTAGTGCCCCTCCCCCCCCCCGAATCAGGAGGCACTAGTGTCCCTTGGTTACCAAGAGCAGACCTGAGATGTTCTGAAGTCATTCCCTAACTTATGGCTCTTCAGCTTTATGTGCTTACTCTGGTTTTGTCATCTCTTGGCAAAGGGGATTTTGCTAGTTGAAAATACATGCCTTTGTCAGACACTCGGGGAAATAATAGATTCCTCTTCCTTGGAAGAGACCTATCTGTGTGGTCAAATACTCTAAAAATACAGTTATCAGTGACTATATAAATATGTAATAAGAGATCAAAAATATGTATTATGAAAACAAAAGCAAACGGAAGAAACCAGTAACCATATGTTGAAAAACCAACAGACTTATGAATAAACAAACAAAAGGAAATATCAGAACAATAATCTGATCTTACCCTGTATGTTAAACCTAAGAATGCAACTCCTTCTCAGCTCCTTATGACCTTCATGACCCCCTGCACATTCTCCTGTCAGTTCACTGGCTGATGGCCTAAAGTCATTTCTTATGCCTGGGAAAACTTAAGGGAAACATGTGCTCTCTAGGTACAGATTTAGTATAGTTTCTTATCAGACTATTGACATACCATATCCATTGGATTCTTTTGGAGCCCATACTATGAATACAACTTTGTCCTCTAAAGTGTTTACCAGACTGGAAACATTTCTCAAATGATCTGATTGGCTGCTTACAGATATGAAAATCAAAACAGTGCTTTACTTCTAGCTTGGCTTGCTCCTGCACTGAGCACAGCTCATGCTCAGAAGAGGCACTGCATTAATTTGACCCCAGCTCACCCAATATCTGTATAGATTGGGTGCTTCAGTGGGACACTTGGGCACTTCTTTTTATCTAATGGCTAATTGAATCAGCCATTAGATAAAAGCACCAAAAAGCCCCGCTGAAGCACCTGACCCATTAAATGGTGGGGAGCCAGGTCAAACTAAATATGCACATCCTCCATCCTCTTCCAGTAAAGAACTGTTTTGTTTTTTTGTTTCACATCTGTCAAGTACTCATGACCAGGATCTCTTTTTTTTTTTTTTTTTTTTTTTTCTTTCCCCCCCTCTGACTTAAATAAATCCCCAATTTTAAGATTAAAAAAAATTAACCCTAAATCCACACTTTTCAGTGTCCTTCTCATGAAGGAGAGGGGCGGGGAGAGAGATTCATTTTAATCATGGAAAATATGGATTTAGGGTTACTTGAAAGTTGGGGATGTTTCTTTATCAAAGGAAAACAAGATCATTGATTATGACCAGGACAATATATGCAACCTTTCAGACAACCAATAGATGCTGTGTGTTACATTTCTTACAGTAGGGAAATTAAGTCCTTCCCTCTGTGCTGTGAATAGCCACCTGTCACTTTTTAACCACAGTCCCTTCCTTTTAAGCTATACATTTATCATTGTGTGGAAAGGCCTGGCTCAGGTGCCTTGAATCACATCTGCAAGGACCTAGCTGATGAGTAAGCAAACTCCATGTTGGATACCAGTTTTTAGTACAGTACAAGTCATGTTAGCTGACACTTCTATTAACTGGAATTTCCAGCCGGTCAGTGAGATGCAGAAGGGAAGGTGGGGGAGAGGGAGAAGCTTGCATGCAGCGGCGGCCACCACCACCTACCACCCTGCACTGCTGCCACTCTGTATGGTCATTGGCAATACCCGCACTCTGCATGCGGGCTGCCATTTCCTTCACAATCTGTGACTTGTTTTTCTGCAGAATGAAAATGAGATTGATTGATTATTAGCCAGTAGTAATTAGTACCTCTGGCTGTGTGCCTTTTTATGGAAAAGAGAAAGTTTAAGAAGTAGCACAATATGTATTTTGAAATAAGTATCATTTGTTTTACTGAAAGGCACAATATATGTCTTAACAGGAAAGAATTGTGCTCCAAGTAAAATGACATCATGCTGCCTCCCACAGAGGGATTCTGAAGGTTTCTCAAAAATGAAACTTGGTGGTAAGTGGTAAATTTAGTTTGGTGGTAAAAATACTTTGTGGCAATTCAGTTATTACATTTAAATATCTATTAACATGCACACTGAATCTTCGTTGATTATGTTTTGGTGTTAAGAGCATACATTCTTAGGTCATGAAGATGCTTACTTCATTGTGATGCAGATGCATAGTAAGCCACAAAATGCAGTAGTGTACTCATTGTTCTACTTGTATTGTTTATACAGTATGAGCAAGGATTTAGCTTTATTCTTTCACCTGGGGGGGGGCTCTTGTAACTAGATCTTCTAGTGATAATATATATGTATTTAGTCAAAGCTATTCTAACTCTGTAAGCACATAAATTGAGATTTCAGGCCTAATGCAGTACCATAAAAGCTTTGGCCATAATTTTCAAAAGTTCATGTCAACAGTAGGCTCTAAAATCCATACTGCGGCAGCCAAATATTAGAAGCTGTGTTAAATCTGTTTTTTGTATTCCCTGCCCCCCCCCCCCCCCCGATCTTTCAATGTTATTTTCCTGCTCCAAGACCAAGATCTGGTTTTCTTTTTATTAATAACTTGGCAGACCAAATTGTTTCACATCACTTCTATTACTAGCATATGCATTTCATAAATGTTTATCTTATAAAGTGTTCAAGTGCTTATTGATTAGAGGACTATGCTGGAACTCAGGAAACCTGGATTCTTCTCTTGGCTTCATTGTTCACCTCCTAGGTGACAAGAAGAAAGTTGCTTCTTATGCTTTTGACTCATGGCATCTTCAAAACAGGCTAGAAGGAAGGTCTCAAGAATTACCAACTAGTCATTTTTGAGCTTGATACTTAGATTATTTATCAGGTTCTCAAGGAATTTTATTTTTGAAGCACCAAGAGGAAAACAAGTCCCTCAGGAACAGCCATGATGGATTCACTAAGAGGAAGTCATGCCCTGCCTGACCAATCTGATTCCTTCTATGGTAAGATGACAAGCTCTGTGTACAGCTAGGCAGAAATTGTCCAAAATTGATAAGATAATATTTAACAAAGATAAAATTCCTTCACTTGACGGAGTGACTTCATGCACAGATAGATGGGGAAATGAATGACTAGGCAACAGTGCTGCAAGGAAGAACTTTGGCCCTATTTGGCACTGGTGAGGCCTCACCTGGAGTAGCGTGCTTAGTTTTGGGGTCCACGTTTCCGGAAAGATATGCACATGTTGTAAAGAATCTAGTGGAAAGGGACAAAAATTGAGACCTGGGAAATGAGACTTGAGGAAAGGCTGAAAGAAATAGCATAGTTTAATTTAGAGAAGAGATGACTGAGTGGTGATTTAATAACAGCCTTTTCTCTGGCTGTAGTGGACAGGACTGGGAGCAATGGCCTCAAACAGAAGAGGCAATTTTAGGTTGGAGATTAGGGGGAATTTTCTGATTGTGACAGGCTACATAGAGAAGATGTAGAATCCCCATCCCTGGAAATATTGAAGAACAGGTTACACAAACACTAGACTGGGATGGTTTAGTCAGGGTTAGTCCTGCACTGAGCAAGGGGCTGAACTAGATTAACCTCATTAGGTTCTTTGTAGCCCAATTTTCCTATGATCTATATGATAGTCTATTTCAAAGTAAATAAATAACCTGGAACATTATAAAATACTTTCAGATCTATGGTCTCTTATTTTTTTTGTTTTAAGAATATGCTTGGTTTCTTCTTCAATGGGGAGGACATTCGCAAATTACCAGAGCGTTATTTCTTTGTAGTAGGGGTCTTACTCGCATTGTATGCTTTGTGAAATGTAGTTAGATGTGGCTTTTGCTGTAATCTTTACATTAGCTGCAGTACAATGAAGTTTCAATTTATTATTATCACTGTGCCTTAAATTCAAGGAGAAGGAATAGTAATATCTCTGGCATGATGATAAAGTTGTGAATAAGCAATAACTCATATTATGACAGTTTAGTTATGAGATCCAAGGGTACTATTATGTGAAGTACAAAAAACAGATGAAGAAAATAACAGCTTTGGAAACTCCTTTGACTTTGCATCACTGAACTGTGTTTATTTCAATTTGTTGCAATTTGTGTAGAATAAAACAGCTTTATTTGAAAATAAGGCTATCCAATTTTGTATCCATGCTTTATACTAATCAAAGCTGATCTCTTATTGTTACTTTAGCCATATGACATAGTCTAAGTTCTTATTCCTTTTAAGGTCTTAAAAAAAAAAAAATGCAAGCAATTTCTAAGGCATTGGAAATTCCAAATGACTGACATAATGGCTCCAAAACTAGAGTAAAAAGGCAAAATTCCTTGGGACCCAGTATTTATAGTAATTTTACTTGATTTGAATCTACCTGAAGTAGTATTTCAAAAAGAATTAAGCATATAGGTAGTAAGGTAATTCTCAAAACATCTTTAAAGCATTGTATAGTAATGTGAGGTAGGTTTGCTGGGCCCATTCTTCTAACATTTACCAAGTATTTGGCTTTATTTCATAAATATGAATAGAGAGAGAGTGAGGTGTATAGCTTGGTATCTGAAAGGGAACAAGTTATATTAGGCATGTATAAACAAAGTTATGCCTAAGTCTCTTCCATGGGGGGGTAAACCACCTTGCAATAGCTTTCATATACCAAAGTGTAAGACCATGCACGTATGGCCAGTTGCTGAGGAACAGACGGCAGACTAATGCCCTCCTGTCTTTCCCTAAGTGTAACTTGTATACATTCCCTGGCTCCATGAAAAGTAAAGTCTAAAGGTGCCCTTTGCCATTTGGCTAACTCCCAATGAAAGCCAGTGGAGGTTGAGTATCTAGTTGTTATTTGTGCCTTTGAAAAATCTCTTGACCTGTATTAATCATCTGAAACATGTAAATCTAGGTAATTCAGGATGAAAGTAATAAATCCAAAACATCTTTAAATTTTGTCCCAGCTTTTCCCCAAGTGCCTATAGTTCAGATTCATGATTGTTAACTTACTAAAATAAAGCAAGGCAAAAAGGCTGTAGAGCAGTAGTCCTAAAACTTAAGGCACCCTTTGTGCAATTCCAGCTTTTAATCTTTTTTTTCTGTAGTGAAAAAAAATTAATGTAACTCTCCCATTTGAAAAGAACTCTGACTACAATTAGTTAGAAAGTTTTTGACACTATGGGTTCCTATTTGAAATGTCTTAGAATCATGGAAGTATTTGTACATCTAACAATGCTAGTATTGGGCAACTCTCCATGACATCTTTTAAAGGATATCACAGCACCCCAGAGTGTTGTCCATACCCTGGTTGAGAATCGCTGCCTTAGAGGAAGGAAATGTGCTGGACAGTATGGGCATGTGTAGATGAAATGGGGGGGGGGGGGGGCCCTAAATTGAAGTGGTGGGTTTTTAAAAACACCGCTTTAGTTTAGGACAAAGTAAACCTCTTCATTTTATACACCCGTGTCTTACCTGCCTCTCTAGCGGGCGTAGCAGTCCCTGGGCTGTGGGAATGCAGGACAGGCTGGTGTTTTCCTCTGTGACAGTGCTGACCCTGGCTCAGGCAGTCCTGGGGGGGGCACCAAAGCCATGGAGGGAAAGGAGCAATGCAGGGACCCCATATGCAGGCAGGCTTGGGGGGTGGGAGGAAAGGGAGTGGAGCTCAGGCTCACTGCTTTTTTATTTATTTATTTATTTATTTTCCCTTGGTGGAGCCTGCTTTCCTGGACTGCTGCCAGGATGCTTGAACAGCCCCTGAACTGCATGGAGCCTGGTGCTTCACTCTGTGGCTGTAGGGCAGTAAACTAAAACTCCTCAGAGGTGTGTTAGTTTGCTGTGCCCCCAAGTCATTTTAAGGCGCATTATGCTGCTGAATGTGCTACAGCAGCTGGAATTAATGCATGATAGTGTTTGCACACTTCAGCAGCCCATTAAAGCAATACAAAAGCATTTGACCCACTTTACTGTGGTGGGTACCATGCTCCTTGTTTTGTCTACACATGTCCTAAGGTAATATTTCAGCTTCTATGTATGGCCATGTATTGAGAGGGTGATTTTGAGTCAGCTGGCAAGACTGGTAATGATCTTTTAGACAACATTTCTCTAAAAATTGTAGTAGCCAGAGTAAATGGTATTTAAAAAAAAAAAAAATGCAAATAAATGATAAAAAAAAAAAAAAAGTGGTAATCACAGCTGTCTACTTGGTATCTATAATAGGGCAAGGGAGGTCATGTTTTAATCACTGTACCTAGAGACTAGTATAAATTTTTATAGAAATGAAGCCCTTTAGGTGCTATGGCTTCAGTATAAAAATGTTGCGTCTTCAGTTCTATTGTATTTCTGTGTACTAATGAAAAGTGTACAACACAATGGTTACCTAAACTATTCCTTGACTTTAATTCCCATGTCCTATTGTCAAGAACTTTTTTTAAAGATAAATATTTCTGTGCTATCTTTATATAGATCACAGGTTATAATTTCTGATGAAGCATAGTACATCTACTAATTAAAAGAAGACAATAAAAGCTTTTACAGCTCATACAAGCATCCATCTTTTTACACACACATTTTTATTCAAATTTTTAAGTGGTTTGCAGCTATACAGGTAATTTTAGTAACAGACTTCCAGACTAAATCACCAGTCTGGCAAATGACTTTTTCACCTACTTAGAGCTTTATTGAAATCCAGTGGGGTGCCATGCAGGTCTTCAGATGTGGTGATGCATAGTCAATTGCTTGGCCAGGGTCTTAGTTTTGTAATCCTTTCGCCTTTATAAAAAGACATGATTTATTCCAAGAATAATAAACCTTTCACTTCAGAAGATGGAAAGAGCAGGCCTTTTTGCTGACATAAATACAGTTCAAATTGCTGTGAGGGAGTTTTAGGTAAAGGATCAACTCTTAATTTGCTGAAGCCAAATCGGGACACAACATAACCCTCATCATTATACCTGTCGGCTCAAGAGTTCCCTCAGTCTCTTTTACCACTCTCAGGATCTTATGTTTCTGACTAGAATTCTCCCTTAGTCTCACACTGCAGAGGTATATTACAGCTGAATACAAATGAAGACGTACTCAGCTGCAAATTCCAGTTGGTTATTAAACAGACTCTTACAGTAATCTTTCTAGTATCCTTGATAGGTTTCTACAGTACTTTGCACCTTTTTAGATTTACAGCATTTTCTCTGTAAATGGAGAAATAACTCTTCTAGAGCTGTATTTATAGCTTTTCTAAAGCTTGCCTAATTTAAAGGAGAAATTCACCAGATGTACAAGGCCAGTATACAAAGGAAGTGTGTGTGTACAGAACATTAATTGACTTTAAACGCTATTTATTAGCTTTGAGTGGTACACAGAGAACAATTTGGCTGGCTGGCTGTCTGCATATAGGCAAATGCCACCTTAAATTGAAGTAGGTTACATATGAAAGATGGGGAAATGGTGAAATGGGAAAAGAAATTTCAGGGTACCACATGTGTGTTTGAACATAGAGCCAGTGTCCAGATGTACCCTATGGAGTCTTTATATCTGGACTGCCAGACTGATTGTGTGGTTGGGGGTTGGCTTCCAACAGAATGGCAACCAGTAGCACAAGCATAAGTGAGGACTGACACAACCCCAGTAAGGTGCCCACTGATGCATCCCCAGAATATAGGATGCCCCTTCATAAGGTGGGGGGTGGGACCACAGGCCCCCTTAGGCAATCAGTGGTGAGAGGCAGGACCACCACCTCCTTGGCTAATTGCCAATGAGGGATGGGGCCACTGGGTCCCTGAGCTAGTCGGCAACAAGGGGCATGGCCACCACAAAATGGCTACTTCTGTCCCTCCCTGACTGGCTCAGAAACCTACTCCTTCTGGCTGTGTATTGCCCTATCTCTAGGCACAGCCAATAGACTTGGGAGGAAATATATATTTGAAATAGCTAATTTTTGTGTGTGTATATACATGAAATAGCTTAAAAAAAAATCACATTCCTGAAGCATAGACTTGAACAAATCCATAAATCGTGAGAGTTGGCAACACTGATCATACTTGCTTGCTTATACCACCTGAGGTCTGTTAACTAGATTCAAAGACTAATATCACATCAATATACATTAAACAGAACCCCCCGCCTTGAAAAATCCAGGAAGGAAGGACTAGGAACCAAGATTCCCATCTGAGGTGAATGTCCTCACCATGAGGTTACAAAGCCAGTCTTCAGTCTCTCTTCTGGTCTTATGAATTTTCCATTCACTTTAGGTTTAAAATAAATCAGAAAATTATGCATTGCCTAAAAGAAGACTGATATCAAATCTTTGCTGAATGTAAGCTTCTAAAGACTAGAGAACTATTGCAGATAAATTGAAAGTGACATTTTTTTTCTGTGTGACTGCAATTTGTTGCATGCAACTACAAATGAACAAGTTCAATGATAAAACTTAACTAGTATTATTTGCATTCATTTGTATACTCTAGTTGTGTGATAGGTTGTTGCTTTGAAAAACTTGTAAATAGATGCACAAAAAAGAAATGGTTGAACTGAATAGTAGCCTCTAAAATGCTTATGGCCAACTTCTTAGGGACAAGGTGGTTGTTTTCCTTATTTCATCTAGCTTATGAACAATTTACTGTGGGGAAGGAAATTAAAGTTTTATATATTTTGAGATATTAGACTGCTTCAAAAGAGGAAAACAATGCTGAGAGGTCTGCAAATAAGAACATTCAGAGAGTAAGTGCTTGAGGTCTAGAGACAATAGAGGTTGAAGGGATTATAGTAGTTGCTGGGATGGGCAGTTTTTAGAATTGTCTATTTAATTAAAAATGTAGATTAACTCTAGTAGTATACATGATGTTTCTTCAGAGGGAGCCTGAGTCTGTAGGCCAATGATCAAGGCAATCAGCTGATAGAAGGGAGGTGGGAGGTTCCAGTTCCTGCTGTAAAGGCAGCTTATGCATTAAGCATTCATTGGATAAAACATAGGAACAACGTTAGGAACAGGAAAGGCAATGCAGAACCTTCTCTCTCAGGGTGAGAGGAGAGCAATAATGGATGATAATGTTCCCCTTTGATCTCTCTTTTTGGTCCCATTTATTTTCTCATTCTGTTAGCACAGTTGCAGTTTCAGTTGGAAGGTTAGACACTACCTGTATCCCAGCCTTGTCTCTACTATATTAGTTAGAATACCTCTCGTGAGGTGATATGTCATTTTGAGTCTCCACAGCATGAGAGAGATTTTAAACTCAAATTCTCCACTTTCTGGGCAAATGCTCTTTCCACTAGCCTGTTGAAAAGCAATGCTGATACCACCAACACTTTTAAGTAGGGCTGTCAAAATATTAAAAAAAATTTAGATTGTGGTTAGCAGCAGTTTAAAAAAAATAGTTGCAATTAATCACTATTTTAATTGCACAGCTGAAAACTCAAATAATTATTTATATACTTTGTATGGCTAGGGGATGGGTATGTGGGAGGAGAAATTTGTGAAGGTGTGGGAGACTATGGGTGTTGTGGGATTTGGAGTTGGGGAAGGGGCCTGACAGGATCTGGGGTACTGTGGGTCAGGAATGAAGAGCACAAGTAGGGCTGGTGGTGGGCTGTGGCTTGGGAGTGAAGGGTAGGCATGTGCACACACTACCCAGCAGGGAACTTTGTGGAGGGGGTCGGAAGGGGGCAGATTGGGGGGGGGGGGCATGGTAAAGGAGGGAGTGGGGCAGGTACTGGGGTGAATGGGGCCCTGGGACAGGGACAGATTGTGAGATGGAGCCACAGGTAGCTCATTCAGGGGGGCTAGAGAGGTG
>JAGPOW010003316.1:73127792-73180734 GCA_030014935.1 Caiman crocodilus
GAGCCACAGGTAGCTCATTCAGGGGGGCTAGAGAGGGGGTGGGGGCAGCTCTATACCACTATGTTCACCTCAGGATTGGTATGGGGGGCATAAACTCCAAGATTTGTGAGGTAGGGTGGAGACAGACTGCCTGCTGCAGGCTAGGGCTATGCACCCTGCTGCCTTGGGAACTGCTTGCTGGCTACATTGTACATCCTCTGCCTACCTGGTGGCAGGAGGCACAACATGGTGTTGTGTGGCTCCCAGGGTAAAAGGCAGCAGGGTGCAGAGCCCCAGCCTGCAGCGGGTAGTCTACCTCTGCCCTGTGCACAAATCAAGGGGAGCACATATCCCCTGTGCTTCCCCTGGGGGTGTGCACAGTGATGTGGAACCATCCCCCCCACACCTCTAGACAAACTGTCTGAGACTCCATCCCACAACCCTCCCTGGCCTTGGGGCCCCATTCACCCCAGTGCCTGCTCCTGCCTCTGCCCCAATCCATCACTTGCAGTGGGGGTCTTGGTCTGTCTTCCCCTGCCCTTCCCCCTCCACAGACATGTTAGCATGGTGCAGCTCTACACAGCATGCAGGCTGAGGTATGCCTGTGTGCTCCCTCCACCCTAATGCAGCCACTCAGAGCCTACTCCCAGTGAAGAGGACTGCTTCCTTGCAGTCCTCTTCAATGCCACTGCTGCCTTACTGGGCAGCCCGGAGGTGGCTGAGCAGAGCCCAGGCATGAGTTCAAATACAACATGTGTGATTGTGTTTTTAAAAAAAAAATAATGCAAGAATGAATGAACATGTTGTTTGTGCATCTTAACTATGATTAATTGACAGCCCTGCTTTTAAGCTGAACTGTCCTGGCAGTTTGCCCACAGAAGAATAATATGTCTTGCAACAAAGTGCATGTGCAGGGGCATGCTCTGTGGCTGGCTGGGGCTCAGTGTGGATGCTCCACATTTGTCTCACTATATGCTATTTTGGCATGCTTTACACTGCTTTTTTTCCCAGGGTGTGTGGTGGTGTGGTGTGTGGGGTTTTTTTTTTTGCAATTGAGAAATCCTGGTAGAAAATTAGGCCTACATGCTGCAAATTGGCAATGCTGCATATGGTTTAACATGCAACGTGTGGTTTGTAATGCCACAAAGAGGTTTGCCTACATGTGTGGATGTGGCCCTAAACTTCATGTACAATCAAAAAGGTAGGAGTCTAGTGAAATAAGTCACTTCTAGGTTAGTTAGCAGTTGAGCAGGGGCTTTTTCAGTTGCAATTTTGATCTTGGGCACCTCCATTCTGTGTAAGTGGTGTTTTGGGTACCCAGCCTCTTCATGTATTCTACCTGCTTCGCATTTTGAAATACCTTAAAGTACCTCTCTGCCTCTTTAATCACCTAAATATCTCAAATATGGCAAATAGTAGCATGAGGACATAGTTTACCATACTGCACCTATTCCATTCTGTGCCAGCTTCAGGCAGTCTACCATAATGATGCTAATCAGCACCCTAAAAGCAAATTGATACAACTGTGCAGTAGGGCTGTGTGGAATTTTGCTGGGTGTGTTTTGTTTTGATGCTGCTTAGACTTGTTTCAAGCTGTAAATGGTGAAATTGAAATGAAAGGCTTCAAAACAGCCTCGAAATGAAATGAGGGTGTTTGAAACCTTTTGAGTTTCAAAGCTGGGTTTGCTTGCAGGAAAACAAAGTAAGGAGAGGGAGGGGGAAGAGTGGAGAAGGACTGCTCTGATAATGACAAATATAGCTGACCAGTCACTGTGATCTTTGAGGTCCCTTCTGATCCTGGTGCTCTGGGGGAGGGACAGAAAAAGCAGCACTGCTTAAACTAAGCTTTCTGCCTTGGGGTCAGTTATTGAGCTGTGTTTTCCAGCAGCACAGCAGTGTCAGAGAGAGGCTATAATTTCCTACTTGCTAGCCTTTTCCTAGCAAGTAGTATTCATGAATACCTTTTTTGCTTTCTATACCCTTTTATTATTATATTCATTCCTTTCAATTTATTCCTCCCCCAAAATCCTATTTCTTTTTGTTGTTCTACTTTGATTCCTTTCCCCCAGAAAAAGAAATCTGTGCTTTTTCTCATGTGCATTCCATTCACTGTGCAGGGAAGCACAGTTTATATTGTAAGAGAGAATTCATTCAGGAGCATATACTATATAAACGCATGTATGCATTACATAAATATACACACCTACAATTTTAAAATTGTATATAAATTCCCCCCTGCCAAATGAGACGGCCTCTTTCTTACAACTAGCAGGCATGAGGCTTCTGTTTTATACTGGCAGCAAGGAGAGGGGAGTAGTGCCAGTGCCACTGCCTGTGTCTGAGACTGCATCCCTTCCAGGAGCTGTAAACTTCCCTCATCTCCCACCACTACCATGACAAGCAGCAGCACTAGCATGACAGTCTTTTCCACTCCTATTTCACTTTCCATGCTGAGCCTTCCAGTGCCAGAAGAAGAGCTGGATTTGAGTGCCCTAGCAAAGAAAATTCTGGGGAAGGAGAGGGAATCATGTGAGTGTGTGCTCCACTCCCTTCAAGTTTCCCTTAGCCAGGTCTCCTTCCCTAGAAGGTGTTTCAGAGGAGGTTGGGGTAGAGGTTGTGGAGGTAGGCAGTTCAGCTCAGTCCACCCCTCCTGTTGCTATGCCTCTGCCTGCTGAGGAGGGGGAGAAGGAAGTATTTGCACAAGCACTCACAACCCAGAAGCGGGCAGGTAGTGTGGTCTGGATCATTTTGAGCTGGCAGATGATTCCACATACGCTATCTGCCTGCACTGTTGAGCCAAAATGAAATGGGGCAAGGGAACAAAGCACATGAGAATGAACCAAGCAGATGCTGGTGCATCTCTGCAGGCACTATCCCCTTGCCCTTGTTCTTCCTCAGGCTGGTACCACTGGGAGTGTACCCCCACCTGCAAAATCCACCTGTTGTTCTAAATCTTCCATCTCCGTGAAGCAGGGGCAAACTGCTCTGGAACAGTAAGGGACAGCTGGACAGCAAGGGTGGGGTGTTCCAAAGGCAAGCAAGATTGCCCAGAGCATTGGGGAGATGCTTGCTGTAGATGGCTAGCCCTTGTCCTTAGTTGAGTGGCCCAGGTCCAGGAGGCTCATGGTGCTTGTGGCCCCATCATACCAAGTGCCTGCATGCACCACCTTCAGCAGGATAGTGGTGTCCTCCTTATATGAGGCAGGCAGGGAATACTTGAGGGAGGAGCTGCGCAAGGCAGGGCCACAGGTGGCCTTACCCTTCACCTCAGACATCTGGAGCAGCCAGGGTGCAGATCATGCATACCTGTCCCTCACAGGGCATGGGTGTGACCAGTCAGATCATCGGTAGGTTCTCCTTCAAGCCAAGGTGATGAGTCCCATGCAGCAACCAAGATCATGAGGGTCGTGAACTGCTTGGTGCAGGGGTGGCTCATGGGCAGGGTGAGCTCACCAACCTGTTTATAGTCACTGACAATGGGGCAAATATTGACTGTTGAGGCAGTCCATGATGCCAACTTTGTTGGCACCCACTGTGTGGTACATAAGTTCCACCTCATTATCAGGGATGCCTTGGAGGGGGACAAGGCTGCCATTTATGGTACCAGCACTACCAGCAAGCTCATTTCCAAATACAGAAAGGTGGCAGGCTACTTCCAAGAAGAGTATCAAGGGGGTCAAGATGCTGTGGGACAAACAGGCAGAGCTGGACATCCCACAGCACAAACTCATGCAGGGTGCAGAGACTCAGTGGAAATCCACATATCTGATGCTGGCAAGGCTAGTGGAGCAACAGAAAGCCATCCATGAGATGGCTTTGCTCGGGGAGATTGGGATCAGTGTCCCCTAAACAGAGCTGAATGGAATAACATCTCCTAGATCTTGGTGGTTCTCAAGCCCTCCCTGAAAGCCACCAATAGCCTCAGTACTTACGAAGCCCTCCTTAGCCAAGTGATCCCTGTAGCGAGGGAACTTTAGAGCCAAATGAGGAGCTTCCAGGGGATCAATGTTCCTGGCTGGGCAAGCTGCTGTCATGAGACATGCAGGCACTGGTGAGGAGGCTAAAGGAGGGCATCAGGAAACAGCTTGATCCCTTGTGGTCCAGTACAGTCCACGTGCTCACCGCCATGTGTGACCTGAGGGTGAAGGGGAGCATCGGCATATGCAAAAGTAGAACCCTGGATCAGTGGATGGAGGTGCTGGTGAAGAGAGTCAGGGAGGCAGAAGGGCAGAGGTGGGCAATGTGGAAGAGGGGGATCCAATGTATTGTGCCAGCATACCATCCACCAGCCAGTCTCCTCCACCACAAGTACTGCTAATGTGGGCCAAAGGCATGGCTTCCATGGTGGGGTCCAGAGGCAGCAGACTCCACCATCAGGTAGGCAGCACTCAGGCCTTGGTGGCTGCATATCTCACCGACGATGTGGAGCTGCTGCTGTGTGACCCCCACCCTGGCCTACTGCGCAAGCCGCAGCCAGATGTGGGCGGATCTGGCCACAGTGCCCTAGGAACGCCTTTACTGTCCACTGACCAGCATTCTGAGCAAAAGGGCGTTCAGCATTGTTGATGCAATCCTGGTGTGGTGGAGTAGCTGGTGTTCCTGAAGATGAACCTCCCACTCCTTGGATTCCATGTGCAGATGGAGTGAGTGCCGTCCTCCACATTCTGTCTGCACTTCCTTTTCATTTTTACCCTTGGGTTTCACAACAATTTAGTGCCCTGTTCTTGGAGCTGGATAGGGCACACATGTTATCACCAGCCAGCAGGGGAAGAACGTATCCCTTCTGAGCTCGCATGCCAGGATGAACTTGGAGGCAGAGGCTGTGGGAAAGGAAGAGTCCCCAGGTCCTGGGCATGACCACTAAAACTGAACCTTGCCAGGGTCAGGAGACCTGGTGGGACTGCTGGTGGTGTGGCAGCCCCAGGAGATGCCAAAACTGAGGATCTCCCTGGCCAAAGGCGAGTAGGATGCACCATAACATCCAGCCACTACATGCATGCACAGTTCAAGCTGGGGAAAACCCAGACCCATCATGTTTGACAGGCCTGAGGATTTCTGGTTGCAGTGGAGTTGTGAGGATCCAGGTGGGCTAATCTAAGCTGCCTGGGATGCCAGCTTTCAGGTTAAAAATGCTTTGTCAGGCTGAGGCAGCATCTGCAGTTGGGGTATGTGTGCTCTTCCTAGATGGAAGGAATAGTAAAGAAGCCAGAGGCTAGCATGCAATTCGGGCAAGAAAGCCAGGCAGTAAAAATGGAGATGAAGGTGTCAGGTGAGGGACAGGCTGGGGTAGGGGGTAGAATGGGGATGTTGCAGCTAAAAGTGGAGAGGTAGCTCAAGAATCAGTGTCCAGCAGATTGCAGTGTGTCAGAATTCCGGTATCTATATTGAGTCCATGAGTTCCTTTACCTAGGAGGCTGATGAAGTTCAGTTCATAGGCTTGTCTGTGAAAAGTGGTTTGTAAATTCTCTTTGAGGATCAGGCCTGAGAGACTGTAGAAAAGTAGCTGGGTGTTCTTGTCTTTGATATCTCATTCTGGTGCACAGTTGTTACTTGGTGTCTTTTATGTATTTTCCATTAGGTCACCAAGTGGTTTAAGTAGTTGCAATTTCATTGATTTTCATGAAATTGCAATTGTTCTTGCACATGACTGAATATGGTATAGAACTGATAGTTGCTTATTGGTTAAGATGACTATGTAAACTTGCATAGGTACTTTGAGATTTTTTGGAAACCTCATTTAAAAGAAAGATTTTATATATTTTGTACATGTTTAAGTCCCCTTTCACTGTGTGGTGCATGTGAGCTCGGGATTAATACACTCTGCACATGGTGGGGGGCCAGCACACACTACATAAGAGGTTGGGACTGACACAAATTTCAGATAGACATGGAGCTGGAGATGTTACATGCACTGTATATGGCCCATAGGGTTGCAGGCAGCATACATGCTGTAAGTAGCATTACTGGTCTACAGTTTCTAGTCTCTGGCTGCATTACATGTGGCACCCACACCAAACCAGCTCTGGCTGGATCCAGCAACGGGACTGGTCTGTGGGGGCAGTCCAGCCAGCAGACTGGCCCCATGCCCCTTATTTATGACACCAAGTTATGGAGAAGCATGGCCATGCTTGAAGATGGGCTACAGATACAGGTGGACCTCAACAGGCTAGCAAATTGGGCAGATCAGAATCTGATGAAGTTCAATGTTTAGAAATGTAAAGTGCTCCACCTTGGACAAGGAACCCCCAACACACCTACAGGCTTAGCAGCACCAAGCTGACTGGGACCATGAATGAAAGGGACCTGGGTGTAATAATAGACCACAGTATAAATAGGAGCCGGCAGTGTGGTGCTGTAGCCAGTAGGGCAAATAATCCTGTGGCATGCATCAATTTGCTGGAGATGCATCAAGGCAAGGAGTTGATTCTTCTGATCTACTTAGAACTGGTGAGACCACAGCTGGAGTACTACATCCAATTCTGGGCACCACACTTTAACAAGGACATGGGCAAGCTTGAGAAAGTCCAAATAGCCATCCGTATGATCAGTCTTACACGGCAAACCATACAAGGAAAGGCTGAGGAATGTGGGACTCTTCAGTCTGAAGAAAAGAAGGCTGAGGGGACCTGGTAGCAGCTTACTGCTATGCTCAGGTAGTACATCAAGGGCTCAGTGAGCAACTGTTCACCAGAGCACCGGAGGGGAAAATTAGGTGTAATGGCCACAAAGTCCTGGAACACCTATTCAGGCTCAACATTCGGGAAAAACTTTTTCATAGTCAGGGTGTCCAGACTGCAATAAGCTCCCTCCAGAGGTGGTGCAATCGCCTACCATGGAAATCTTGAAGAGGAGACTGAACAGTCACCTTGCTGAGGTCACCTGACCCCAGCTATCTTTCCTGCTTGGTGCAGAGGGCTGGATCTTCTGAGGTCCCTTCTGGCCTTTCAATCTATAAACCGATTTAATCTAGTACACAGAGCCAGATGGGTTTGACATCCCTGCCTTGTACTAAAGAAGGCATGGCTTTAATGAATTATAGGTATTTGTCTTTTACTAAGTACACTGAGAAACTCTTAAATCCTAACTGAGGTCACTGTGGAACACAACTCCAATAAACAACAATAACCTGTATTCATTCTTTTACTTCTAATCTCATTTGGAATCAGTGGACTCTTTATACTTATTGAATTATACCTAGGACGTGAAGCTGTATGTTTTGCTTGACATATTTTGGCCTGATATGATAAACCTTATATCGTATCCCAGGTACTTCTTGTATATGTAGAATTATTACATTTGTAGGGATTCTGTATGCCTGTATGCTTTTCTTGTGCAGTAAAATAATACTCTCACTGCAAGTATAGATTAGTTTAAGGAATGGAAATTTGTCTTTGTAACAGTAAAATATCTTTATGCTGAGATTTGCTATTTTGAAGTTTATCTCTATGCTGACCAAGCTTTGGTATGGACCATCATTTTTTCTGAATTAGATGAGGATGTCTTTTATACTTCCAATAATATTGGTGCATACCCATTGCCAAAACTCAATTTTCCCAAGGAATTATATTTAGTACATACACTACTCATGTTAGAGTAATTTTAAGAACTTTGTTTTCACTGACTTTGGAGATTTAATGTAAGCATTATTTTGTTCTCTGTCTGATTTCAAACAAATGCCATGGGGCTTTAAGTTTAGTGATGCTGAGCAATGAAGAAAATAAATGCATTGTCCCATGGCACTCTGTTACAAGGCAATTCAAGGATGATGATAATTTAAAAAAGGAGTTACAAACATTCAACAAAAGTGTAAAGAAGCCAGAAGGATAACCTGGAAGAAGGGGGCAAAATCTTAAAAACTTCTATAAAAAACTTGTATTTTTATTTATGGTTTAATAATAACTAATTAAAATCAGGATATATACTGAATACAAACTAGCTGTTAATGTATCCATAACTTGTTCTTTATACAACTTTATTTCTTTGGATTCATATCCTCTTCAGTTACTTTGAAAATGTCATCTGTCCATGGGGAATCTTCAGTCCTTCATTCATCCTTTCAATATTAATTGATTGTCTTGTTTGAATTAGGCTTTGCTTAGAAAGAGGTTAACATTGAAAATTGATGGGAAGGTAACAGGCTTTAGCATATTAGCTAAAACTTCCCAAGAGTATTGCTCATCAATTGTGTGCACCTGTCTATATTTTTCTGCATAAGAATGTTAGTTGACATGCATCTTCTAGGCCAAACATATGTTTTGCAATTTATATTCAAGATTTGACCAAACTGGTTACTTCATCATAGTTTCTATTAAAGAAAATATCAATCCATAAAACAGCCTCTCTGTAAAAGAGCTGTTATTAATATATATTTATTTATTGATGTGGTTTATTAATGATTTATTTATTAATCGCTCTCTGTGTGTACACACACACTCAATGCCTTAAAATAAACACAAATTGGGTTTCAGGTGAAGAATATGAATATCTATCTATGTCTACATATCTAAGTTAGTATTTTTATTTCAGTGATATTAACCAGTGCTAGGAAAATACCTTTAAAAATCACCACTATATTACACATTGATTTAATAATACTATGCCTAATGCTTCTCAACAGTTCACAGATGGATTAATTTGAAACTAAATTGTTTATGATGTAAAAAAGAACAAGGCTATTATAACAAAGGTAGCAGACATTTCCTGCAGGAAAAGTCACAAAACAGTGAATCTTTTCAAGACCAGTAAAAGCTATTCCTTCCAAAAAAACTCAGAGCAAATTGTAAAATGCATGCAACTGAAAATGAATGCCAAGGCATGAGAACACAATACAAAGCTAAATAAATGGCAAAAAACAGATTTATTTACAATAAGTCTGGAGACAATCGCAGCAGAATACAAAGGTGTAAAGCATATGGGGTGCAATGCTATCCACATGAAAGATTGCAAAGTTGTTGTGCTCAGCATAAATTGCAAAGGAATATCAAAAGATTTGTTAAAGAACATATAGCTGGCAGACAAATCTCTGATGATGTTGCAGAAACAGAGTACTTAGAGACTTTTAATTTACAAAGCAAGGTACTACAACAGATGGCTTTGCAACTTTTGAAGTAATTGTACAAACTATGAATTTTGGTAAGGTTACTGGAGATGGGAGTAAAGTAATTACAGCAAGGGTATACCAAATCATTAGTGACTGTCCAGTACTGAAATTGAAACCTAAACTTATTTCATATAGTGAATCTTATATGCTAGTTGGCAAACTTAAACTGGAGATTTTATAGAATGAGAAATCTTTATTTACTATATGCTAATTCAGGAATGGGCAATAATTTGGACTTGCAGGCCACATAGGGAATTTTGGGGAGCTGTCATGGGCTGGGTCAGCAGCCCTTCCATTCCCCCCTTGCAACACCTCGCCAAATCTCCCTATGTGGAATTGGGGTAAGGGTTGTTGTGGAACTGGTGTGGATATAGGCAGGCTTCACCATGGCTGCCACCAGCACTGCCTCTGGGTCAGTCTCCTATCCCAAGGAGAGGCTGAAGCTACTTCCTTGCTTGAGTGGCAGTGCCTGGGCACAGGTAGTGGTGGTGGCTGCAGCGGGGTAGAAGCTACTGCTGGGTACCAAAAAAAAAGTGAGACCTGGTGGTGGCTGTGGCTGACTTCACTTCAATGCTGTTGGGGCCTTTTCACTGCAGCCACCCAGAGCCTGAGGGTGAGGGCTGTGCCCACCACTAGGTCTTGTATTTCTCCTGCTCCTAGTAGCAGCTTCTGCCTGGACACTGCTACAACTCATCATGATCAGGATACACTGATCTACAGCAGGCACTGCAGGGACCCTGACTGTCCCTGTGGGGCATGCTGGAGCAGGGTCTGGAGCCAGGACCGGCCCAAGGGCTGGGGCTGTGCTCTCAGCCTCGCACCCTGCTGCATAGGTCCCAGCTGGTCTCCATAGGGCCAGAGCCAGTGGCAGCTGGAAGGAGATGCTGCTGTCACGGATGCTGGGAAATGGAATCTTGCTGCAGAGCTGTCCCAAACCTAGGGACAACAGGATACCCTACAGGCCAGATGGCACCTGGGCCTGGCATAACCAAGGGACCTGCTGAAAGCTAGATAAAGTGCCTCCATAGGCTAGATCTGGCTTATGGGCCATATTTTGCCCATCTCTGCTCTAGTTGAAGAAATAGGCCCATGATAGGCTTGGGATGTGGAAGAGTTTGGAAACTGAGATAATTTAACAGGTATAGAACTTGTCCACTACACACAGTGCAAAAGCTATTAATGTGGACAGATTAGGTGTTTTACCATGTCCCTGAATTTCTTCTATTTTTTTTTTTTATCCCTTTGCTCAACATTTGTGGAATTCCCTCTTACACATTTTTAATTTCCAGATATAAAATTTTCTAGATACCCTATGTGGCATACATTTTATATGTCTCCATCAATAGTTAGGGTCAGCCTCAAAGTCACCGTAAGCCCACCTGTGTCAACTACTTATGCTGTGAATCAGACATGCTCACAGTTTCTGGTGGGGTAGAAGGCATTGCCCTGTCTGTCCATGGGCCAGAACCCACCTGCGGTCCTGATCTGGTACCATGGTTGCCACAGTGGGCACCATCTGGTCATGTGGAGGGTGGTGCAGGCCAATTCAGCAGCAGCCCACACCCACAGGAGAAAAATGGAGGTGTGGCTTGACTTTGTAGGGGGAAGGGGCATGGCCTGGCCCCAGTCCAACCCCACAAAGGAAAGGGAGCATGGACCAGCCCCAACTCAGCTGTGTGAGGGGGAAGGGGACATGGACCAGCACCATCTAGATGTGGGAGAGTATGTGGCTTGGGCATTGGAAATGTTGTGGGGTGACCATGGTAATGGTCCCTGCTCCCTAGCTACCACATTTCCAGCCCTACCAGCCAGATGTGATGGCTCTATGGGCCCCATTTGGTCAGTGGGCCAGAAGTTTTGGTCAAGTAGTAGTAGCCACTTATTCAGGGGTTGACATTCTATCATGTGTATATGTCCCTGTGCTATGGGTCAGCTATATGCAGCAACAAAGTTATACCAACTAAGCATAGCAGTAGTGGCCAGGGCCTGCATGCATTCTCCTTGTAGATGTGAAGAAGCCATATATGTGTGTCCCTCTCTTACCCCCATAGTTTGGTAGTTAAAACACTCGGGTCATATGCTGAAGGTTCTGGTTTCTAGATCCTCCTCACAGAGAAGACACTTATTTCATAGATTCATAGTTGGTAGAGTTGGAAGAGACCTGGGCAGATCATCAAGCCTGACTCCCTGCCATGGCAGGAAAGAGTATGCGGGCAGGGTGTTCATAGAGCCGCCTCTTAAAGACCCCCAGGGTAGGAGCCAGCCCCACTTCTCTTGGAAGTTGGTTCCAGGTCCTACCTGCCCTGACTGTGAAGTAGTGCCTCCTGATGTCTAGCCTGAATCTACCCTCTGCCAGCTTGTGACTAGTTTCTAGTCACTCCTGGCAGTGCTAAGGGGAACAGGGACTCCTCCATTTCCTGCTGGTCCCCCCTAACTAGTTTGTAAATGGCCACTAAATCCCCACCTCTGCCTTCTCTTGTGGAGGCTGAACAGCTTCAGGTCCCTTAGCCTCTCCTCATAAGGCTTGCCCTGCTGCCCCCTGATCACATGAGTTGCCCTCCTCTGGACCCTTTCCATGTTGCAAACATCTCTCCTGAAATGTGGCGCCCAGAACTGGCTGCAGTACTCCAACTGCGGCCTGACTGGTGTTGTATAGAGGGGGATGTATGACAAGGTACGGTTTGCCTTCATGACTGCATCCCCACACTGTCAGCCCATGTTCATTTTGGCATCAATAATGACTCCAAGATCCTCTTCTGTCTCTGCACTGGCAAGAAGGGACTTCCCCAGCCTGTAGGTATGCTGCTCATTTCCCCCCCCCCCCCCGAGTGCAGTACCTTGCACTTGTCAGTATTGAAACCCATCCTTTTCTCATTCATCCACCAGTGTAACCTATCTAGGTCCGATTGCAGCCTATTCCTCCCTTCTAGTGTGCCCACTTCCCCCCGCATCTTAGTGTCATCTGCAAATTTGAACGGAGTGCTTTTCACTCCCTCATCTAAGTTGCTGATGAAGATGTTGAACAGTGCAGGCCTGAGGACTGAGCCCTGCAGTACCCCACTGCCCACATCCCTTCAGGTTGAATAAGACCCATCCACCGCCACTCTGGGTGTGGTTCTCCAGCCAGTTAGTGACCCATTTGACCGTGTAGGTGTTGATGCCACAGTCCCCTAGTTTTTTAATGAGAATGGGGTGAGAGTCAGTGTCGAAGGCCTTCCTAAAGTCCAGAAAGACTACGTCCACTGCTACCCCTGCATCTAAGGATTTTGTCACCTGGTCATCAGGTTGGTCTGACAGGATCTGCCTCTAATGAACTCGTGTTGGTTGCCCCCAAGCATAATCTCCCTTGCTGGCCCCTCATGGACACATGCCAGGATAATTCTCTCAAAAAGCTCTCCCAGGATCAAGCTAAGACTAACTGGCTTATAGTTTCCTGGGTCCTCCTTCCTCCCTTTTTTGAAAATGGGAACCACATTGGCCCTTTTCCAGTCCTCTGGCACCATGCCAGAGCACCACGAGTGCTCATAAAGCTATGCCAGTCTCCTGCAATGACCTCTGCTAATTCCCTCAGCACTCTGGGGTGGAGATCGTCAGGACCAGCTGATTGAAATGAATTCAGTCCCTCCAGAAGTTTCCTGACTAGGTCCTTACTGACCCTAGGCCTGGGTGTGCCTCCCCTGGGGCCTACAGGGATCCTGGTGGTGTGGGTGACCTGGTCCCTGATCAGAAAAATGGAGGCAAAGAAATTGTTAAATAGGTTAGCTTTGTTGTCTGGTGCAACAACCATTTCTTAGCGTGTCTTGCACAGGCCTCACGTTACCTGGTACCTTCTTTTTTCCCTCTATGTACTTAAAAAAAGGACTTCTTATTCTTGATTTGGGTAGTTAGTCCCAGTTCCATCTCCACCTTGGCCTTCCTGACTGCCCCCCTACAGCCCCGAGCAACTGAGGTATAGTTCTCCCTGGTGATGGCCCCTCCCTTCTGTTGAGTGTACACCTCCTTTTTAGCTAGGAGATGTTCCCATATGCTTTTGGTGAGCCATGGGGGCTTTTGCACCCTCTTGCCCGCTTTGATCCATGTTGGGATTACCTCCCTTTGGGCTCAGAGGATTGTCTCTTTAAGGAACAACCATTCTTCTTGGACACCTGACTCCTCTCCCGTCTGGGACCTCAGTGTCTCCCTGACTATTTTCCGTACCTCATTGAAATCTGCCCTCCTGAAGTCCAGGGCTGATGCCTTGCTGCAGGCCATTGCTATCTTGCGCTGGATGGTGAATTCCAGAAGGCGATGATCACTGTTGTGCAGGTAGTTGAGCACCCACAGATCCCTCACCAGGTTGTTGCCCATGGCCAGGACCAGATCCAACAAGGCATCTCTCCTGGTGGGACTGTGCACCTCCTGGGTTAGATGGAGGTCCTGTATCTGGGCTAGGAACCTACAAGAGCGGTCAGACCTGGCTGACTGCTCTTCCCAGCAGATGGCTGGAAAGTTCAGGTTACCCATGATGACCATGTCCCTTGACCTATCTACCTCCGTGAGCCGACTTAAAAATTCCCAGTCTAGTTCTTCCCCTTGGTTGGGTAGTCTGTAGTAGACTCCCTTCGCTAAGTCCCTTTCCCCTTGACTTCCTTTTATTCTAACCCAGAGCACTTCAGTGTGCCCCTCCTCTGACCCTGTGGTACTCGCTGAGGATGTGTATTTCTCTTTGATGTAGAGCGCTACACTCCCACCCTTCCTCCCTGTCCTATCCCTCCTGTACAGCCTATAGCCCTTGATATTCACTGTCCAGTCATGTGTTGGCTTCCACCACATTTTGGTGAGCCCCACTATGTCTGGGCTGGTGTCAGCTGGCAGGAGGGTAAGTTTCTCCTGCTTGTTCCCCGTAATACCAGGATTTGTATAGAGGCATTTGAGGCCTGAAGATATGTGCACTGGCCCTCTAATCTCAGTACTATCCGGGCCCCTGCTGCTTACCTGGGTATTTGTTCTGCTTGTTGTCAGTCTAGGCTGGGTTGTTCTTGTGAGTGACGCTTGTGGTTTAGTGGTCCAGTGCTTCCTCTGCCCTCATCTTCTCTTTCCCCGGACAAGCCTAGTTTAAAGCCCACTGGAAGAGATCCACCAACTTGGAAGAGAACACACACTTACCTTTGGGGGGAAGGTGAAGCCCATCCCACCTGAGTATGTCTCTCTTCCTGTTGTGTGGGTTGTTGTCTAGGAAGCTAAAGCCCACCTCAAGACACAATTCCTGAAGCCTCAAGTTGACCTCTCTGATGCGGGTCTCGTGTCGTTTTCCACATCCGCTCATTGGTAGGACAAAAGAGAATACCACTTGAATGAAGGCCTTGTTCATTTCCAAGCACAGCATGCTGCCCACATCTCATAGGCCAACCGTTATTTGTTCCTTTTCCCAGCATTTCTTTTGAAGCTGAGCTATTAACACAGTGCTTGGAAAACATGGATAGAGGAGGAAAGACTAGAGAAGAAGGCCACAAGCCAGAAAGCATGGCCTTTTCTTTCCAGGCCAGTAGCCACTTCACTGAGCCACACGCACCTGCCTTGCTCCCTTCCTCCTAGCCCCATGTCTTTGTCTCATGACTATCCAGCTTCAAAAGGAGCAGCAGAGAAGGATCTTGTTAATGGCCGATCTATGTTGGGGTAATTAGATAGCTATTCTAGGATCTGAGAGAGAGCCAGGTTCAAAATCTCACTCTTGATGAAAGCATTTCAGCAAGCCAACCCAGCTTCTCAAGTGAGTGCCTTAATCATCCACTTATGGGCATAAAAAGATAGGAGGTCTTTGTTGTTAGTGCATGAACACAGTCTGGGTATGTAGAGAATTGATAAGTGAAACTTTGGGATTTACATGACCAAAAATGCCATGTAGTTCAAATCTAGATACCAAAAGTCCAGGAAAGACCAGAACGCTGTTCCCAGCTTCCCAGCTTTCTGTTTTTCAAGGCTGTCAGGAATACTGATGACAAGTATGTGCCCAATGCACTTACTCATTCCATAAGAAAAATCAAACATCTTGATAGGAAATATTCCTTTGATGCCAGTGACTACTTCAGAAGGAATATTACTGAGCAGGGGCGTGAGAAGAGAGAGTGGGGGGAAATTGCAGTCATGTGATCAGCAGGGATCCTGGTTTTCTCTGATTAAAAAAAAAAAACAGAAAAACCACACTCCCAAATTTTTGGGTTAAAAAAAGGAGCCCTAAATCCACATTTTTCGATGATTAAAATGAAACACCGTTATATATATAGTGCCATTACACACACACGCACACATGCACACACACGTGCGTGCGTGCATACATAATGGTGTTTCATTTTAACACTGAAAAATGTGATATTTGGATTACTTTTATATACGTATGCATATATGTATGTAGAAACAGAGAAAGAGATGTTTTATTTTATTTGTAGAAAAATGTGGATGTGGGGTTCCTTTTTTTAATCTGAAAATTGGGGATTTTTTTCTTTTTTATCAGTTATTGGTAGTTATTGATAAGTGATAAATAGTTGATAAATAGGAAGTGATAATAAGTTGATAAATAGTTATTGATAAGTGTCCAGTAAAACATAGAATAATCTTAATCTCTGAAAGAGTCTATTAACTGTTTTTTCTGGTGGCTATTTTGGGGTGATTCTCACTTTTGTTAATAGTATTTAATTTTTTGAAGATGATACAATATTAGCTGCTGAAACCGGTGACTTTTGTTATATAACTACTTCACTTATGACTTAGGTATGATTACTGAGGCCAGGAAAAAGATTCATTCTCTCTGCCATTTCCATTGCGTGACATCAGACATTTTCTTTCTTTCTGTGCACTCTGCATCATATGTAACTATATACACATAAAAGAAAATGGAAAACATGTCAAATGAACAAAGGATAACTTCTGTTGATTTCCTGGAAATATGCAAGCGGTAGGTAGATATGTCTTCCCTGTATGGCATGTTATTTTAGAAGGTTCTTTAACACTGTGAAGGTTGGAGTCATATAAGAACATAGATCAGTGGTTCCTAACCTTTTTTTGCCATGACCCACTGCTGGCAGCGGAGTGCTGGTACAAGGAAGCTCCTGGCATGTAACACAGCTTGTCTTTTGTGTGTGGCACCACCGGCTGGACACCTGGGGCCCTCATTTGGGTTGTGACCCAAGGCTGGGAACCTCTGACGTAGATAGAAAGGTAACAGCAAAAGATGAGTAAAAAATGAAATGGTTTTTATTAGTAGGAGAGAGAAATTGTTAGAAAATGAAAAGGAAGAAAATATAACAAAAGGATAATAAACATAACCTTTTATGAGAACTTAGGGGATTGCTGTGGGAAGCAAATACAAGGGTAAGAGAAGTTGAGGAGTAGTATATCCTAAAACAACTATGCTAAGACCTTTCTCTAACACCATCATAAAAACAGCCTATACTTTTATTTTAGCTTTCTTTCCTAAAAAGTAGAAGGAATTCAGAAATTTCAAATATAATATATCATTAGACTTGCATCCTTGTAGTCCTCTAGATGTGTAACAGTAATTGAAGGATTGATTCACACATGGCAGTCAGAAAGTAATTTGAATCTTTCTTTATAAATCAGACCACTTAAAATGGCGGACCATTGATTTGAGGTTATCCGAATATATGTGTCTATATGTGATGTGTCTGTACTTGTATCTATGAAAGTTAGGGTGGAAGGAAAGGCTATATAGAATGAGGATTGTAAAGTTAGACTATATTTTGTTACATATAATACACTCTGAAATAACACATATCTTGTTTTTGAAAGGCAGAAGGATATAAAAAGGACTTTACTTATAGTAAGTAACAGAATGGCTAAGGCTAATGGCTAAGGGGGTAAGCCTCTTCATTGTTCTACTTGGGCACATCTACATAGGACACTTACTGTCAGGTAGTCCAATAACACTGTGTACCAGTCAACAACCATGCTAATATGCTATGCACAGTTATTAGGTTACTGTGCAGTAACCATCACAAAAGAACATGTGCCAGTGCTACTGCACAGTAAATGTGGTTACTGTACATTCAGCTAAGGAAGTACAAAATGTGCAGTAACTACAGCGCATTAATGAACATGTAGACATGCGCTCTGTGGATTGCAAGCCCGTATTTTCTTTTTTGCCTAGTAGAATCTTAAGCAGCAGAAACTGCTGTTATGGTATTTCTTCACTTTTAACACACTTCCTAATTTCCAGCAAATGATTGTTAGGGGAAATAAAGCATGTGTTGTAAGCGAGAAAATATGGCATTTGCTATTGAGACAGGGAACATCATTTTATTATAGACCTAATGCTGCAAGCTTCTAATCTTTGATAACTGGTCTAAGTCTGATATGTGCATATTAGATATAGCAAATGAAGGCCCTGATTCTGGACTTGGGGCATTTAGATTCTATTCTAGTCCACTTAATTAATACATGTGACTGAAGTCCTGTATAACTTTATGATCATTGTTAAATGTACATGATACTTTTTAATTTGATTGAAATCTAACTGTATTCTTGGCGAATGTTTTAGAATAATGTGAAACAATATGTAAGTTTAGTTGTTTTCTGCAGTGTATCAAGTTGAGGAAGGAGTCTAGGTCATTTAATTGGTTAGAAGTGCAGTTGGTAAGCTTGCATTAAATTGAGGGTGAAATGACAAATATCTTGATTTTACTTTGGTTTAGTTTTCTATTTCATGACCAGTTCCATTGACAGTACATAGATGATGAATTAAGTTAAAATTCTGAAAGCCCACTGATATGGTAACATATAATTAAATAAACACAAGATGACTTTTTAAATTTGAAAATGAAAGGGCCAAATCATTTTAACAAGTTTATTTTTGTTAGTGCTCACAGAAAAGCACTGAAACAGCAATTTTTCTCCTTTCTTTTTTTTTTCTGTTGGTCATTCATGAAATAAAAAAATAATTCTCTTTTTGTCATGAAAATCAATTTTTTGGCAGGAGGGGACAGGAAAAGGGGAAACAAGATTTCTATTCCATCAAATTGAGCAGTTAATGTACCACAAGGAATTTCATTTTCTAATCCTCTCTTCTTCCACCCTCCATTCTTCTGTTATGCTTTTTGATATAAAATAGAAGGATTTTGAAGATGAAGGTACAAAACCCTATTATTAAAGCAACTAGTACAATCGACTCAATCAATGTGTGTTAGTACAGGATTGTTCCCTAAAATATAGCTTCATATGAAATAGGTCAGTCTGATTCTAAATGACCCAAAAGAATGCCATTTCTGTCACTCCCGTCAGAAGTACATTTTGTAGACTTTAACATCCCTGAAACATGTTCATATAATGGTTCAATAGGATGTAAACCCCAGTCTCAACCATGCCCCTGGCAGCTGGGGGAAATGGGAGAGCACAGTGGCGGTGGTGGTAGTGGAAGCGCAGTGGCAGTAAGTGGGCAGCTCCTGCAGACACTGCCAGCACTGTTGGTGGCCAAGGGGGTGGGGGGGTGGTGACTGTCGACCAGGGGTTGGTAACCACACACAGATGCTGCCAGCAGTATCAGCAGTGGCCAGCGGTGATTGCTGACCGCCCACAGATACCTTGGTTGTGTTGGCAGCGGGAAGGGGGGTGGTGACCAGCGACTGCCTGCAGGCTCTGTGGACACTGTAGTGCCTTTTCATAGAGAGTGCACCAACACGCTTGGCGTGCACGTGCACCCATGTGCACTCCCTATGAGTTGCCAATGGTCTCAACAATTGTGTCTCTGCCTTCTGCCATGCCAAGTGTGCATGTCAGGATGCATGGTTTTTGGATCAGGAATCAGATTCCAATCAAGCCATTACTATTTGCCAGTGCATTGGAAATCTGGCATCATGACCTCAGGCTTTCCTTGCAGCAACTGGAAAGCTAGGTGCCTGCAGTCTATGATCTGGTGCAGTCAGAGCTTGGTCTGACCATCAACTAATTGTCAGTCTCAGATCTGGGACCACATCAGAGTCAGTTCAAGGCTTTGGTGAGTCCCAGGGCTGAGATTGGGACTGACCATCATCTGATGATCAGCCCTGGGAATGCAGTGGTGCCAATGTGAGACTTTGATGCAGGTCTCAGAGCTGGAACCGACAATCAGCTGCTTGCTGGTCTCAGCCCTGGGACTGTACTGGGGTCAGTTCAAGACTGGTGCAGTTACAGGGCTGGGAATATCAGCTATCTGATTGTGGGTTCTGTTCCCTGGACCTCACTGGAGCCAGTTTCAGAGCCCCATGCACTAGGATATCAGAAAAACTCTTGTGCACCCAGCTGCACATGTCTTTTTAAGATCCTGACATGCCCAGAATATAGGAGAGTTCCTCTTATTTAGGGTCCCCATGTGCCAGGCTTGTCAGTAAACCATGTGTACAGCCCTGTTACACATTCAATTTTTAAAGGTCCTTGTGCACCAGGTACTCCTGGATCTCAGGGTCCCCTGTGGCTGAGATGTGTCAGTTGTCTAGCTCCGCAGGACAAAGCAGTTTACCTGCCTGGTCATGGGGACCTTCACAGCTCCCTGCAACCCAGCACCAAAATGTGCCTTGCTTCTCAGCCTCTGCCAGACCTGCTGGCAAGGCAAGTACTATGTTGGGTTTTGGGGAGCCCTGTGGCTTTTCATGACCAGGCAAAGGAAACATCTCCCCCATCTCTGTTCAATACCTATTATTAGATCTATCATCCATTAATTTGTTTTTTTGAAACTAGCTATGCTCACTCCATCTTTTACCTCCTGTGACAATGAATTCCACAAGTTAGCTACATGTTGTATAAAAAGTTTAGTTTTTTTTCCCATTTCTGCAGAAATTAGATTTAAAAAAAAATCTCTTTCTGCATTGGGATAACAGTAAGAAGGGGAAGAGAGTGACTTGTAGAGAAAGGCAAGTATCCTGGTGGCCACAGTCATCAAGTGAATCAGATCATTGTTTTGAACCTAGGCCCCTTTCACAGCCTGCTTAACAATTGGGATATTCTAGAGTGGCAGATTTTGCTTTTATGCTTTTTTTCCAGAATCTCATTTTGAACCTACAGCCTTTGTTGACATTTAATAGAAAGTGGCTTTTATGAAGATTTGTCTGAAATGAGTTGTCTTTTTAACTAAAAGTTTTGATTTCATAAAAAAACATTTCAGGCTGGTCTATTCATTAGTACTATTTCAAGTTATGAAAACATAGAACTCTTAGGAACTAATAGATGATGCACAATAATGTTTGAGGAAGGAGACTCCAAGTGACAGTCTCAGGAAGACCACATTAAAATTGCTTTTGTCTTTGAAGAGAGATTTTCAGTGAAATATTTATGACTGGTATTTGCTTACATTTGTAGACAGAATTTGGCAAATATCAGTGAATCAAGAAATGTGTGTTCTGTCCCTTGCCTCAAGTCATTGTATGCATTGGACCCTTTCTGTGCAAATAGGCTTATTAGCCTTGTCACACTATCTTGCAATCACAGCACATTGTCACATTATTTTAAAGAATGTCATGACCTCTCTGGCATGTTAGCTTCAGGCATTTGAGTTGCTGCTATATCTGTTCAGTCATGAGAAGCTCAAATTTCCATCACTAATGGTCAAGTTCAGAGCTGAATAATATACACTGAACTGAACATTAGAAAAAACAGAGACCATATGTCAAGTCACTTAGAAAACATATCCAACATCCCAAGGGAAATGTTACTAGTTGAGATGGAGTAAACAAGGTTTTCCCAGGTGGGAAAACAAGTACCACAGAAAAAGTTTTTTTGCATTGTTAATCAGACCATTATACAGAAAGATTTTAAACCATATAAAAACACATACACTATTTCATTTTGCTGAGAACTAGAAAAGAATGACAAAGGTTTAGAAATACTTTACATTTAATCAATGAAGTCTCATTTTTATTTGCATAATTATCAAATTACATGGACATATATAAGCATTGCCATCCAGACATTGCCATGAGCTATTCAGTAAATCTTTATCATTCTTTGTTCTTATAAGAACATACTTTTAAAATTAAACTGTGATAAAGGTAGTTGTGTCTGGCCAATATGTCATTTATTACTGGAATTGTGTCCTATCTAATTGTCCTAAAGAAAAAAAATGCTTATTTTTAAATTAGAGGAGGCAAGTGCTTATGTTAAATACATAACAATTAAGAAATAATAATTCCATGTATTATAACTGCATTTATGTGGCGCTCCTAACTCCTGTTTGTCTTGGGTATTTAGTAGGCTGTCCTTTGTTTTCCCAGGAAGAGTTATACACACTTCTCATTTTTTGAAAGAGTTTCTAATGAAAAAACTCCTGTTAATGAAAACATGACTATTTTCATAATTCCGTCATTCTTTTTTGATAGCATATAAAACGTAGACACTGAGAATAAGAGTGGAAGCTGGAGCCAGGAGAAAGTGAGATGGGACTGTGCAAAAGATGAATGGGTACCTGTTTCTGAAATGTAAATGGCGATTGTCATTTCTAAGTTAGAGAACCTGATGACTGACGTTTGCCTGGTATTCTTTGAGCAGAGTATAAAGGTTGACAAAAATGAGTACCTAAACATGACAAAAATGTTTATAAAAAGAATTGCTGTTCAGGTTTTGTTAAAAAAATGTATTACATCTAACTATATGGCTATTAAAGGCCAATCATATCAGCTTCAGTATTTGTTTGTTTGCTTGCTTGCTTGGAGTTTGGAGGTTAAATAGGGAGGCCATTAAAACCAAAACCACTGAAGAATATACAGGCCTTTTACCACCATGCTACTCCATATTAGTTTAATTCCACAAAAATCAGCAGAGTGCCACCAGCATATACCTGGAGTAGTGTAATATTAAATGAGACCCTGTGTAGAGAGAGTTTTCAGATCCCTAGGTAATAATGCTGAAACAATGTCCTGCTGACAGGAAGAGCTGATTTTATATTGTCTAATTTGGAGGATACAATTTGCAAAATTATTCCCTACTTACAAATTTTGCTGGATTTTTGCATGTGATGTCACCAGAATTCCATGCTTGTGCAAGTAAGTATTCTTCTGGGTTGAAAAGAAAAGGTTCTCTTTAGGTTTTAATAATAGTGCATTTTGAAATGTTTAGCTGTTTACCCAAATCCACATTAATTTTGAATTGAAGATGACCAATCATTAGATTCTACACTTGGAAAATTACAAATTTGTTATACTTTTCAAAGTATAGAATCAAATTAGTGATGGTTGTCTTAAATTTGTCCCCCACATTGTTGTAGTGAGGAAAGCAATGGTGGTGGATGAAGGTCCAGACCCACCCTCCATACCTGTAGCCCTTACCCCTTCCATGACCCCCTGTGCCTGTCCCTCCTACCAGTTCCCTCACCCCATGTTTCTTCTAGCTGCTGACAGCCTGGTGCCTATGCCTGCCCCACTAGCACCTGCCCTACTACTGTGAGTCCTCCACCCACTTCTACTTGCCCATACCACATGCCCTTACTGCCTGCCCTCATCTTCTTACCTATCCTTTGCCTGTGACTCACCTAGCTGCCTGTCCTCACTCCCAGTGCCTGCCACTCCTTCCACCTGAGTCTCATACTCTCCATCCACTTTGCCCTCCTGTACCTGCCCCTGCACCCCATTTCTTCCTACCCCTTGCTCCCCCTGCTACTTTCTCCCACACCCCCTGCTCCCCCCAGCCACCTGCCTCCTTTGCTTCTGTACCCTCATGTCTGTGCCTGACCCCAGCACTTGCCTCCCACACCCTCCCCACATCCTCCTGCCATTTATTTTCTGCTGCTCTCCTGTGCTCTGGCTCCAGGGCAGTCAGCAGCAGCATTCTGAGCCCAGTCCTACCCTGCTCAGCCAGGCAGAAAGAAGGATGGCAGCTCTGAGTTGGGCCAGGTCAGGGCTGGAGGGGCTGGAGCTGGAGTGGAGGGGGAGGACCAACTGAGTTCTTCACTTCCCCAAGATACACAGGTAGGTCTCCCCTGCATTCCCCCTGCCCTCAAGTTTCCCCCATGCCTCCCTGGCCATGTGCTTCTCACCTACCACATGAACCACCCCAATCAGGGACAGGCAGTGACTCAACTTCAGCTTTGGCTCCAAACCCAGGGCTGAAGCCAGAGCTAAGCTGCCATTGATCCTTTGCAAGTACTTCAGATGAGGATTCTTTCCCCCACTGCATTATTTTGGTTGTTGGGGGGAACGTTTCTTGGATTGGAGTAAATATGGTGGCTAGATCTCTATTTATTGACAGTGAAGTTGCAAAAGCAAAGGATGTTTCTATTATCACATTTACAGTAGTAAAAAACCTTTCCATTTTAAACTTATTACCCTGATCTAGGAATTTATTCTTTAAGGTACACTGGATCTTTATCACCAGACTATTAAAAGGGTGTTGTCAAAAAGAACAGCTTTTACACAGTACAGTAAACAGTATCTCAACTGAAGTTGAAGGTTACATAAATTATCAACACTTAAAAGCAACCAAAGCAAACAAAGTAAATGCATTTCATATTGACAAAATGACTCAACCCCGGGCTTGTGAGTCAGATCTTGCCCTTGTCGTGTGGGGCCCTGCAGCATATGACCTCATGTGCTAGATTGATTATGCAGGGTAGCATGGGGTCCAATACAAGCACATGCAGTTGGTCAGGGCCTCACAGCATGTGGGACCAGGACAAGGTGGCATGTGGCCTTGGAGTCTGACTCCGGCACACAGGAATGGGCAGGGGTAGTGATGCAGGGCCTGATCCTATCGGGGAAGGTGGTGCAGGCTCCTAGGGCCTGATCATGAGATGCAGAATTCAGTGTGACCCATAGAGACCCCACACTTTTCATTTTGCCTGTGGGACCAAACGATTAGGCACCATTGGCTTACAATGCTTGCCAGTAGGCTAGATATATGAGTTTTCAGCTTACCCGGGTGGAAACACTTCCTCTGATCAAATCCCTGCTGAATTTTTTTCTTCAGCTTCACATCCCTTGCAACCTAGACAGCAGAAGTACTTTATATAGGGGAAAAGTGGCAGCTCACCCAAGTAGAGATACTTCCTTTGTAGGAGTGCTGGCTTCTTTACTTCTGCTCCACAGACCTCAATTATAGTTGTAGCAACTTGAAATCCCTTGTCAAAATTCCAAAGAATGCATTGAGTGCCTCGTTTCTGGATTGTCATAACCAATTTGATATTAATTAATTAATCAGCAAAGCTAACCATGCTTTATCATGCATCAGCAGATGCATAACAAATAGATCCAAGGAGGTGAAACTTCCCCTCTATACGGCATTGGTCAGACTGCAGTTGGACTACTGCATCCAGTTTTGGGTGCTGTACTTCAAGAAGTATGTTGATAGACTCGAGAGGGTCCAGAGGAGGGCCACTCATTTGGTTTGGGGCTCACAGGACAAGCCCTATGAGGAGAGACTGAGGGATGTGGACCTTTTCAGCTTCCTCAAGAGAAGGCTGAGAAGTGATCTTGTGTCCGCCTACAAATTCATTAGGGGAACACAGCAAGGGATCGGAGATGCTCTGTTCACCAGAATGCCTCTTGGGGTAACAAGGAACAATGGTCACAAACTGACAGAGAGCAATTTAAGCTAGGTATCAGGAAAAACTTCTTCAAGGTAAGGGTGGCCAAAATTTGCAATGAGCTTCAAATGGAGGTGGTTCTCTCCCCTACCTTGGGGGTCTTTAAGAGAAGGCTGGTTGGCATCTGGCTGGGGTCACCTGACCCAGCATTATTTCCTGCCTAGACACAGATTCGGACTTAATGATCTGTTGACCATCAATGAATCTATGAATTAATGAATTAAGTGATAATTTCCTACACTTTACTTTTGTGCTAATATTGAGATAAATTCAGCAAAGATTTTTTGAGAGATACGTTTTGTTATGTACTTGTTAAGAGGGTTTTTTCCATTTAACCATCTCTCCTCTGATCTTCAGAATACTCCAGTCTAGAAACTGCACCTGATCTTCTGACTGAATTTACTTAGTCCTGCTTTTCACTTTAATTTCATCTGATTACTGTAAAAAACCTTAACAAGTCAGAATTTGAGTAAAAAAAAAACTTGACTTAGTTCTAAATAGTGTAAGATTTAATGTGTTCAAGACATTTTAAGAAACTGAATACAATTTTTAAAACTCTGTACAAACTCTTGTTAACTTTACCCACCAGGTTTGTTAATTAATTTTAACACCCTGATGTTTTAAACAATGTGTAATCCTATTCTCTGGTTATCAGACTGTAATGAAACATTAGAGTAATAAACACAAGAGTTCATCATGTGCCATGTACACTATTTTACTGATTTTTGTGGTGTGTTTTGATTTTATTTTGGTAAGGGGAAGAATTTTAAGAATACAGAAAAGTACTGATTCCCATATTAATTTGTTAAATTTCCAATTTGAACAAGGTCATTTATATATATACACCCATGTTAGTCTAAGGCCATAGGTAGGCAAGGTTCTTTGGGGAGGTGTGGTTTCTTTGGTATCTTTTATTAACCCTGTTAAGCAGTTGGAAAAAAAAAATTCTTTGCAAGTAATGAAACACCACTATACCATCCTCTCCCTCTCAGAAAGAAGGGCCATAGAATATCTAAGTTCCAACCACCAAATAGTAATAAAACCAACAGATAAAGAGGGAGCTGTAGTTTTCCTTAACTGCAAAGACTACATAAAAGAATCCAACAGACAACTGTCTGTCACTACCTACTATTAAAAACTAGAGAAAGGTTTCACCTCAGAACTCAAAACCAACATCACATTGTTTCCATCTGAATTACAAGAAACACTTCAGACCCTGATCCCTACACTACCCAATCCTGGGACATTTTACATGCTCCCTAAAATCCACAAAAAGGGAAGAATTTCCAACCATGGAACCCTAACTAAAGGGTTTAATCAGATCCATCCTAAAGCTTCTCATCCCCAAAGACTGAGTTTTATCCAAGACGCAACAGACTTTCTGTGAAAACTAAAAAACATAGATCACCTTCCCAGCAACACCCTCTTAGCCACCATAGATGTCACTAGCCTACATACCAACATCCCACACCAAGATGGCATCCAAGCCTGTCTCGCGTATCTACAAGAGCAAGATTACAACTCAGAGTACAGACCTCTGGTATTACTGAATATATACACTTTATCTTTACACACAACTTCAACAACCAACACTTCCTTCAGACCATGAGTGTGGCTATGGGCACCAAAATGGACCCACAATATGCCAAACTTTTTATGACCCACCTGAAAGAAGAATTCCTGAAGAATTGCACCATCAAACCTATGCTATACCTGAGATATATAGAGGACATCTTCATCATTTGGATCTAAACCCTGCAGTCTCTGATTGATTTCCATCACTAATTCAATAACTGTCACCTCTCCATCAGACTTTCTGGAATACTCTAGCACCAACATTCCCATTTTTTCCCATGATCGATATCTAAAATGGTAAACTACAAACCACCATATACAGTAAACACACAGGCCAACATGCACATCTATACAGAACCAGCAATCACCCTAAATACCCCAAAAAAGCTGTAATTTACAGCCAAGCTCTCCAATACCACCCAGTTTGCATTGAGGAAAATACCTGCGATTGTCACCTCGCAAGTCTCAAAAGGGCTTTCACCCAACAAGAATACTCCTCCAGAGAGATAGATCACACTTTTGAAAGAGCCACCCAGATACCACACAAAGAATTGCTGAAGTACAAAAAGAAAATCCCTACGAATTACACACCACTAGTTATGATATACCATCCTTCCCTGGAACCTATTCAGAAAAACTTCACAAAATTGCATCCTCAATTAGACGAAAACTCAATTCTTAAAGAGATCTTTCTACAACCACTGACCCTAGCCTTTAAACAAGCACAAAATGTTGCTAAGCTCATCACTAGAAGCAAACTTCCTATTAGCAAACTACCAAACCATACCAAATGGATCCAGATCATGTCAGGACAAGAAAAAGGTAAAACCTTCCAACACATCTCCAGCACTCCCACAATAACCACACCTTACAACAGAAGCATCACCATTCCTTGATCTTACACCTGCACCTCCAGAAATAAAATATATCTCATCAATTGCATCAAATGCCCTAATGGAAAATATGTAGGAGAAACCAAACAATAACTGCGTACCATAATGAACGCACAACAACAATCCATCAAAGACAAAGGCAAAAATCCATCAAAGACATCCAACTACCTCTGGGTACCCACTTCTCACAAGACAATCACATCAGCAGAGTCTCCCATGGCCTGAAGAAGGGTGTTTGTGCCGGAGAATTTTTTTTCCAACAATTTAGTTGGTCCAATAAAAGTTATCACATCTACACAAAGAGCCTTGTCTGCCTATAGAATATGTATATTATACATATGTGTGTGCATATTCTATTACCTTATATAGGGATGTGTGTGTGTGAATGAATGTGTATAATTAGCTTCTATTGTATTTTATCACATTACTAACTCTGACTTCTAATCTTCTGCCCTCTTACGATAATTATTTCAATATGTTATTTTTGTTCAAAACTGTCATTGTTTTTTGTTAGCTGGATTAAACAGTGCATCTGATTTTGAAGACCTCTAGTTGACTATTTAGAGAAAAAATCCTGTTTTTAAGCAGTCTACATGTTTGTGAATAGCTATAACTCTGAAATTGAAAAAAAAATCTAAAAAATGGGGATGCTATCACTATGATTTAATAAGTACAACCAATTTTCTCATTATTTATTTTTATTTAAAATATTTAATTCCACATATACTGCAGTGGTATTCACTGGGGAAGTATGTACACATATGCATACTCGAGCAAGGTCCAGGCTGGAACCCAGATTCTATTGCTTTCCAAGATAACAGCCGTCACTGGAAGCCGTACATGCTCTGATTTGTAGCCATTCTTCTGTACCCACAGAACTCCCTCTCATGGCTTTGAAGAGAGGCCAACTGCAAAAAGAAGGGTCTGTACAATGTCTGAGATGTTTTTTGATAGTTAGAGTACTGTACCTGGGAACTCAGAGAGATATAGCTTAGACCCATGTTTGGGCATAGGGGGCATTTTTTCATGTGCTCCAGGAGGTGTCGGGGAGGGGCACTGTAATTAGCGAACCACGCTAATTAATAGCACCCAAGAATCATGTGTATCAGTGAGCTTTATTTCAAATTGTTCTGCCAAGATTTTTCAGTGTAGGGACACTGATACACGTGATGGTAGGGTCTGCTGGAGTGCATTAATTTCTGTGCCCCAACAGACTCGATTAATCAATTCTACTATGACATGCTGGATTTTCAGTGTGGAGCAGGCTCCCTGCACATGTGTTGGAGGCCAAGGGTATGTGGCTTTGGTTAGGCCCTTCAGGGAAAGCAGGCAAAAACTTACAGCATTCCTAAATTGTAATGCAAACTCATACTAATAATAGAAGAAATCCTGATTTAAAAAATGAAGTATTTAGATCAAATAAGATACTTATTTACACTCACAACATATGTAGAGAGAGCACCTGTCTTCTTATAAGATATCTGACATATTTTCCTGTTGGGATAACTCCATAACAGAAACTTCCTTGTGTTTCTTGAAAATATACTGTAAAAAAGTTCAAAGAAATCAACTCAGTGTTTGCTTCAACTAATCTATATGCAAATAGCATGCCAAATACAACCGCAGAATTTGCAAGTATGCACATATTTGCTTAATGAGTAAATAAGACTTTAGACAGACCAAAGAAAGCCAGAATAAAGACGTAAGGATCATAAACTGGTATTATGAAAAGTAGAGACTTAGGATCAACATAATTAAGAAAGTAACCTTGTGTTTCCAGCTTGACCATGTTAAAGCCTCATAGTTTGTGCTCCCAAGTTATTCATAGTTTAAGCACGCATAATAAGGCGATAAACTGCATAGACAGGCACTAGGGCTGTGCAGAGCTTTGGTCCCTGATTCAATTTGGCGAAGATTCAGCCTGATTCGGTGGCTGAATCTCCAAATCGGAATCAAATCAGGAGACCCTTTAATCTCTCTGAGTTGAATCAGAACCCTTCAAATTGATTTGGAGAGATTCAGAGATTCAGACATAGACACAGCTTTAAATGTTTTTTCCACATACCTCTAGGTACCAGACATGGCTTATAAATGCTGCAAAGCTGGGGCAGATGGAACATCCCACAGAAGCATGGGGAGCTCCCCAGTGCATGTGGCACCAGACCTGGAAGTGGATAAGGCACTTTTGGTCCACTTCCTCGTGTGCTGAGGAGCATGCTGGGGGCTCCCACATGCCCCCAGGCTCAACAACTGGTGCCTCCTGGGTTGGGAGGGACACAGGGTGGCCCTGTGTGCTCCCCAGCACACCTGGAAGTGTAGACTAGAAGTAGTTCCAGTCCACTTATGGGTTTGCTGCGGAGCATGTGCAGTGCCCCCCCCCGCTCCTTTCGAACATTCCATGCACCCCAGTATCTCAGAATTCACAAATCAGGCTGGTACCTTGAGGTATGTATAAAAAGCATTTAAAGCTGTATCTATGTCTGAATCGCTGATTCTCCAAATCATCATCAAATCTTCAGAATCAGCTGAATCGAATCAGGGACAGTAAGTCAAATCAACAAATTGAATCACTGTTCTCGATTCAGGCCAAATCCAAATCCTAACTGAATAGGACCTGCATCATACATCCCTAACAGGAACGTGGCTACATGTGTGAGGACCTGAGTGTATATTCTAGACAAAAAGATTGAGGATGGGGAAAGATGGGCTTTCTTATGTTTTTGTAGCCAAGTACTGTGGGGACTGGAACAGGCTATTCTGACAGGAAGTGGAATCTGCATCCTTGGAAGTTTTTTAAAGGCCGATTAGACATATACTTGACTAGAATGGTCTAGTCAGGGATGATACTGCCTTGAACAGGGAGTTAGATTAGATGAGGTCCAACCATGAGATGAGGTCTTTTCAAACCTTACCATTCTCTGATTCCAATTTGTTCTTTTCTTCCTTCCCCTCCCTACCTCACTTGATTGCCCAGATCCAGTCTCAATAGGAGCACCAGAGAGAAATCTGGATGATCTGTCATGTAATGGTTAAAGCAGTGTGCTGGAAAGTCAAAGAGGTGTTCTGTGTCAAACCCCTCAGGGTAAAGGGTGCCTAAAACAATCTCTTCCTTTCCTTAATCTAATACATGATACTCATAATACCCATCTGTTTTTTTCTAAACTTAGATATAGATATGGATCAGGAATGAACATTTGTATGTAATTGTGCATGCACTTGGCCACTGCTTTTTCTATCACCATTCTCAGTCTTTGCATCCACATGTACAGGTATGTCCACACTGTGACAGGGAGTGGAATTCATGCCTGTGTGCAAGTTACAAAGTGCCTCTTTTGTAAGTAGAAGGCTGCCCTTTACGTGCACAAAAGGAAATAGAGATATATTACAATTCCAGAGTTGGGATCAAGAATGACCTGGGTAGTAAAAAAAAGTTTATGATCAGCCAGGTGAAAAATAGTTTGCAATCAGCCAGTTCAACAACTGCAAAGCCCTGAATTTGAGATGGAATAACTGCTAGGCTTGGGCAAATGGAAGTATTTGATTTGGATTCAGATTCACCCAATTCAGAGGACAGTGATTCGATTTGGATCACTATCCCGAATTGATTCAGCTGAATTGGTTTTGGAAGATTGGGTGCTGATTTGGAGAGATTTGATTATTCGTCCATAGACTGTAATGGGGAATCAGTGAAATACCTATAACTTTGTCATTTTGTGACAGATTCAGATTAAAACAACAGGGATGGTAGCCTCTTCTGTGGGCATAAGGACTGCCAACCTTCAAGGAGATAGGTGCAGGGATTTCTGGGAAACTGTAACTTAAACTGTTCAAAGCAAAACTCGTGACTTGTGACTTTGTGTGTCAAGGCACAGCGGGATGAAAATTGCAAAGATGGTAGCTGCTTCTACGTCTCTACCTGAGAGTACTGTGATTGGGAGAGGACTCAGGGAAAGATCACAGTCACTGGCAAGCTACAGATGTTAGTCTTTCTCCCCCTGCTCTCCCTCCCTCTTCTCAGTTTCTCTTCCTTTCAAAGACTGCCTTCTGAATCTCCAAATCTTTTTCTGAATCTTATTCAAATCAATTCATAGGTTCTGAATAAATTCAGGGGGTTGCTTCTTTTGTCTCCTGATTTGATTTGGATTCAGTGATTTGGCCTCTGAATTGTGCTCGATGTTCTCCGAATTGAATTGGCAACCAAAGCTTCACACACCCCTAATAACTGCGTGCACAGATACAGACTGGAGAATGACTGGGTAGGTTGTAGTACTGTAGAGAGTGACCTGGAGGTTACAATAGATCATAAAATGAATATGTTCCAACCATTTTTTAATATTGCACAAAAAGGTAACAGCATGCTGGGTTGTATTAATAAGAACATCTCTTGCAAACCAGGGGAAAAGAGTCTTCTGCCCTATTCAGCATTGTTTCAACCTTACTTGGTTGAGGTACTGTGCCCGGTTTTAGGCCCCACTCTCCAAGAAGGATGTAGACATATTAGAGAGTCCAGTGGAGAACAATAAAAACAACTCAAAATCTGGAAAATTTGTCTTTTGAGGAAAGGATGAAATAACTAGAGTTATTTAGTCTGGAAAAGAAAAGATTGTGAGGAGTTGAGGGGCTGATAATAGTCCTTAAAAACCTAAAGGGTGATTAACATTTGGAGATGACCTCTTCTCTTTAGCTGTAGGGGACAGGACTATAAGCAATGGACTCAAGGTGCAGAAAAATAAATTTAGATGATAGGTTAAGAGAAACTTTGTGACTATGAGGGTGGTCAAGAACTGGAACAGAATCCATAGAGAAGCTGTGGAATTTTTAGATCCCCGGAAATTTTCAAAACCAAGTTTGACAGACATTTACCTGAGATGGTTTAATCAAGGATGTTCCTGTCTTGAGGAGGAGGCTGGACTAAATGACCTAATGAGGTGCCTTCCATTCCTACTTTTCCATGATCCTTTGATTCTAGGAGGTGGCATACAAGGAGAACTGGTTTTCCGAGCTAGTGGGAGGGAGGTGGCTAGAGGAATTTTGGGTGACCTATAGTTTACTGCCTGTGCCCAGGGCTGTCATTGATTCTTAAATCTAAAAATAGTTACAATGACATACTGTTTAGATTGCAAACCCTCTGGGGTTACAATTATGGCTTGTTCTATATGTTCTGCTAACAGGTAATAACACACATCATTAGCTCTTTATAAATATTATGCACCTGGAATATATTTGTCTTCAGTATTCAGGCATTTTACCAATTTTCTAATAAAGGTTGTGTGTGGTTCCTTCTAAATCTTTATTAAAGATTGAGATCTCTTAGGAAAGGATGAGGTTTCTTTTAGAAATCTTTCTTTTATCCAAAGTGAAGAAGCATAGCTCTATTCTTTATTGTTCCTGATTTAAAATCAATGCCAATAGCTACTTATATTTTCAGGAGTAGATAGAAGAGATGAATTAATATCTTTATAGGACCAAGAGCCATTTTAGAGAGAGGGCTCGAGTAGGCTGTATACCTTATCAATAAATGATATGTTGGTCTTTTTAATTCTAAGACTTTATTACCATATCCCATACCCTTAACTGTGTAAGTGTTGCTGGTACATAGCATCTGTCAAACAAAAAGACTTCTGTTTATTTGTGGAATGAGTGGTTAATAAACAAAAAAATATTTATGTACGTGGTTATGTTTCATCTTCACATACTACTTCCATTAAATTTTAATTTTCATTAAATAAGTGAAATTTACAGTATGAATTATCTTTCTGTAGAGTATTACAAGGTGATGACACATAGGAAGTATGGTAATACTACAAGGTTAAGGCCAGATTCTATTCACCCATGAGTCATGAAAGTGGAATTAGGCACCCAAGTGTGCTCCTATTTCACTATGCTTGATTCTCTGACAATTTTTTTTCTTAGTAATGGTGGGTAGGTTCTCCTCATCCTTGCTGCTTATGACTCAATGAGCACATCTACACAAGATGCTGACTGCACAGTAGCTGAATAAAACTGCAATAGCATGTCACAGCATCCATAGTACTAATACAGTACTGCACAGTATTATTAGGGTACTGCGCAGCAGTGTCACTTAAAAAATATTTGCCAGCACTACTGCACAGTAAACCCAGTTACGGCACCTTTACTAAGTACTTGATTATATACATACTAAATAAATGTGCATTAACCACTGCACAGTAGCGCCTCATGTAGACACGCCTGGTCTTAAGGATAAGATAATAATGTGTTACACAAGTAGATATATGAATGGATTTTTAGGAACTTGTATAGGAAGGAATAGGTTTACATTTAGATGCCTAAGTCCACTTGGATGCCCAATAGTTTAATTCGTATCTGGCCTATGCATGTCGAAATATTATAAATCTACATATTATTATGAAAAGTTTATAGGACAGGTTTTTTTCAGTATTTTCTTGGCATCCTTCAACCATAACTGACAATATGAACATGAAAGCCAGAAACTGAATGCAAGTTTCTGATTTCATGTTGGTTTTGCAATCTGTTAACCTCGCTAAAGGCAATGTTTTTTTGGGGTGTTATCTTTATTGCATCCAGACTGTTATCCAACTGCATGGTTGGAATAAGGTTAGACAGGCCTTCGAATGAAAGCCTTCAGTTCAAAAACTTGTCTGATTTTATTTCAACCATACATTTAAAATCAATGGCAAAAGCTATTTATATTTTCAAGATCAGATAGAAAAGATCTAACATATTTATAGGACCAAAAGCCCTTTCTGAAATAGAACCGATAAAAGAAATCGCCCCCCAAAAATCTTTGCCTCTCACATAATTCCTTCACCATGGCTACAGCTTTGCTCTAACCGTACTAATTTCACTTGAATCATTCTTGTGTTACATTGTTGAAATCCAGGTCTTGGATATTTCAGTGATTATTACTGTTCTCCAGAGGTGTGAAACAGAAGAACAGGAGTATCTATAAAATATAGATAGAAGAGACAGACTATTTACTGCAGTAAAATGTCAGGCACATAATTATTAAGTAAGTGAAAAAGAACTATGGAGATATGCATTTGCTAGTTTGTCTAAGCTAGTAAATATTTGAGAGGTGGCATTTGCATGACTGATATATTTTATGAAGAAATCAACATAGCTCAGGCCATATTTTAATTAAGCAGGGATCTGATGGGACTGAGAGTTGGTGGTATGGGCAAAGGAATATGAACTGGAACTGTTATCTTCATATCTCAACCTTATATTTTTGTATGACTTCCAGCTTTATTTCTGAGTTGTCCTTAATTTATTTCCAAAATGGCTTCATTATAATAGGTATGACTAAAAGTTATGAAAGAGTAGATGAAGACTTTGGTGTTGAAAAATTCTGTGTGAGTGTAATACTTTATTAGAATTTATGTCAGATTTTAGGGTTTTTTTCAAGCGCTAATTTGAATTTTCTGTTTCCTCTTGGCCACAGGCTGACTGACCAGGCTGGAATTCATTGGAAGGAATAATTGTGCTACTAAAGCAGAGTTACTGCTGACTGTCTTTTCTCCTCCACTTGTTTGGAAGTGTTGCCAGGATTAAGCCATCATCGGAGTCTGGGGATGGGCTTTAGGAACAAGAACTCCCTTGCTTGTCATAGCATTGGAATCTGTCTGTGGTCAATTATCTGAGGCATCAGTACATTCACTTGCAGATTTTTTCACTGCCCGAAGAGGATTCTGTTTTACCCTTAACCTCATCTCCATATTGCCTTCCCCATCCCCTTATTTTCCTTGACTGATTAATTTCCCCTTGGCTGTGGAAGATTGAGTCCTGCTGATGGTGATTTAAACAATGTCGAGGCCAATGGGACTTCTATGGCTGCCTTTGATCTTCACTCCAGTCTGTGTCATGTTGAATGCCAACTTCCTCCTGTGGATAACTGCACTCGCTATAAGATTTACTCTCATTGATGGCCAAGCACAATACCCTGTTGTTACCACAAATTATGGCAAAATACGGGGTCTAAGAACACCTTTGCCCAATGAGATTCTTGGCCCAGTGGAGCAGTACCTAGGTGTTCCTTATGCCTCCCCTCCAACTGGGGAAAGGCGATTTCAGCCTCCAGAGCCTCCTTCCTCCTGGACTGGGATCCGGAATGCCACACAGTTTGCTGCTGTCTGCCCACAGTACCTGGATGAGAGATCACTGCTCAATGACATGTTGCCAGTCTGGTTTACTGCCAATTTGGATACTGTGGTTACTTACGTGCAGGATCAAAATGAAGACTGCCTGTATTTGAATATCTATGTGCCCACAGAGGATGGTAAGTACTTTATTCAACCACAAGCCAACCACTAGTCCTTCAAGGGATGAGTAACATTTATATTGGTGTTATACAATGCCTCACATTCAATTTCTCCCATGTTAGCATTTGAACCCAAAATGTTTTGTCTAAATTTGGCAGAAACACCAACGGTATAATTGTGGTATATTTGCATGAGTTATATTATATCACCAAAGTGCAGTTATATTTCCAGGCGGCAGCCAATGTACGCACTAGTGATGCATCACTTGCAAAAGAGAAAGGAGAGAGATGGGTGTACCACAAAACAAAGTAATGTAAATATAGTGCACACGTGAAGTACACAAAAGTATGCTTTTAAAAAAGGGATGTTTCTATAACCTAACATGTTTCTATTCTTTTGGGTTTCCTGTAATACCTTTTGAAATTACATTTAAGCCTGCTTTCTTTTTATCCATAAGATGGCTACAGTAATTCAGTTCTGCAACTTGAGAAGTCCAGGTTGGGTTAGGGGGGAAGGGTTCAGAATTTTAGTCAAGTTACGTAGTGTTCTTTAGTGTTCTGTTGCATAAGTACGTTCAGTAAAAAGGCCATTTTTACCCCATATCTATATCCAAAAATTCCTGAGATTATTTCTCTACAAAAATCCTGGGAATAGCATAAATAAGTGAATTTTTTCATGCTCTCACTTAAAAAGTCTCCTTTCATGAAGTGCTAACTGTTTCTGATGAGGTACTGAGTGACCTCACTTCCCACTGAAGACAAGGCCTCTTTAAATCAAGCATCAAATGACTATTGTTTATTATAGGATAATGGAAAACTGCAAAAGCAATGATATTTAATATTCTGCTGAAAGCCAGTTGTTTCAGCCAAAGTGTACTGATGCATAACGCTACAGATTCCCCATAGATATGTAAATCCCTGCACTTTAGCTGTGGGCTTATTTGCATAATCATGGCATTGTTATTTCTCAGGAACCGTGCTCTGAATATACAAATTGTGGTACTCCTACTACTATAATCCTTCTGCTCTGATTGTTTTTTGTATTTAGAATTTCCAAGTTGTTTGCCAACATAAGCATCTCACTGTAGTTTCCCATTCCCTTCAGCTGAAACATAAAACTAAAATATACATATATAGAGTACTGGTACTGGGGTGATTTTTTTTTTTTTTTTTTTTGGAAAAGCAAATGTAACTACCTTGCTGCTGCAAGAAAAAGCATTTAAAAAAACAAAAAGCAAACGTATATGTGTGTGAGTGTATGTGGGGGGGTGAATCTATCTTCCAATTTTCCTCCATCCCCTGATCCCCTCAGCACACATTCCTCCTTCTAAAATGTCAACATGGAACTTGTCTTAAGAACAGCTCTTATATATTGCCCTTAAGTGTTTGATTCTGTGGTTCTTACTTAGTATATAAGACAACTTTGCAAACAAGGGCTGTGGACAAGGTCTTATTTGTTCATATTAGAAGAATACCTGTATATTAATATATAAACATACATATGTCGATAACAGAAAATTGGCTGCCAAAACAGAGAGTACATTGGGTAGGGTGGAAAGACAAAAGCATAAATGCTTCAGGAGAAGTTAAGTGTCAAAAGTATGTATTTTTTTTCTCTTTAATAAATCATTTTACCTTTTAGCAGCTATAATTATTTTGTTTTATTTATCTTCTTTCTTTTAATTCGTGAATATTTTAATTCAAATTCCCTATTATGATAATGGCTTGAGTAATACATAAGCTAGTAAATTAATCTATAATGATGCAAGTTATTTAGCTAAGGATATTCTCGTTACTTCAGCAACAGGAAGGACCCTCGAATTTCATTGTGCAGAAATCTATCAACTGTAGGTTTTTAAATTAGCTTAATTGCAGGAAAAATAATGCATGAAACTCCCTAGTTCTCTAATGTTATCTTTCCCTATAATACAATATACCTATAAGTTTGCCACTCATTCTAATGTATGGGATGACAATCTCTCTAAAAAAAAATCAAATTTTGTAAGGACAATAAGTTAGTAGTCCCTCTCTGTGATTTGCTGCTGTCTGTGACTTGTCTACAAATAAAAATATTTTCAGTAGACTTGAGAGGAGAGTCAGAAATTCCAAAGTGAAGATATTCTCTATTTTGTTTATCATTCATAAGTCTTACTTTTATAAGTTAACTGAAAAAAAATCACTTGGCCAGAGTTGCTAAATGTGTGACCAGCTACTCATAAAGATGATTAAAGTGAACTGACCTATAATTCAACCTCTTCTAAGCTTCTGTGTCACCAAATTGTACTGAAGGTAAATTGCTTTGAATTGTAGTCCATGCAATCTGATTAAACACATTATGCTTCATTATATGATTGTTAGCTGGCAGAAATAAGCTATGTTGTTATGGAGACAGACCATGAAATTAGTTTTTGATGTAGAAGTCTGAAAGTAAGCGACTGAGTTAAATTCATGTTTTCAATCGTTTCTCAAGTATAGATTTCTTTACAGGCTCCCTGAGAATGTTTTGTGTCTTTGTGAAAAGGTGGACAGAATAATCCAAACCCAGTTAAAGCTCTGACTGTGAAATTTATCTGAATCTTTTTATGTCTCCTCATTTTCTTGCAATTCCAGTGAAAAGAAACTGCTGAGCATCTCTAATGCATCAACTGTGGTCACATGTGATACTTGCTTCCGCTTCAAACCAATTATACAAAAACCTAATCAAATGCAGCTCAGTTTTGCAATTTGGGAATGTATGGTGCGTGCTATCATCTACTATGTTTAAATTTAGGTCTAGTAATACTAACTACCTCTCATGTTAAACTCATTGGATTTGGATCTAATTCCATTTATATTCTTACTAGTAAGAAGAAACTTCATAGACAGTTGAATAAATACAAAGCAGAGATGCATCAGGGCCAATAAAGAGTTATTATTTATTAATAAAAATGCATATGTACAACTGATGCTAAAATGTTTAAACAGCACATTAGCTATCAAATTATACAACAATCTGTGATGTCAAAAGGCAGGCTGCCTAGAAAATTAAGAAATTAAAACACTCTGCTATTCATTTTAACATTTGCTTTTACTATATTGTTGATTTTTTGAATTCTGTATGAGAAAATATTTTTATGCAGTCACAATATACTGCTTTTAAAGTATTTGAAAATTACATTTAAAGTGCAATGAAAATCCTCTCAAGTATCCCTCAACATTAATTTTTAAAAATAAAATAATAAAATGTTATTTTCACCCTCTGCTCAAAAATACTATATATATTCTCTGTGCAGCAGAGAATAAAAAATATTTGCAAGTTTTCTTCTGGATATTTTATGTTTATCATTCAAGGAAAAAGAAGGAAAAAAAAATAATGAGAAGCCAGGACTGCTATTACTACAGTTTTGACTTGTGTATCTATCTTTTCATAATGTATATGAACAGTGACTGATTTGGAGCTGATGATAGCAAAATGCTCATTTATTGTTTTAAGTGTCAAAATGTGCTCTTTTAAATGACAAAAGAATTACAAAGAATATAATTTATAATAGAAGTTGGAATTTTTATCTCAAATTGCTAATCAAGAAATAATAGTGGGCTTCTTGCTTCAGTGTCTATGAGTGTACTTTATGTGCAGCATACACAGTACAAATAAACTTATATAAGATTATTTTACAAGTGCTACAGACTGTAATATTCCACAAGAATACTTGAATGTCAGTTTTGAGGAGGTCAGCTTAGGGAAATGATATTGAGGACAGTCTGTTTATTATAACTTTAGTCTGAATATGGGTTTAGTGACAGCGGGGATGCTAGACTAAAGAGGACATGGACTCTTAATCGGCTGTGCTTAATCTTTAGCCTTTATCATTTGAATCTGTGCATGCTTTAAGGGGCATTGCTAGCTGCTATCATTACTAGAAAAATAAAATGTAAACCAAACACAACCATTAAAAAAATTATTACATTTTGACTGGAGAATCTTAAAAACTTCCTCACTATCAAAACACGACAAAACGTTATTTAAACATCAACAAATGCTTTTATTTGAATCCCTAATTTATTAAGATCAAAAAGGGAAAGAAAATTTTAAAAAATCATCTTTGTCTTCCTGGTTTGGTTAAAAGTGGTTTGATCTATGTGGCCCATGATTTAGTGTGCTGTGAAAGGAAGTATTTTTTACAATGTGCTTGGCTATGCAGCAGCTCTGTGTCTGTCAGGGATTAATTAAGGATTAATTAAGAAAGCTAAGAAAGTTCTTATTTTCTTCAAGGCCTTGCTCAGCTAAACTCTTATGCAGGGTTTTGAATCATTTAGGTCAGTGCTTCTCAAAGTGGTGGTCCATGGACTGGTGCCAGTCTGTGAGCCGCCAGTCCACAGTGAGTTGCCAGGAAAGAAAGATATATATTCGCCGATCCATAGCAAGTTGCCAGGAAAGAAAGAAATATATTTCCAGAAACATAACATTGATATGTCAATAGCACCACAGTTCGTGCATTCCAACACTCCAGGTGACGTCATGTCGTCCAAGGTGAGGAAAGAGAAAGAAACAGCCGGTCGCGCATTTGTGTAGTGCTGTTACACACAGTTGCTGCTACCAGCTGAACTGGGCACCAGTCCCTGGCCCACTGGAAAAAATATTGCCAGTCCACCAAATCAGATAGTTTGAGAAGCACTGATTTAGGGCGCAATAAATGAATGTGAAACCACAAGGAAAGGCAGTAGGCCATGCTACTTTGCAGGGATGAAGGAATGAGTTCATAATATCTTCAGTCTGTCCTCAGTTAAGGGGAACTGTGGATATTCTTTAATCACAGCAAGAATTTTTACTGCCAGGTAAGAGGAAAAAAAGAGCTTAAAGCATCAGCATGGATATCAACAGTAGCTATCAAAAGGGGTTAAACAAACAGCAAGGAAACACAAGCAAACAAGTAAAAAAGACTTAGTGAGGAATGAAGAAAGTGCATCTGAAAGGAAATATAGCCTGCTTTTATATGCTTCTCTTTGAGATCTGGTGCATATAATTGCCTGTCTGGTTGCCTATAATTGCCTATATATGGGTGTATATATCTGGTGTACATATTGGCATTTTGGAATTTTTTTTTGATATAATTTCTATCGACAGATTGTGTGGATTGTTTGTTCAGATAGCGAGAAAATTCTCATCTTTATTCTCATTCCAATAAAAACTGAGCTTCCCAGTGATAACTTTAGTATAGGTGGTATGAGGTTGACGAAGGGTAGGATTATCTTCATTTAGAAAATATACACCTTTTGTCTGAAAACTTAAGCTCTGGTCATTTTAGTCAATAAACACAGGACTAAAAATGTTGTTTATAGTATTCAATAGTATAGTGTGTGTGTGTGTGTGTGTGTGTGTAATGTATACATATACACAATGTTTATATATCAGCAAAGATACCCGATAAACATGTACTGCAAACCTATTGGGTTGTTTTATAGCTTTGAGTGGAAGTCAGGGTAGTGACCAGGGATCCTGATTTTCTCTGATAAAAAATAAAAAATCTGCAACTTTCGGATTTAAAAAGTAACCCAAAATTCACATGTTTTCTGTGATCAAAATGAAACACCACTATATCTTTCTCTCTCTATACTGGTGTTTCATTTTAATCATGGAACAAGTAAATTTAGGGTTACTTTTTTTAATCAAAAAGTTGGGGATTTTTTTTTTTATCAGAGGAAACCAGGATCTCCAGAAATGACAGATGCCATTTTGTATGTAACATGCTTTAGTTAGATATTAGTGTGACAAAGGTCAGAATATAATACTTTTAAGGAAAGTGTCCTCCCCACTCTGTATGACTTCTATAAATGATTTATATTCTATTGTGATCTGTTATACACAACATCCTGAAATTTTTACGCAATTAAAGCATACTACACGAGAGCTGCTAAATAGTGATGTGAATCAAAGTATATCCATTAACATTGCTGAAGATGTCACCTTATGCTTTGCATTTTTATTATTAATGTATTAGTTTAACTTTTGATTACATACTAGGTGAATATTATACCATAAATTTAATTAGCATAGATTTAAGTTGTGGGATCAAAATACTCTTACTTTGAGACACTCTTTCTATGTCTCTGAGCATAGGACATACATGTGTTTTGGAGGCTAGCTCTAACTCTAAAGTGATTTGGAGTGCCTATGGTTAGTTTTTCATGTTTTAGTAATATGCAACTACAAATCTGAAATAAGAATCTTTATTTCAGTTGAGAGGTGGAACTGTTGCGCTATAAGTAGGTAAAATTACAGTGTTTGCTTTTACAAACTGAATCTAAGCATGAACCTTCAGCCATAGTCTACCCTAGTTTGCAGGTTCAGTAGTTCCATATCTGTCCTTTGACAAGCATCTTCATCAACTTGTTCAGCATGATTCTGCTATCTTTTCACTGTTTTTAGGGTTGAGTAGATATTTAAAAAACGCTAATTCATCCATTTATATTTACATATACACTAGTCACCTCTGTAAATTTAAACTAACTAACCTGGCACTTTGTGTTTACTTCCAACATCAGTCCATAACATTTTAACTTTTATGCCTTATTACATATTCCTTGTAAAGGGAGCTATATTAGGTGACCTTCTGAGATCTTTTCCAGGTCTACTTTCCTATTCTTCTATGATATATATGCAGTGAATGACTTATAATAGAATAAGACATCATTTTAAAGTTTCAGGTTTTAAAATTAAATTGTGTACTTCAATTAAAATCTCAATAACGAAAGATTAAATTATATTTAAATGAACTACAGGATAATAAACAGGTTTTGGGCTTTGTTTGCTTCCTTGTTTGGTTTTGACAGGCACCACTGCTTCAGAAAATTGTTGCCTTTTCATCATATAAAATATAGATAGAAAGATTATCATCTTTCACAGACAAAACAACAACATTTAATGTCTCCTCAAGCCAAAGATTAAGTTACAGTTTGTATCAATAGCTTGTTTATTTTTTAACCTCTGCTCATGCTGAAATCTTTCAGTCTATCTTTCTGCTTTAGAAAAATCAAATTCAGATTATAATTCCCTTGTTACTTAAATGCCTTGTTGCCTTACATTATGTAAGAACAGCATACACTCTTTCGGATAACAAGATACATCCTCTAGCAAAATGTGAGAAGGGATTAATAACAGATAAAAATTACAATACAAAATGATAACACAAGGTTTATAACATAATTCAGATTAAATAAATTTAGCGGCATAACAGTAGCAGATGAGGGGGAAACTTCAGTCTCTGTTTTGAAAGATAAATTATTGTTCCCATTGTGTCAGCTTCCCTGAAGCCAATTCTTTCCCTGTTAGAGTCCAATACATCACCTCCTTCTAATCCAGAAATACTGCAGCATCTGTGGAAGAGAAGAAAACATATGTCTGACTTCTACAGTGAACCCTCAGCCTAGGAAGATAAAGCTATGTGTAATCCAGGCCCTTATTTTTTCCATCCTTCTTTTAACAGTAACAAATATCTTCTGACACTGAAGAACAGGACTGTAATCTAGCTAAAATAAAGTTCTTAAATCCATAGAGCTAAACTCAGATTTAATTGCTGATTTCAAAATGCTGCTCGTCTCCTAGAGTTGCCCATTTCACAGGTGTTTAAAGGATTGTGCCTAATTAGATTTCTCAGGAATATAGTATGGATTGAAACCTTATACCCGGGGTTAAAATTATACATCTCCTCTAAATTTATAATACTTTACCTTGAGAAGAGTAGAACAGGAGAGGGTCCTCCAGAGAATGATGCTTGTATATCTGCAAGCATGGAGGGAGAATTCCCATAGGGGTTGCCCTCCTTCCTCTTGAAATCTTACTAAGATAGATAAATTAAACATAGTTTGCTACACAAATCTATTCCAAATCTATGGAAAGTTCAAGGGGAAAATCTCTCTTCCTTATGGCCACTGGGGGTTTGGGAATTACATATTTTGTAAGCATGACACATGTTAGGCTAGAGGATAATCTTCCATGAGAAATGGTAGAAGCTCCTTTACTTGCATTGTTTCAAACAAATAAACAAAACGCCCAGTAAGAACAATCAGCAGCAGTTCTACAGAATTGGATATACAATACTGTGTAACCTAAATGTACTTTATAAATAAATATAAAATGAATGAATAAATATACACATAAATAATAATTGGGTTGCACAACTGCATTCTGTGAAATTTCTCCTAATAGTTTTAAGATGGGTATATATGTGTTTGTTTATGTATGCTCATGTGTGCACAGACACATTCATTCATGTGCATGCATATACTTAAGAAATAACTTCAAGCATGTCTGAACCCAGTAAATGAATGTCTATGGCACAGTGGAAAATTCCATTGATTTGATGCCTATACCACACCGGGAAATTCTGCTCTTGCATCATAGTGAAAATTTCTAGCACAGGGGAAAATCCCGCCAGGTCCAACGACTGCATGGTTTGAACCTACACCACCCATTGGCTAGTTCCAAATTATTCCTACGTGGCAGCTAGTAACTGGTTTACTGACCATATAAAAGTTAAAGCAGTTTCAGCCCAAGTTGGAGAACTCCGTGGACACCTCAGAGTAGACTTGGCGGACTGATCACCCACCAACGACTCCCCGTCACTGACCTACCTGACTTGATAAGCCATTCACTGATGTCTTGTCTCGTTTGTATCAAAGAGCTCTCATTGCGCTTGTAACTGTAACCTAAGCCAGTTTCTCTACCTGCACTGTGTTCATTGGCAGTATAAGTAAACAATCTCGTTTCTTGTTTCAACCAATACGCTTCGGTGCCTAATTCTGCTCCATCAGTCAAAAGTACCCACTTGCCACTTCAGGCTACTGGCCATAGCCTTGCAAGCCACTCGACCACCACGTGGCATCACAAACAGGATCTGGGGAGAACACGATGGAGTTGGAACTAGTTAAACACTGCCCATGGTGCAGTGGGGACTGCTGATGTCCAGCTCGGATGACCTACAGGCGCATGTTGCCTATCATCAGGCAGGCAGGAGGAGTTTGAATTTGGTCTCCGGCTATTTCTCCCTCAGAGGAGAGGAGGGAATCAGAAGGGAGTGGGTCGCTCAACTGGGCCCAAGCTCCTTCGGGTGTGTCATGAGCAGAAAAGGGGTCATGTACCGACTACGGGGCAAAATAGAAACCTTGTCCCTGGCACAGGTAAAAGCGATGGGCGCAGCAGATTCAACCCCCACCCAAGAGCTTGCCTGCTGCATTTGGTACACATGAGAAGGTGGGGAAGGAACACCTCCGGACAAGTTTAACTGTCCGACCCTGGTGCCCCTGGTCGGGACCAAAGTGGGATAAAGGGAAGATGATTAATGTGCTGTTCTGATCAGTTTCGCTCCTGCTGCATGAAAATGCTAACTTAGAGACCCAGTTAGCTACGGTCAGCAAAACTGCCGCGGAAATGGCAGCGCACCAGGACCCTCCGCTGACATCCGAAAATGGAGCCGAGAAGAAGACAAGCTGCCCAGAAAAACTGGAAAAGAAGGAGGAAGAGGGAGGCGCTATGGGAGAGCTGGTGGGAATCCACCCAGCAACCCCGCCCCCTGGTGTGATGCTGTTCCCAATGGCCCCGCCTCCCTACCATGGGGAGGAGACAACAAGTGGGAAGCTATACCCAACCCTCCCACTGGGCACAGCAATAACTTCAGCAGCTGCTCACCCCACCCATAGCGATAGTAAAACAAGTAGTCAATCCACAGGATACAATACACACCACTACCACCTATCACACTCACAGTAGGGCTGAGCTACAAGTATTATGTAAGGATTCGAGAATAAAACCCACCGAGACACTAGTCATTTAGCCGGGTCGTCTCATAGTGGAGTATGGATCAGAACTGTTGGATTTGCAGGAGGCCAGCTTCCTAACTTGTCAGGCCTCATGGAGTGGAGGACATGCCACCGACCTAGAACTGGTAGTGAACAACAACAACTGGAACATTCCACTCCTGTACCTGGTTGTGGGACAAATTAAAAACAAGTCCCATGCATGGCACGATGGCAGGTCGGGACCGGCCATAGTGGAACAACTCCTACTAGCTATAATAGGAGTATCCTACTGTTCCTGGAACCCAAGGGTATATCAGCTGGGGCTCACGCAGGCTCAACGCAAAGGAGCCTGGCCTCATCGGTTCCTATGAAATCCCGGAATGGTCCCAGCTACCTTGGATGCCATAGAAGCCTGCGTGGAGGTTTATGGAGGAGAAAACGCCATCACCCTTCACCTCCTCCTCAACCCACTAGGTACTCAACCAGCTAGGAATATCTTGAATCAGCTTCCACGACTGCAAACCCTTATGAAGTCAGTAATTGCAAACTCAGTTGGTATATCAAGCCACCTTACTGCATACTCGGTCGAGTACCAAGGACCAAGACATCCCCAATTCGACCCACGGAAGGAATCGAAACTGCCACCCCAGAGGATGCCGGAGGAAAGAGCTGTTTGGTTTCCTCCTAAACCAATCCAAGCTCACTAAACAGCATCTATGTTTACTTGGAGATGCGGGACAACGACAGCTAGTATATGAGCGAGGCTTTCGATACGTTGACAAGCAAAAAAAGGAGTAGCTGTCACCAGTTGGACCGGTGGCGATATCCTTGGACCTGACCCTGCAGACCCTCACCCGTATACTAAGCTTATTGTTTGTAACCCCACCAACCTTACAAAACAACATGAGGTCTCCTTTCTCCTAGATACGGGGGCTCAAGTTAACGTCATAACTCCATCAATGCCCCATACGAAAACCACGAAATTCATCATAGTGCAAGGGTTAAACGCCACTGCAACCACTGCAAGGGTAAAGTTCTGGGTGATCAACCATCAAAAACCACGCAAAGCAGTAATAGGGAGCATTAACATCTTGAGAATTCACGGCATCAAAACGCTTCAACTAAAAGAACAGATATTGCAAGCTCTCCCACTCTCTATAGCCAGGCCCAACTGCCACCGACCTATACTTTGCATCACCTCCATGTGACGCTACAGACCGATCCCAAACAAGGATCCCCTGAAGGGGGCATTAACGGATCTTCTCTGACACCTCGAACAACAGGGATGTATCCAACCAGTCACAGCCAGCACTCTCCTTTCGCCAGGATGGGGAATAGCAAAGCCAGGAAAGCCTGATGAGGTTCGATTGGTAGTAGACTATTGCGAGGTCAACAAGCGGTGTCTACCTCTCATACAGCCAAATCCTCTTACACTGCCTCAATGCCTATATGAGATGTCACAATTTCAAAAGGAATCATGGTTAGGAACAACCCTGGATCTTAAGGACATGTTCTTCTCCTTCCCAATTAATGACACCAAAGAAATATCGAGCATATGCATCAATGGTGCCATCTACACATGGACAGTCTGCCCGCAGGGGTACCGCAACACACCCGGGCTAGCCACAGGAGCCATGAATGACACACTAACTGAGTTTCGTGCCTCCCATATTTTACCTGACCAAAGCGACCTGAAAATCTGGAGCTACGTCGATGACCTCGCCATCATGGGGCGCAACCAACAAGCAGTAACCCAAGTCACTAACAACCTGATCTCCCATCTCGGCAGAAAGGGGTGGACAGCTAATTTGAAGAAGTCTAAGTTACAGCCTACAGCTGACATCACACTTCTGGGTACCAAGTTTGTTGGGGAAATGATATTCGGCATGACCCATGGGAGCCTGGACACCAGCCCATTCGAAGGATCGTTGCCAAGAGACAAAAAACAACTCCAACAATTGCTCGGGTATATAAACTGGTACCAACATCACATTACACCAACCCATTTGCCAGTACTTGCAAGGATCCAACGGCAAATCCATAACAAGTCCCAAAGGTTAACACTGTGGACCGAAAAAGATGGAAGAGACCTTCATAAGCTCCTCATGGCTATTAAGATGACACCACTTCACGCATTTGACTTTACCGACTTAATTACAATAACCCTACGATATAAGACCAGCCACATATGGGCCACAGACCATAATTCTCAAGGCTAGTTAATGTACACTTCCCATCAAACCCTCTTAGCAGCCCAGCACAGATATGGGAATGTCGGAAGAATTCTAAAAGTATGACAACTAGCGGAGTTGTTATCTCACAGACACGGAATCCTTTCAATTCCATTGCGCTCGACAAATTCGCACGCCTGCACAGTGTCACTTGGCATTTACACCTCCCCTACCATCCCCAGTCCAGTGGGGTAGTAGAGAGGTACATTGGCCTCTACAAAGAACAATTACAATTAAAGGGAAGCAGAATCTATAAAAATTGGACAAAGGTGAACCACGGCGTTCTCATCTCACTGAATGTGGACAAAACCCTATGGGATAGATCCATCCCTCGACAACCAGAACCGTGGAACCCGAAGTTCACACCGAGTGAGCTTGTATGGGTCACCATCCTGCATCTGCGCCAATTGCACCCACAAGTATATGAGGGAGAAATCATCCAAGCGGAACCGTACCTGAAAACCTATACTGTGTGCTTAAAGGAAGATGGGAAGCAGCAACGAATCTTTGCTCACCTACTATCCCGCTAACTGGCTATCCCGCTGCTCACAATTCCACACAGACACTCAGACACAAGAAAATTTACTGCTCAAATTTTTTTTTTCTTCACAGGTCCAAGACACTGAGAGAGAATGCCACCATAGACACAAAAAACTATGAGTAACGTCACCATGCCGAGACCCGAAGCACGTGGAGGTGGCAGACCAAGAGAAAGAGAGAGAGCGATACATGGCAACATCTTCGTGCTCAGACTTTTGTTGACTAACCCAATCTTAATTTTCCCATTAGATGTAGGAGAACCCCTCACAACCCAATACCGTTTTGACACTCCTGTCAGTTTGGACCGATGCTGTAGATAACCACACAAGGCAGGACGGCCTTAATGCTTGTCTACGCCCCCCCCTCTGCTACCAATTCCATTCTTACCCCCTACCTAATACCCCTAAACGTTACCGGGTGGTTTGAGGCCAGGGCTAAGGAGTCATCCACCTCGATTGAGGTAATTATATACAAGCCGTGTATGACCACCAATTATAATTGGCCCGTGAAGCTCACATTTGCCCACCTAAATACTACTGGGAGAAGTGCATGGCTGCACCCACCATCCTAGGGGGCATGATAGGAGTAGGCATTAATATCCTGCTCCCATGCTCTGCGGTCCCATGGGAAATCGACCCCCAAGGCATAGAGTGGTCCAGGCCGAATAACTCCTTGACCTGGGACCCACGGACTGTAACTCCCCCTTGGTACCTCATACTTCCACCATGTGCCAAGTGCATGCCAGATAACGACCAAAAAGTCATCCTTTCACCTCTTCTTAAACCCCTACCTGTGATCGATTGGAATATATCGATAGCTGTCAACATAGCCAATAACTGAACATGGTATTCATTTTTTTTCACTATTTTATGTGCAGCATTCATAAGTTTGGCCTGTAATGGCATAAACCTTAGAGTTGATAAGCCTGAATGGGCCTGGGAAGCTTCCAGTTTCTCAGGTGAATGTGCAAAGTTGTTTACTTCCGCTCCCTTGGGACTGTTATGGGCTTGCTCAGACGGTCACTTATATACGACCTTCCCAGCCATGCTCTCAGGAGTACAATACTTTTTGACCGCAGTGTCTCTATATCCTGCTTTATATGCCAAAAACTCTAAGCCTTCTAGTCCAACGTTGCTCCTTCGTCACAAGCGAGAGCTGGTCTGGAGTTCCCTCACTTCAAAAGAAAAGGTTAAGCAATTCCTTAAGTGGGGACTAGAAGACGCCTTTACCTGGGGAATATTATCAACGGGCAAGACCCAAGTAGCCATTGCACAACTCGCTGAACAGGTAGAATTGTTCGCTAACCATACTGCAAAAGGCCCAAATTTACTCAATCAGCAGTTACAAGCCACATCTCAGATGACTATGCAAAATCATCTTGCCCTAGATGTGATGCTCCTACAGCAGGGAGGTCTATGTCAATACCTTAATTTATCCCGGGATCTCTGCTGCATTGGCATCCCTAACGTCTCTATACCCCTAAATGATCAGGTCGAGGCAATTTGGAAAGTTGCCACTGACACAAACAAAATCTCAGGTATCGGGGAAGGATGGCTATCGAATCTCTTCAATTGGTTTGGCTGGGACGCATCCTCGTGGCTCTTGCACTTTCTAACCCTACTTATTACCTTGTTAATGTTTCTCTTCTGAATTGGTATTTGCGTATGTGTAGGTTGTAGTTTTGTACAATACCTTAAAAACAAACTTATTTCGTTATCAACTTTTGTATATACCCGTTTACCATACGAGCCTCCCAAACAAAACGATGACGACTTAACTGGCTTGTAAGCATAATAGTTTCAACCGTGCCATCGGCAAGGTGCATGTCAGAACCCAGTAATTGAATGCCTATGGCACAGTGGAAAATTCCATTGATTTGATGCCTATACCACAGTGGGAAATTCTGCTATTACATCATAGTGGAAATTTCCAGCACAGGGAAAAATCCCACCAAGTCCAATGACTGCATGGTTTGAATGTACACCACTCATTGGCTAGTTCCAAATTATTCATACCTGGCAGCTAGTAATTGGTTTACTGACCATATAAAAGTTAAAGCTGTTTCAGCCCAAGTTGGAGAACTCCGTGGACACCTCAGAGTAGACTTGGCGGACTGGTCACCCACCAACGACTCCCTGTCACCGACCTACCTGACGTACCCCATCCCTGCATGCTCGATAAGCTATTCACTGACATCTTGTCTCGTTCATATCAAAGAGCTCTTGTTGTGCTTGTAACTGTAACCTAAGCCAGTTTCTCTACCTGCACTGTGTCCATCGGCAGTGTAAGTAAACAATCTCTTTTCGACCAATACCCTTCGGTGCCTACTTCCGCTCCATCAGTCAAAAGTACCCACCTGCCACTTCAGGCTACTGGCCGTAGCCTCGCAAGCCACTCGACTGCCACAAAGCACACTAAAAGTAAGTTGAAAATATCACTTTTCCTCTGCTTTTTCCTCAAAATATCCTAGATAAAAAGGAATGAATTAAATAGAAGATAAACCAATCTGCAAACAATGTAAGCCTCTTGAACTATTCAGTCTCTTCCATTCCATTTTACTTCTGTTCCTTTTTTAAAGTGAAATGTTATTATTATGGGTATTTTCACATTTAGTGTACATTACACTTGATTTGAATTAGATTAAATATTCAAAGAATGGTATGTAATAATATAATATTGCAATGTTAATATAGTAGTCTTTAGACAAATTGGCCAACCTGTGGTGCATGCTATGAATGGAGGGCAAGCCTATGTGTGTGTATGCGCAGATCAGGGAGAGGACAGGCAGCATGATGGTAGATAAGTCAGGAAGCAGAGATTAGAGCAGCAGATTGAGCCGGGTAAGCAAATCAGAATGGCACTGAGGGATGATGGTGCAGGACTATTTTGTAGCATGCTTGCCAGGAAGGTTGTCTTCAACTGCCCTAAAGTACTTGGTATTATTGTTATTATTATTACACATGGGCATAAGATAAATACATATTCTTAAATCTTATATACTTATAAGAAATATATATTCATCTATCCTTCTTTAAAATGCAAATAATGTGTATCAGTAGGTGGCTGGCTGTGAAAAAACAAACGGAACATAAATAATTATTAAAAACTATGAAAATCAGTTCATTCAAAAATGCTCTGAGTGAAAAATCTATTATATACATGTTACAATAAAGGGAAATTTTCTCATATAACTGTATATGCTACAAACAAAATTGTAGCTAAGAATAAGTATATTTGTAATGCTAAGCTAACTCTTTTTGATATATAGAGAGATATAGAGATGGGATTTTAGTGGTAAAAAAGCTTCCAGTTGATGCAGAAATGCTTAGCATTTGGTTGGTGTTAAATAGATTTTTCATTTACAGAATCTGACATACTTAATCTAATAGAGAAAACCTATGCTGTGATCACTCACATAGTACAATATTTAGTTACTTCTTGTTTTGTTGTTTTTCCAAGCCCTCATGGTTGAAATCATTGGTATCTATCACTAGAAATTAAATAAATATACATTGGGACAAACTAAAAGCTTTTCAAAATGTCAGAAAAATCAAAACCTTTCATTATTTATGGTTCATACACTTTTTAAGAATGATCCTAATGAAATGTTGCAATATTAAAAATGTACTTTCTTTGAAATATTTATAATTGGGTAAAGATTATTTGATTTTTATTCAAGGAATCTGTTAGACCCCAACTCCATGTGATGCCCATGTGACTAGGGAGGCAACAATTAAATTGCTCATGGATCCTGTTACTCATTAGCCAGAGCAAGCAGGGAGCAAACACCAGAGCACTTTACTCGAAACAGCTTTTTTCAAAATGGAGACAGCTTCGGTCCAAGTCCCAAAAAAAACAACAAACCGAGGACCTGCCCTGAACATTAGTTCTTTCACATTTTTTACAGCTCCATTCATGCTCATTAACATTCACTCCACCTCCATTCCTCCTCCCGTTCCACCCATTTCTCCTCCCATCTCAAGCTCCACTTCTGTTTACTATTTACTTCATTAAGATGGAATTGCCTATGCATTTCATTCATTTACATGTCTCTCTGCTAAGAGTGCATGCTAAGAGTTTGACCCTGTCTTCTCTCGTTTGATTGTGGTTTCTTGCTGGTCCTTTCTGGTTCTTTACTGATTTCAGCACCATCTCTAAGGTCTTGCTTCTGCTTTATCTCCTGATGATAGCTGGTTGGGTGCATCTTGTTCTTCTTATATAAAGGGCTCTAAGTCTACGATCTTGTTAGAAAACTGCTTGCCTAAGTGTTTGCAATGTTATTTTTATTATATCATTCTGCCTATGACCAAAAGCTTTTGCTGAGACGCAGATTAAAGCCTTGTATTCAGCTGCAAATCCAGTGCCCCCCAAGATCCAAATACTGTCACCCTAACAGAATCAACCACTGTTTTGCTGGGAAAATTGAAATAATGGATTATATATATATAGAAATATATGTGTGTGTGTATACATATATATATATATATATATATATATATATATAAATCCATTATTTCAATTTTCCCAGCAAAACAGTGGTAGATATATATATCTAATATGCCCTGATGCTATTGCTTTCCTTTGCTAATTGTGCCATGGGCAGCCAACAGAGGGTGCACAAGTTACCTAGCAAACTGAATGTTCCTATTGTCTTGACATCACTGATGATATTACAAATGTTGCCAAATAGGACAAAAAGACATGCATCTTACCCAAATTAAAATAATGGTGTTGATGATGATGATGATAACGATAACAACAACACCAATAAAAACAACAACAATAAGTGAATGCATATTGTATTCAATTTATGAATTGAAGAAATGAAAAATGGATTAAAATTCTATGGGAGAGTGGGAAGGGTGACCAGATAATTGATCTGTAACATGTAACATGACTTCAGAAAAGGATATTGAAAAATCAGTATTCCGTACTTACCATAAATGTGAATGCTTCTTTCATAGTTTCATAGTAACTAGAGTCAGAAGGGGCCTAGAGCAGGCCATCTAGTCTGACCCCCTGCCAATGGCAGGAAACAAGTGCTGGGGTCACAGG
>JAGPOW010003316.1:73180834-73231656 GCA_030014935.1 Caiman crocodilus
ACCGGGGGGCTGCACCAGGGAAGAGGGAGGGGGAGGGGCCAGGCCCCTAGCAGTAGCACTGCGTGTACTCACCATGTTCCTAATGAAAGTAGTCCTCGCTCTGGCGTCTCTGGTCGCTCTTCCCTGCCTCCTGCTCTCTGTTCTTTGAAAATGTCTGCAAAATATTGGATAGATGAATTGAGTTCAGTTCATATAAATATTATAATTCTGATAAGCTACCCTAAAGCCATTCATATAGAACAGCTATTTCTATATGAAGAAGCCATTTCTTTTTTTGCTTTTGATTGTGTTTCCATATATGATGCAGGCTTAGATTTACCAATGTATTTTACTACCAGTTTTGCAGATTATATTCATACAACCTGATCATAAATGGTGCACCGTTAGCTTCTATTGACTTCAAAAGGAGTTCAGGGTGTTAAGACCGAGACACTCTATAAAAGTTATATTGTCATGAGCAGGGATCCTGGTTTTCTCTGATTTAAAAAAAAATCCCCAACTTTTGGATTTAAAAAAGTAACACCAATTCCATATTTTTCTGTGATGTAAAAGGAAACACTGATATGTGTATATGTGTGTGTATGTATGTATGTATATACACACACACACACACACACACACACACACACATCTATAGAGATAGAGATATCGATAGCAGTGTTTCCTTTTAATCACAGAAAAATGTGGATTTGGGGCTGGGCAGGGCAAGGATCAGGGCAGCTGGGGAGCAGATGGATCCAGCGGGGGTCCCCTCCATGGTCCCTTCCTCCCTCCTCCAGCTCCCCCCAACCCCTTAATGTCACTGGAGCCCTGGTGCTGAACATGCAGCCTGCCTGGCTGCATATTTCAGCACCAGGGCGAGGGGCCAACCATGGAGATTCTTTGGCAGCCAGAATGTCTCCCTGGAGGACTCAGCCTCCAGTTGTCACAAGGCATAGTCCGTGCCCTGCCCCACTTTTTTTGTTTCATTTTTTTTTTGACCCCTGAGTATCCAGGTGTCTGATTTTCTCCCCATGCTGCAAAATTGCAGCATGGGGAACATTTTTTCGTTCCCCCATGTGCCTCTTGCTGCAGTTCAGAGGCATTTGAGGTGGGACAAGAGACATGTACATGCTCGTCTAGATGTGCCCAAGGAGTTTAGAAAAATTAAAAGCCCAAAGAAACAAACATATCCCCGTTGTCTTTATTTCACGTTAGTGTTCTTTGTTATACCACAGTACAACTGCATTTAGTGTAGAACTTTGTGCTTGTTTTATCATTATTGTTTTCAAATTATGGTTTTCATTCCATAATCCATTCCTCACATCCAAGCTATTTTGAATTATTTATTTCCACGTAAGTTTAGATGCTGTTTATTTCAGTAGAAACTCAGTTAAATGGCAAAGGAGAGCAACTCATTTGTTGCAATCATTTTAGGAAGGAAAAAGTTCATTTACATTTTTCTCCTGTCCTTTTTTATAAAGTATTTTTGTTCATGTTTCACCTGCAGATATTTATAATATTTATAGCACAGGAAATATGTTTATTTCTGCAAGACTGGGCCTTTGATTCCAGACTTTTAAAAATATATTAGGTGCCTAAATAGATCTGGACACTTAATTGGATTAACAAATCACCTAAACAGATTAGATACCCATTTCTAGTGAAATAACCTCACTGGATTTAGATGACTATCTTAAACTCTTTCAGAAGTCCCAGTCTCTGTCGCCATCTTAGGTGCCCAGATACCTTTGAAAATTTGACAGTTGTTACATAGACACTTTTTCCTTTCTCTTAAAGAATTTTACTTAGTTCAATTATTTCACTAATGAATAAAATTAAATGCCCCAATAGCTCTAGCAATTCTCTCTCAGTTTATATTCTCTCATCATTCTCTCTCACTATCACAGGTATCTGTTCCCAGGCCTGTTTTGTTACTTCCATTATCCACTCTTTACTCTCCAGTTTTAACAGTAAATTTTAGCTGTTTAGTATTAGATTGCTAACTTTGACATCCAAGAAAATAAAACTTTGACTTGCTCATTTATATTCTTTTTCCATCTTATGCTATTCTACCTGATTTTTATTAACATTAGTAAGAATGTAGCCACATTCACTTCCTAATGAGGGATGTTCTTATCTTAGTCATTTTTCTGTTAACATCAACTTCTCTGTTCATGAACCTACTTACTTTGTAATGTGTTTTTTCTTTTAATGTACTTGGTGGACGATATTCTTATCTAGCAAACATTTTTACTAGCTGTAATTTTTTTTTACTAAGTTTATCTCTCTCTTTCTTTTATTTCCTTGCAAACTTATCTTGTAACTGTTCAACAATTTAGTAGCCTGGGTCTGAACACTACTGAAAAGCTTTGGTTGCTGATTTGATTTAGAAGACATTTGGCCCAATTCAATGGCTGAGTTCAAATTCAATCAGGAGACCTTTTAATCTCTCTGAATTGAATCAGAAGCCTTTAAATCAGTTCAGAGAGATTCCATGATTCAGACATAGACACAGCTTTATATGTTTTTTCTACATACTTCAAGGTACCAGGCAGCTTGTGCATGCTGAGATGGTGGGTTGGATGGAACATCCCATGGGAGTGCTGATTTTTCCACTTTTGAGTCCACTGCGGAGCATGTGGGGGGGTTCCCACCCCACGTCTTGGTGACTGATGCCTCCTGGCTGTCAGGGGGCACCCACGGTCCCCCCACAGCCGATTGCAAAGCAGGTAGGGCGGGGAGGCCTGCACACTCTGCGGGGGACCCAGGAGTGGACAGGAAGTACTCCCGGTCCACTCCTGGGTCTACCACCGAGCATGTGGGGGGCTTCCCTATGCTCCATCTGTTCCACCATCTCAACGTTCACAAGCCACATCTAGTACCTCGAGGCATGTAGAAAAAAAAATTTAAAGCTATTTCTATGGCCAATTCACCAATTCTCCAAATCAGAATCAAATCTTTATATTGGGATTTGGCCAAATTGAATCAGGACAGTGATCTAAATCAGCAAATTATATTACTGTCCCCTGAATCAGGCTGAATCTGAAATCAAATCGAATATGGTCTGGTTCGCACTCCCCTACTGAACACCACAAGGACCACACCAGGAGGGGCCACATTTCATAGACGCTTTACTAGGTTCTGTCATAGCTTCCTCTCACCTTCTTGACTGCACGCTGCCTAGGACTGCATGGGTGGGCATTTTCCTGAGTTCTGAAAGCTACCCTTAGCTGAGCTGCCCTTTCTCACCTACTAGGACATGGGCAGGAATTGAAAGCCAGAGAAGGGACAGCAAGCCTGATGACCCCAAGTGCTGCAGCAGCATCTACAGCAATGAGGGGTGTGATGGCCAGTGGGAGCCTGGAGGCTGCATATTAACCCTTCATGGTCCACATAGCGCTGTCTTAGCTGATGCTGTATTCCTATTCATTTAGTTTCTGATTTGCCTCTTGTGAAGGAACGTTTACTGTTTCTTGTCTCATTATCTTTATAATGTGTTAGACCCTAATTGGGGTATATTTTGAAATACTCCACTCTTCCTTTACACTCCCTGAACTCAGTCACCACATCATCCATTCTTAGCATTTTTTTAAATTTCCCGGAAATTTATTATCTTGCAATCTTATACCCGTGTGCTACCATTTTGTGTTCCCATCCTTTCTAAGATGAAATGAAAATAGATCACCTTTATCATTTAGTTACTGTTAGTTTCCTGGACTAGTTTTTTTTTCTATGATGAAAAAGAAGGATGACTTGTCTAATAACTGTTCATTATATTTACATTAGTATTTGGATACAGACAGTGACTTCTGTCACTTATTCATACTCTTTGCTGGTGACAATTTTAGAGGAATGGATATCTAATAGACAGGAACAGAGAAAAGGGATAGTCTAATGGTTCTTGCACTGGCCAGACACTGGAGATATCTGGTTCCAATTCCTGTCTCTCCCATACACAGAGTGAATCACATAGTAGTATGGTGCACCTTTTTTAGGATCAGAATAACATAGGGCTGGAAGGGGACTCCTGGGACGTCAAATCAAGTTGTCCTGCATTCTCAGGCACTCTAATATAAACCAGTAACCCATTCATAATAGAAGAAAAAATTCTTAACCTACACAACAGAAGGAAACAGAGGATTACTAGATACCTCCCACATGGAGACAGAGGATATAGTTATACTGTGTCATTAATGGGTCTTGGGGAAAATGTGACCACACCTACTTATGTCTGTTGATGTGCTGTTGATCCAGAAATTCACTTGAGAGTCAACTCTAATATCATCCCTTCACCTCCTCTCAGACTTGCAGAGACTGATGATTCGAGAAAGGGCACCGAAGACAAGTCTAAAGCAACTTTATCAAGGAGATACCAAACATTTGAATCCATCTGTAACATGCATTGTTATTTTTCTAAAAATGTCCCCATCCTGTCCTACTTTTCCACATAAATTAATCAAGTTGCGTCTTGAAGCAATTCAGGTTTTTGTTCCTTCTTTTGTCTTTTAGATTACACATTTCGGGGGGAAAACATATCTCTTGCTATCCTCATGTACAATGCATAGTACTAAGGCCACTAGATACTACTGAAACACAAATGATGATAGTCTATTCAACTAAATATCACTTGAAATTTCATCACAAGTTACTCTCTTTACTCCTAATCATCTGAAAGTCCCTACACATTCCATTTATATGAAAACCCTCTGTTTAGTCTGCCTCTATAGCTTCATGACCTATTCATAGGGTGCAGCTGAGCTAGTTATGCTGTCAGCTTTGTGGCCTCTAAATGAAGATCTGACAGCTCCAGAGGGCAGAGGATTTGGGAATCATGGTACCATGAAGAAATTAAAACATTTAGAAGTAAGGTTTAAAACAGAGGCATCTGAAGATGATATATCTGAATTCCTGATAGGAGAGGCAGAATTTACCAACAAAATTAAATTTAATCCTTTACCCTTAGTATTCACAAAATACATCCAGAGAAATGATGACAGATATAAATTTCATTCAGGAGAAAGAAGGTATATTAAAGGAAATCAGGATTATGCCAGATGAGAGTCTCTGCTATTAAAATATTAAAAGCTGGAGAAAGCTTTATGGTCAGATGAGACACAGAAACTGCCAACAGACATTTTAAGCTTGTAGGAGATCATAGAATGTATTGATGGGTGAAAGAAAAGTAGGTGTTGATTTGTGCTGAATTGTTAATTGGCTTCTACCCCAAAGAGATAACTAAGCATGTCAGTGAAAATAATGCCTGTAATAAACTAAAACACCCAGAGTGGGGTTTTAGAGGTTTGTATTGTACGTGTAAGGATGCATTGCTCACACACATACACACACATCATGTCTATATGTGCATTAATACACTTTAGTTAATGCACATTAAATCTAGTACTTCCAAGTGCCTGTACACAAGTGTGGAGGTTGCTCCAACAAGCTGAGCTGTAGTTACAATATATCAATGCAGACTCGATTAATCTTTAGTTCAAGTACCCTGCTGCCATTTTGAAACATGCGCTCACAGATACACAAGATGCCATAGTGCTTTATTTAGAGGTGCTCTAATTAAAGTGGTACCTTCCCTATCTCTGGAGCACATGTAAAAGTGTCCTCCACTGTCAGGTATTATGAAAATGCACATTAGCCTACCTTAATGCTCATTAATTAAAGAGCATTGTTTTTAACTGACTCTTAATGTGCATTAGGCTATTTTAATGCACATTAGTGAAAGTGCCCTGTTAGTGAGCATTAAAGTGCATGTATAGATACGCTCAAAGGGATTAGTGTATTATTGAGTTTTGTTTTACTGGTAGTTAACCAATGAATTCCATTAATGGCGTACTAGGATAGAAGTTATTTTTTTGAAATGGCAATGCCCCTGGGAAGTATAAGTGTTTACTATGGCAAATTTGCCTGAAGGCTTTGTACAAGTTATCATAGCCCTATAGCACTTTTTTTGTTGGGTTACTAACCAGGCTATGTTTGGTGCCTCAATCCACTTAAACTTCTCAAAATAGGAACAAATCTACCATTATAAGCAAGTAGTTTATATATATATATATATCCTCAGTTAAAAACAGCTACATTTTGTACGTTAGACTCAGTCAAAATTTATCATGATATTACATATCATGATGGTTAGAAAATGTATGATATCAGTGGAGATATCTTTCAGTTTAATACAACACTTAAGATATGTCACTATCAAACTTTTCCTCCCCATAATCAAATCTGGTTACTGATACTATCACCATATAACTTTATAAAGACTATTTAGAAACAGTATGAAAAGGGGAAAAGTCTGTGTGGTGTCTGAACAGTAGATGCAATATTACTACAGTATTATGACAGAAACCACAGCAAGGATGTCTCAAGGTACATTTATGGGTTCTGTTCTCAATTCTAAAATATAAATTTAGAAGAATATATGGGAGAATCAAAGGAGATAATTAACTATTTAATATGAAATGTGTAAGCTCTTTACCATCATTAGCTTCTTTCCTTCCTTTTCCTTTTCCTCTTCCTTTTCTTTTTTGCTAGTCATCAGCCCTGAAGATAGGTTCCATTACAGTGTGTAGAGATTTGCATGTGTTTCCTGTCTGACATTTGTAAAATTTTTCTTAATTTACCTAAGGCCCCTATGCATCATTCTGGCAGCTAAAAGATACCTAAAACAAAGAGTTTGTTTCTACTTTGAAGTCTATTTATGATATCAGAATGATGTGGAGGAATCTTTGAGCAAATAAGAATCAGGGTTGTATATGAATGTGTGATTTGAATTTTTCTTCAAGTTATTGTTACTGAAGCTGATAACGTACAAATAATTTCAGTTAAAATAACGCATAAAAGTACAAAGCTACCCTTCAGTATGCCTCATGGAATAAACTGATTGTCATCTGGGATGAGGGAGACTTTTTTACCCCGCATTGCTCCTTATTGCAAATCAGATCAATATAGAGCATTTAAAGCTTTCTTTAGATGCTTCCTCAGTCTGACAGTGTGTTTGTTAGGCCTGTGTGAAGCAGAAAGTATTTGATTTGGATTCGGTCAATTTGGAGGGGCAGTGATGCAATTTGGTGATTTGAATCGCTATCCTGATTCGATTTGGCTGATCTAGATTCAGAGATTTGGCGCCAATTCGGAGATTCGGCCATAGACTGTAATGGAGAATCACTAAAATACCTATGTAACTTTATCATTTGTTTGATGATTTGAATGAAAACAGCGGTGATGGTGGTCCAGTCTGCAGGCATGAAGGCTGCCAAGTTTCAAGGAGATAGGTGCAGGGGTTCTTTGAAAGTGCACCTCAAACTGTTGAAAGCAAAACTCGTATCGCTTGTGTGTGCTAAGGCAGAGTGGGATGAATGCAGCAGGGATGGTAGCCCCTCGTGTGGGCAGAGGTTTCAGGCAGAGTGGTGCAAGCGTTTCTGTGAAAGTGCACCTCAAGATTCTGAAAGCAAATAAAGCAAATAGGTGTGTCATGAGGAGGGTGGCACTCACTTCATCTGCACGTGGAGCTTGGGGAACCCCAGCACCAGAAGGTTTACCTTCAGGAATACCAGCTGCTCCACCGAACCAGGATCCAAAAAGGTGTGGTGAGGTATCACAACATTGCCAGCAATGCTGAACACCCTCTCACTTGGAACACTGGTTGGTGGACAGGATTGGTGTTCCTGGGCAACCATGGCCAGATCCCCCCACAGGTTGCCCAGTAGGCCAAGGGGTCGCAGTGCAGTGGCAGCAAGATAGGTAGCCACTGAGGCCTCCACACTACCTGCCTGATGGTGGGATCTAGTGCTTCTGGACCCCAGGATTGAAGACATGCCCTTGGCACACATTGGCAGAAGCTGTAGTGGAGATTGGTTTGTGCTTGAAGTGCTGGCATGGGAAAGTAGATCCCCCTTGTCCATGTACCCCTGCCTCTGCCCTTCTGCCTCCCTGACTCTGTTCACCAGCATCTCCATCCAATGATCAAGGGTTTTGCTGCTACAGATGCATCCCTTCAAGCTTGGGTCTCACATCTGCCAGCAAGTAAACCATACTGGACTGCAACAGGTCCAGCCATTTTTTGATACCCTCTTTCAACTGCTTCACCTTGCCTGCACCTCTGGTGAAAGTGTCTTGCTCCAGCCAGGAACATTGATCCCTGGAACTTCTTTATTTCATTCTCAAGCTTCTTCACTATAGGGATCACCTGGCTAAGGAGGGCATCGCCAGTGCTGAGGCTCTTGGTGGCCTTGAGGAATGGCTTGAGGACCACCAAGATCTTGGAGATGGTATCCCACTCTGTTTTAAGGGGGCCACTGATCCCACTCTCTGTGACCAAGGCCATCTGATGGCTTGCCTTCTGTTGCTCAACAAGCCTTGCCAGCACCAGGTATGTGGGGGTCCACTGAGTTCACATACTGCATGATTTTGGGCTGCTCAGGATGCTCAGCTCTGCCTGTTTGTCCCACAGCATCTTGCCCCACTTGATGCTGTGGTGGAAGTAGCCCACCACCTTCCTATATTTCAAAATAAGTTGGCTGGTTGTGACAGTACCATCACTGGGAGCTCAGTTCCCCTCCAAGGCATCCCAGACTATGAGGTGGAACTTGTGTGCCACGCAGCGGATGCCAACAAAGTTGGCATCATGCTCTACCTTGCCCATATTGGCCCTGTTGTCGGTGACCATGAATCTGTGGGTGAGCTCGTCCTGCCCAACAAGCCATCCCTGCACCATGCAGTTCATGGTCAGCATGATATCCCTCCCTATGTGGGACCAACCCATCATCTCCACTTGAAGGAGAGCTCACAGACACCCTGCTTCATTGAACCAGTGCCCTGTGAGGGAGAGGTAGGCATGATCTCCACCGTAGCTGCTTCAGAAGTCTAAGGTGAAGTATAAAGCTATCTGTGGCCCTGCCTTCTCTAGCTCCTCCCTCAAGTACTCTCTTCATGCTTGATACAGGGAGGGCACCCCGTCCTGCTAAATGTGGTTCATGCAGGCACTTGGTACAATGGGACCACAAGTGCCATGAGCCACCTGAACCCTGGATGCTCAACAGAGGAGAAGGGATGGCTGTCCAGAGCAAGCATCTCCTCAATACTCTGAGTGACTTCGCTCACCTTTGGAACACTCCCCCACCCTTTGTCTCTGCCTTTCCCCTACTGGTCTAGGGTGGTCTGCCTCTTCTTCTTGGGGACAGGGTCTTTGGAGCTAGACGGGGACTTCTTTTTGGATATGCTCCCACTGCTGCAAAGCTGAGGAGGAATAAGGCAAGGGGATACTGCCTCCTGAGATGCAGCAACATTGCTGTAGTGGTGATGTGTTTCATGTCCTTTCCCCGGCTGATCTGTCTTCATCCGTGCTGGCAGGTAGCATACCTGGTATCATTTGTCACCTCAAAATGATTCCACACTACACTACCCTCCCACTTCTGGGTTGAAGGCGGGGAACCTGCCTTATCCTCCTTCTCACCAGGCAGAGGCACAACAACAGGAAGAGCTGAGCTACCTGCCCCCAAAACCTCCTCTGAAGTGCCTTCCAGAGGAGGAGACCTGGCTCTATGGGAACTTTGAGAGGTGTGGAGCACAAACTCAGATTCCCCTTCCTTCCCCAGAATTTCCTTCACTATGACCCTCAGCTCCTCTGCTTCCAGATCCACCTTCTCCTCTGGTACTGGAAGGCTCATGCTGTTAACTGAAATTGGAGTGGAGAATGTCATGATGCTGCTTATTAGTGGTGTTAGTGATGGTAGTGCAGGTGCAGGCACTGCTACCACTTCCTTGCCCCCACTAGCAGCAGAAGACTCATTGTTGCCAGGAAAAAAGAGTGCATCTATGTTTGGGGAACTTGCAGCTCTCCCTCTGCCTCCTCTCCCTTACCTGATAGAAGACTTGGCACCTGCCTTTCTAGCACTCTTCATAATGTTTGGTGTGCTGCAAAACATGAGTGCGTGCATGTGTGTGTGTAATATATGTTGTGCTTTTCTGCACAGTGATGCCACACTCTCAAGGAAAACACAGATTTCTTTTTGTGGGGGGAAGGAATCAAGACAGACTAACAAGAACAAATAAGAGGATTTTGAGGGAAGAATAAGTTGAAAGGACTGGTTAGGGATAAGAATAGGGATTGCAGATAAGGTTAAGTAGGAGAAGATTGGGTACATTTTACAAGAAAAGAGACTAGTTAACAAGAGACTAAGCCTTTCAGACACCGCTGCTCCAAGAGAGACACAGCTCACAAAAGGCACAGATCACTTCAGACACAGCTTGATAAGTTGTTTTCACATCCTTCCCCCAGAGCACTGTGATTAGAAGGGAACTCGGAAGATCAGTCACTGCCAGGTACAGATGTCAATATCAGAGCAGTCTTTCCCCTTCTCTCAGCCTCTTCCATATATGGAAGATTATCCTCTTCTAAGTTTCTGTTTCCTACAAGCCTTCCAAATCTCTCTGAATCAATTTGGAGGCTTTTAAATTGATTCAGACCTTTTAATGGGTCTCCTGATTTGATTTGGATTCAGAGATTCAACTGCTGAATCAGGCCAAATGTTTTCTGAAGCAAATTGGCTACCAAAGCTTTGCACAGCCCTAGAATTTGTGCTCAAAAGCTTGCAAAGAATAATTTTTCCAACTACCTGAGCAGGTGTAATAAAAGATACCAGATTTACCCAAACAACTGTGTCTGCCTTGAGAAGAATATGGCTTTGGTCACTAACCAGGGTGGAAGATGAAATAATTATGGTATTCCATGATAATTTAGGGTTATTTGAGTTTGAGGCTTCCTCATCTATACTTGCAGTGATGATTAACTAATACTACAGTCCTCAAATTTATGAAAATATAACTTAAATAGTCTTGTATACAGCACTGTAACTAAGGTGTGGGAAGCATGTAACTGGGGCAGAAGCCTTGGAAATACATTATTTCAGTATCAGTTTCTAAATACGTTAACAGCAAGATTTGATTCTCAGAATTTTCTTATTATTAATGGTGTAGCAGAGTAAGTCTTAATATTGCTACTACTATCAACTTGATTTATATAGTATTTTGTACAGATTTGTCCAGTACTAAAACATGAGGGTAAAGTGCAATTTAGACATGAAGTACAAGTACTATCTCTGAATTCTTGCTGCAGAGGTAGGGTAGATGGACAAGATACATTTGTGACCAGTGACTAAGAGAGCATAAGATCCTGTGGAAGCTGACTTCCTGAAGCTGGTATTTCCCCTTTACTCCCATCTTGCCCAAGTGAAGAAGGAAAGGACACTACTGGATATAGCTTTGATGCCAACAGTCCCTCAAGTATTGTTCTGGTGATGCTTCCTTTCTTTTTTATAGATAAATGTCATTCTGATTTAAAATGTGCTTCTTTGGACCAGGAATTTTCATTGCCCCATATCTCAGAACAGATCGGGAAGTGGAAATCTATTTCCATGTCGATAGTAAAATTGTTCATCATTCACAGTAAAGCTACTGGCAATTGCCAATGACTCCAGATAATTGAGGGATTAAATTGTTATTTTCACCTTTTGCTTCTGCACAAACCAGTGCACAGGCATATGTGAAAGGATACAGGTTTGTATTATAATATCAACCACAGCTTAAAGAGCCTTAAAAATATTTAAATACATGCGAAAGAGGAAAATCTCATTTACAACCTTAAAATAAGTATTTTTAACAATTTGCTTGCTTCGCTCTTTATTAGCTTCATAGATCCATTTAAAAGGAAGTATTTTACTTGACACTCTCTGAATGTTGTTGGATTCTCTCCTTGGTGGGGTAGGGGAGGCCAAAAAACAAAAAAAACACAACAATCAGAAATGGTTGGGGAAGGGGAGGGAATGCATTTTAAAAGACAAAATCCAGAAAAACTGGGGGTTTTGCTACAGCAGGTACAGAAGCTGCCAGGATGCTGTTTTTTCTTGGTGTCTTTAGTTTTTAATGAACTGAATTTCTTTCAGTTTTTCAGTTTCAGAGTCACTCATTACCTTATTCCTTAGACTCTTCATAGAGATTGGTTCATTAGACTGATGTTCTTTTTTACTAATAATCATTAATAATTACTTTTTCAGAGTAATCTTTCCTCCTAGCTGTCCAGACCTTTTTCCGTTTCTCAGTTAAACATCTCAGCTTTTCTGAGTTATCATGTATTTAATCCCTCCTTTCTTCCTCAAATGATATTGCTATTCTTTTGATATGAAGATGAAACCATTCCATATTGGCTGCATTGATGCATTCTTTATTTTTATATTTCCTTAAAATGTTTATTTACAGATTTGAGCAGTCATGTTTGATTGCTTCCTCCATTTCCTTTTTTTTCTATCAGCAATCTTTAAACCTACATTGGGTGACTTTCATTATTACTTTCTTCAGATATTGTAACCTACACCATGATATTATTATTAATATTAATATTCTTGTTATTATTCCACACTCATACCTTACTGGTCTACTGCCAAGCAGCTGATTTCAAAGACTGCTGAAGTATATCCAAGGGACTCTCATTGACTCTAGTGGGCTTTGAGTAATGTTTAAAGGCTTGTCTGGATGAGAAAGTAACACTGGTATAACTTAAGATGAAAATGTAAACTGATCTAGGTAAGATAGTGTACAGTGCTGAATGGATATCTGTTAAGAGGTATTAACATCAAGTTGATTTGGACAGGTTTAACTGAACAGCAATAAACTCCTCTCTCTCATAATAGCATCCACATATTTTTGCACTGAGTTTACTATGTTGATTTAATTAAATAATTGCAATTATACAATTATCTTCTATAGGCAGGTCTACATTTCTTGATATTTCCAATGTTATGCATTTCTGAAATGTATCACTTCTATACAGCTTAATTTTGTTTAATCAGTTCTCTGCTATCTTGAAGTCACATGCTATAAACGCTGGTTCTAGAGCTTGACTTTCCTCTGGAAAACTCAAAGTGCCAGTTACATTTTTTTAGAAGTAGACCCGAGATGATTTGCCCTCCATTTTCTGAGTAATGACATTTTCATCTTGTCTTTCTTCAACATAGATGCCAGATGCCTGTGATTTTCTTCTGTAGTTTTATTTGTTTTTCATCACTTTTTCATATGTCATGTGGATTTTGCTTTCATACTTTGACTTTCCCACTAATTCTGAATGTTTTTCTTGGCTTTCTTAGGGTACTTATCATGAACAGACCTTACTATCTTGTAAAAATGATCTAGCTTCATCATACAACTGAGATGTTAGGAAGGTATATTAAAGTTATTTAGACATCGTCACCCTTTGCCCACCTGTTCTTTCTTTTCTCAGGTGTTTAAGATAAGAACCATCTCATCAAGTGTCCATTATCAGCAATGCCAATTGGAATTACTGTCTCCTCCTTATTTTTGTTTAGTTCCTAATTCTTCAGTCCACTCTTCCCAGACCCATAAATCTGTGTGGAACACCTTTGGCATCAGCAGAGATGTGTGCAGAAATACAGGTTTGTGTCCATTACAGATCTGGCTGCACAATTACAACTTCAGTTAGTTAATCCTGAATAGGGTATTACTGGCTGCATCTACATGAGATGTTTACTGCACAGTAGCCAGGCACAAGCCATGACATGATGCTACTGCACAGTAGTAATGAGCTACTGTGTGGTAGTATCAAGCTACTGCACAGTAAGCATCACTAGGCAACCATGGCGGGGTGCTACTGCTCATAACAGTTATGAATGTACTAAATGACTGTGCATGTAACAATTGCACAGGCATCATCTCATGTAGATGTGGCTACTGATTCTTACTTACGTTTCTTATCGAATACAGAGATATTTTGGAGGTAGAAAAAGTAGTATACTTCCTCCCCTATGTTTTAGCTTATCCTAGCCACGTTTGAGGCATGCTGCTGTGAGAGTGAACTTTCACTGTTGCTGTTCATGCTTTACCAACGTGGTAGATAAAGAGAATGCATCCTTCACTAGGGGATGTTGATGTAGCCTATTAATTAGCATTAGATGCACTTATACCATTTTAATTTGGAGAAGTTGCCACGGAAGCCATTATGTTGCATAAGAATTAAGGTGCCTGTTAAGGAGACTGTCACTCAATTTACTCTGTATGATCTCTCTTTTTTTGTTCTATTTAAGATACTTGAGTACAAAGAAGACTTCCTCTAGTCTCATCTCTGTTTTCTGTTATTCTTAATTTGTTTTTGTTTTCAGATTTTTTTGGTGTTAGCCAACAGATAACATATTTGTGATAATGCTTGCTTTTTAATGGAAACACAGTGGTCTAAATTTATGTTTAAGGAAGAAAGGAAAAAAAAACCATGGACACAGTTTTGTTTAATACTGCTGTGATAAGGCATTTATTATGTTAATAAAATGTTAAATATAAGAGTAAACTGTTATAATATTTCCTTTTTCTACAGCAGACTGATCCGGTCACATTTTATACATTACATTGAGAAATTGACAGTGCAGGAAAGAATCAAAAGAACATTTAGGCTAGGGGCAAAAATAACACACAAACTGGTATAGCTGATTGGAAACCAGTTGAAATCTGTAACACAACAGAAGTTCAGAAAATGGATGAGAAATGTCCAGAAGTAGTTAAAGGTATATCTGGATGGATGTAGTATGAGATTTAACTGATTTAGGTTAAATCAGTTTATTGAATTTCTGTCCCAGATCCCCTCCAGATTCATGTTAACTCAGAGTCCCCCAGCATCCCAGGATACATTGTACCTTCCCCACAAATCCCCATTGCAGGGTGGGCAAGCTAGCCTTTGCCCAAGCTATCTGCTCCAGCAGAGCAGGGAGGCATGCTGTAGTGCCTCCTGGCTTTTAGTCTGGGCCACTATAGGCAGGTGGCTGCATTCTCAAAATCAGAAGTGATTGTCTGTTTATTTGCCTATTGATTCAATCTACACAGCTTAGACTAACCAACAAAAATTTAATTGATTCAGCCTTGGGCTTTTTGACTGCCTGTACTTAGCCATAAGGGTTGAAGAAAATGCAGTGTCATGAGGGATATGAAGAACTCACTTTGTATATTTTATCAAAAATAAGATTGAAAAAGGACTTGATTACAAAATCTGAGTAAGTTCACAGGGAAAAAAAAATACTAGCTACTTAAAAATTATTTTATCTAGTGACAAAGATGCTTAACAAGAATCAAAGCCTGAAAATTGAAGTTAGAGGCATCTGAATTATAGAGGTCACATTTTTTTAACTGGGAGAAAATTAAGTATTAGAAAGGAAATAGCAGATTCCTCTTGATGTCTTCAGGTCAAGAGTAGATGCCTTTCTGGAAAATATGCTTTACTGGACTCAGTGTAGCCATAACTACTCAGTACAGTGGTAATTGACTGAAATATAATGACCTCTAATACAGAAGCTTAAAACAGATGATCTAATGGACCTTCCTGTTTTAAAATGTTGTTTATGTATTAATTTATATTACTTGTGTAATAAATTATATCCATTTAAATTCATATTTTAGTACTTTGGCTTTGTTTTGAGAATCACAATATGCACATTTTGGCTGAGGGTAGATAAAGGACATTAATGTCTTTCCCACTTCTGGTATGAATAGATGAGTGGTTCCATCCCCTGGGAAGCTCACAGTGAACTTCTGGTTGGTCCATCTTCTGTAACTCCAAAGAAAAGGATTCTTAAATAACTCCTCCTTCCTTTCAGTGAGACACTCACCTGGCTCACATTAAGTTGCATTCAGTACATGTTCTAAAAACAAATGCAACAAATCCATTCTTTCGAAGGAAGGAAATCAGTATACCTGGTATTAGCTGGAAATATTAACACCCAAGTTGGACAGTATACTTCTGCCTGTAGTTTCATTTCATGTCAAATCTCTGTTCCAAAATTATGTTATATTTTTCAGAAGCCTAATCAAGTTCTTTTGTGAACTGTGGTGTGGCCAGCAGCAAAAATGGAATTTCCGTTGTTTCTCTGTTATAATCTATCCCATGGATTATCTTGATGCTCATTCACTTAGGAGTCACTCCACTTTCACATACATTTCAAGGATTTTACCCTTTGGAATTTTTTCTATGGGTTAATTGGTGAAAAGCACAGGAGTAACAGACCTGGAGTCTGAAATACTTTGTCCAGAGGCTTGATTAACAATACTGGTTAATATTTACAGTGCCTAGCAACGTGATTCAAAAACTTTTAGATGTAGTCACCACTAAGAGTAAGGAAGTAGTTTCTGAATACTATTTTATTTATACTTTCACCAAGGCCTACTTGATCTGATCTATCACATACATAGTATAGCCATCAGAGTGGCATATGTAAGATTTTAAAGCAAATGTTTTCAACATATCAGTGCTGTCTATGCAAGAGAGGTGGCTGGTAATCCCAAGTTTCATGGCTTCTGCTGACCATCAGTAGGGGATGAAAGAGGATTTCTTTTCTCTTCATAAGTGCCTTAAAGGCTTCCCATGGATGTTTTATGTGTGCTTGCTTGTTTGCTCAAGGGTCAGTTCTTGTTCTTCCACTTATGATCAAATTATGCCTAAATAAAGACCAGGAAGTCATTTTCTCCTTAGGTCAGACTGACAAGGACTATGAGGGTGTTTACCTTCCCAAGTTACATGCACATGATCCCTTTTTTGGCATAAAATTAATTATTACTCCTGGTTTTTATAATGCCAGGGCATTCGTAGTGTCCTTTTATCTCATGCTGTATATGTTTGGTATGTGGTAAAGTGCTTTTGGTTTTGTAATTAATTTGCTTTGTGATCATGTTATGTGAAAGCTTGAAGCAGACAGTTTCTAGGACTCTTTGAATATATGGTTGGCTGCAGAGGTATTGAAGTTGATTTGAAACCAGACTTTCTGGAGGTAGTTAACTTATGCTATTTTGGGAAACAACATGTATAAGTTAAAGAAGCAATTCATGTCTCTGCCTACAGTAAACAAAAAGGGTTGGAGGAACACATAAAAGCATTACAACCCAAGTGCTTGAAAAATGAAACATCAAAAAGCAAATTAGGACAACCTTTAAATGTTTGAGAAAAGATCATTCACCTTTCTGTAGGCACTCTAATTTTAAGTGTCTATAAAGGGCAGCAATGCCAGATAACTCTACCTGATTTCCAAAGATCATAACATGTCTAATGTGTTTCTTATGTATTTGTTTTAATTAGTAACTTTTAAACATTTGTTTTTAAATCGTTTCTCTTTTTGCCTGTTATATAGATAATATAGCATCAGAGTTTGGGCTTAACAAGTTGTTTATTTACTGAAAAGCAGTTTTGCTGTTCTGAAATTTTATTTGTGAATTTGGATCAAATTTGTCAAAACTATTTCAGGGCTAGAATCCCCAAAAAGCAGGTAGGAGAAATGCTTCGTCTTTTACCCAGTAGCTCAAATACTATATATTCTTGCATTCATGTGCACTTTTCCAACCAAAAGACTGATAAAAATTCGAGTGTACCATATATGAGTGAAATATGTTATGATCAGTTTCTGCTGCTTCCTAAAAAAACCCCTCAAAGTCTGCATATAATCTACAAGGAATAAAACAAACAACAGGTTTACTTTCCAACTGATGCTATCCAGTTACTTCCTAAAAGGAAAGGTCTTTTTTTTCTATCTCCCTTTCAAAATACAAGGTATACATCTTTCCAAGATACATTTTATGCAAGACAATATGGTAGTTTGGATATCTAGAATGCAGGAAACTTGAGTTCAATTCCCTACTCTCAGTGGGTTAACTTGACCACTTCCCCTTCTCAGGAGAGCATCGCTGTCTTCAGATTATAGTATTCTAGGGTGGGTTGCTCTGAATCTCTCCTGCTGAAAGTATTGCACTTCATGGGCAACACTTAAGGTGTAAACTGACATCATGTTTTTTTGTGAAAGAATGCCTTAGTTCCCAGCATCCTACAGATGTGTGAGTCCCATGTCCTGCATTAAGCACCTGTGAAGTATGCAAGATAAACTGTGCTAACAGTTTTTCCCTGAGACAATACCATGTACGTTAATTGTAACTTATTCAAATTAATTGTGAATCATTACAGGACAAGCTTTTCAGGGTATGCATTCTCCCTGGCTACCTACTGGCAGAAGGGTAGCAATGTAGTTTGGAAGAGCTATGTGTGTAAACTGCTATGTTGACCTGTTTTGATCTAAGTCAAAGCTCAAGACAATAAGAACTGCCTCAAATGAGGTGCCTGTTTATAGCCTTAAATATTCTTTCAGCTCAGAGAAAGAGTAAGAATGATTCTCTAGATCAATGTTGGAATGCTCTCCAGGGAGATGGGACACCTGGGTTTCCAGCTCCTGATCTAAAGAATATTTAAGGATTTTATACAAAATGAAACAGCATCAGCAACAAAGACTGAGGGAAGGAACACAGGCAAATGCACCATGTGAGTTACAAAAATCAATTTCTTTTCTTTTCATAATGCATTAATTGTGTGTCTCTTTCTCTCTGCCTCTCTTTCTGTACCTTGTCTCTTCTATGACATTTGAGTGCATTTTCTGATGTCCTGCTCTGTGCTCAGTTTACCCCCCTGCATTTTTTCTCTTATTCTTTGTCAAAGCCCCTTCTCCTCTACTCTCTAGCACTAATGCCAGAACTACTGTTTTATTAATGTCTGTCTTTCTCTCTCAACTTCTGTGTATTCTTTCACATCAGAGCAAATGTTCACTGCATTCTCGTCAACTCATTGTGCCATATCTTCAGCCCTGAAATCTGGAAGGGCTTCAAATACTAAATTATATCAATAAAACACTGCTACTGAAGTATAACAAAAGAAATTAAAAACAAATTGGGAGGGAAAATTTTTCGCACTTTAAAGTAACATCACTCTTTTATTTGGCACCCAGGTGTGTAGCTATCTGATCTTCATCTGTCTTCATAGATTAAATTTTATAAAGAAAGCAGAGAAAGTTCTTGTTTGCTGTAATGCCCAGAATTATGGTAGCTGTTAGGCCAGATACAGACATTATACTTTTATGAATGTAAGTGATGAAAAACTGGTCTATACCCATAACAGAATAGAAGTTCTGCACACACAGATTGGTTTAAAAATGTCAGAATCTGGTCTAAGATCTGAATCCCCCATGAAAGAGCAAATGTGTTCCCTACCAATCTAAAGTACACTTCTTATAGAAAACCATGCATCTCAGATCGATTCCACCTTGGGCTTTTTGAATGTCTGTACCTAGCCAGACATCATCATCATCATCATAATGTGGTTGATATGGAAGTTTTAGAGCCTCAGATAACTGAAGAAGGATCAAAAGAAGCTCAGCATCAGTATCAGATAATTGAAATTACTTGGAATTATATGCTTTTGGATTAATTCTACTTAGTTTATGTTAATAAACCCAACAAAGTTGATCACAAAGGAGAGTAACTGGATTGTAACTGAAAATTTAACAAGATATCCAAGCAGGGCAAGAAAAATGTGATATCTACAGATGATCTGGGATAAAAAAATGGACCCGGTAAAGAGAATAGCAAAACTCCCATTGACTTTAGCGCACCCAGGATCCTGCTCACCATTCACATGTGATGCCCCACCTGGAATATGTGAAGTCATATCAGATACAATGTTAGATATGGGGAAAGTGGCCCTTCTTTTCAGTTTTAGAACTTTGCATAAAACAGAGAAAATTATGCTTACATGGAAAAGAAAGAAATTCTGAGTTTTGTAACAGGAATTAGGAATCCCACATCTTTCTGTATGAGAAATATTTTGAACCTATAAACCTTTTCCTAAAAATTATGGCCTGACAATATAGTTTTACTAATCTGACAACTATTCAGTGAAAATATGGGATTTGATGCTAGTATTTTATACTTATAGCAAGTTTAACTAACAAAAACATTACAACAATCCTAGTATGCTTGTGTTGCATATCTTATTTGCCATAAAGGTGAAAAATTCACTACAACCAAGACAGACAAGGTTGCATTTTTATTTTTTTCTCTATTTTTGAGCAGCTTACCAGTGTGTGTGTTGGGGGGAGGGAGGGGGTGATTAGATCTGTCCCCCTAGTTTTAAAATAATTTGATGAGAAATTAGCACGAAAAATTTGAACAGCTGTTTGCTGTCTGAAAAGATGTTCTTATGGTAGAAATAACTGATACCTGAATCCTTGCAAGCCAGGTTGCTTATAAAATTGCGTGAAAGTTATCCTGAAATAGTGAAGGTTAAATTTGTCAGAACTGATTCATAGTGGTGAACTGTGGGTCAAGATATAGAGTCATGGTTTCACAGTGGTTTGTATTGCCAAAATAGTCCATTGAAACCTGTATGAGCCCACTAGATGTAGTTCTGTCATATAGCTATAACTGACTGGTGAATTTGGCCTGTATTATCTATCCTAAAAATCAACTCTGGAAATTCACCCTTATATAGAAGTAGATGCTTGCTATAAAAAAAAAAAAGCCTTCTGAGACTCTTGTCTCAGAATTGTACTAACATTTGGTATGACCTTTGTCAAAAAAGAGAAACAAAATTTGTGATTATTTCCAACATATTAGACTTCATTTTACTGATGTTTTCCAGTTGGCTAAGCTAATTCAGCTCCGCTAATAAAGTTTAATATCATGTTCTATTTGTCTATAATAGCAGATCCAAAAAGTCTAAATATAATTGTCACTCTATCAATTTACATTTTAAGTTTTAACATAAACTTGGGTTCAGAGATGCAACAGGTAGGATGGGCAGCAAGAGCAGGAGCTGCATCAGCTGAGTCAGCAGTGGCAGGGGTTGGAAGCAGTGGTAGCTGCCATCTTTGCTTCCCTTCTACGTAGGTGCCCAGGGCTGGTGCCCCAGTCACTCATCCCTTGCTGTGCTACTGCTGAGATTGTTGCAAAATGTGTTTATATTAATGAGTGCTTCCTTGGAGAGGATTCTGTGATCTAAGAGTAACACGATAATGCATACTTTTTGAGGGAAGGCAGACAGCACATTTGCTTTAACTTTGCTCAGTTTAGAAGTCTGCTTGAGGAAGCTCTGCAAGTATAATTACTGGTATGACGTTCCTAAACGATAAACGATAAACTATCCTAAACGATAGTTAGTGTGAGGCAATGATTTTTTGCTTAGCAATAACTAGAAAAAAATGTACTTACTGAAATAGGTCAAGAAATAGTTTAATTTTCTATAAAAGGTAAAATCTATATTATGTATTAGCAGTAAAGATAAGTTATCAGAAACTGGGTTATTCTAATCCTATTCTCTGATTTAAGCTATGATCATCTCTATTTTGGCTTCGCTCCTTTTTACAAATAGGTTACTTGTTTAAAAGATGATTCCATTTTAGTTCCTTAATGTCTATTTCTTTTGGCTTTATTTTCTGCATACTTTAAGCTCTGTGAAATTCTGGGTAAGGCTTTGTTCAAAATTTGATTCAAGTTAAAAAAAAAAAAAAAAGTAACTATGAAAGTGACTGAGCACTGGAATACCCATCCTTAAAAGTTGCTAAGAGTAGGTGATCTTGAATCATTTAGGCAGGATTAATCCTGTTTGAAGAAGGTTTAGATATGATCTCCTGAGATCCCTTCTGGTCCTATTCTTCAATTTTTCTGAATATATTTTGAAGAGGATAGGGATATGAATGGAATTCTACCAATGGCAATTACCACATGAATTTAAAAGAGAACAGAATCTGAGTCCTTTGATTGTGAAATCCGGATATGACTGAAATCAATGGCAAAGTCCTTTTGAGTCCAGTGGGGCTAGGATTTCACATTAAAAGATTGTAGTGTCCCCACCATTTTAGCTTTTTCTTCTGGAGGCAGATTGACCTCTGTATTAATCTAATAATCTGCATAGTGCTTTGTAATCCTTAGGAATGAAAGTTATTATACCCTTCATTTATGTTCAATAAATTAACAAGTTACAAATATGATACAAGTATGATATTTGATTTTAGCAAGTAGCTTGAAAAATCTTCATGCTCTTCTATATTTCTTTCTTGAAATTAATGCTGTCTTATTTCAAGTCACTGATGGCATGAATAAATCCCAACCTTCCCTGTCTAACATGCTACCATTTCTGAAATAGCTACCTTATTTTGTTTTTTATAACTTTTAAGAAGGTTGCTGAAGTATAAACCCCAAGTTTTATTATATTCAGCAAATTTCTACTGTAAGCAAAGAAATAAAAAATTATACCAATGCAAGTGACAGTAGTATTTGGCCTATTGTCATTGTGCTGCTTCTGAAATGAATTCCTAGGGGAACACAACTGAAATTGATGTAACAGTACTCTGAGGACAATTTAAAGTAAAAGCTGTGTTATCCGGCACTTTACCATCTGGAATGCTCCATTAACTGGCATGATGATTGAAGTGGAAAAAGTGAAATCGAAGTTACCAACCGTGGCACTTCCAGTTTTGTCAAGTCCTGCTTCACCAACTCTGGACCATGGCCCAGGGCAAAGCAGTCTGTGCGGGACTGACCCCCTTCCCTGCCCCTGGTGCACTGATGTCAGGGAGTGAAAGCCGTAGCACACCAGACACAGTGGGAGGGGCAGCAGCCTAAACAGGCATAGATGCCTCTCAGTTAACCAGTATATTTGATTAACCGGCATTCCCTATTCCCCACGGATGCTGGATAACACAGCTTTTACTGCACTAGGATTTATTATGGGCAGCTTTAGGACTTTGAAATGGGAGGCGCATAGAATCATAGAAGTAGGGTCAGAAGGGCCCTTGTAGATCTTCAAGTCTGACCCCCTTCCTGGGCAGGAGGAAAACTGGGCTCAAATGACCCCAGTCAGGTAGGCATCAAGCCGCTTCTTAAAGACCCCCAGGGTAGGAGCCAGCACCATTTCCCTTAGAAGTTGGTTCCAGATCCTAGCCACCTTAACTGTGAAGTAGTTCTTACGGATGTCTAATCTAAACCTACTCTCCAACAATTTGTGGCCATTATTCCTTGTTATCCCAGGGGGCGCTAGGGGAAACACGGTCTCCCCCAAACCCTTCTGCCCCCCCTAGTGAGTTTATAGATGGTCACCAGGTTCCCCCTCTGCCTTCTCTTGTGAAGACTGAACAGGTTCAGGTCTCATACCCTCTCACTGTAGGGTCTGCCCTGCTGTCCCTGGATTATGCGGGTGGCTCTCCTCTAGACCCTCTCAATGTTGTCCACATCACTTTTGAAGTGGGATGCCTAGAACTGGACACAGTACTCCAACGATGGCCTGACCAGTGTCACAAAGAGGGGAAGGATCACCTCCTTGGCCCTACTTGAGATGCACCTGTGGCTGCATGATAAGGTCTGGTTAGCCCTGCTGACCGTGACCTCGCATTATCGGCCCATGTTCATCTTGGAGTCAGTAATGACTTCAAGATCCCTTTCTGCCTCCGTGCTCTCAAGAAGGGAGTTCCCCATCTTATAAGTGTGCTGCCAGTTACTACTGCCCAAGTGCAGCACCCTGCACTTGTCCGTATTGAAAATCATCCTGTTTTTGTTAGCCCGCTCCTGAAACCTATCCAGGTCTTTCTGCAGTCTTTCCCTCCCTGCTAACATGTCCACCTCACCCCAAATTTTGGTATCATCAGCAAATTTAAACAGATTGCTTTTCACCCCATTGTCCAAATCACTGATAAAAAAATTGAACAGCGCAGGCCCAAGGACTGAGCCCTGGGGGACTCCGCTGCTCACTTCCCTCCAGGTCGAATGTGACCCATCCACCACCACCCTCTGAGTATGACCCTTCAGCCAATTTGCAATCCATCTAACCATGTAGGCATTGATGCCACAGTCACCTAGTTTTTTAATGAGGATGGTGTGGTTGATAGTGTCAGAGGCCTTGCTGAAGTCCATAAAGATTACATCCACAGTGACACCTGCATCTAATGCTTTTTTGACCTGATCATAAAAGGCAATCAGGTTGGTTTGACATGACCTGCCCCTAATGAAACCATGCTGGTTGTCCTTGAGCATCATACCCAATGCCGGCCCATCACAGATGTGCTCCTTGATGATCTTCTCAAAGAGCTTCCCCAGGATTGAGGTAAGACTGACAGGCCTATAGTTGCCCAGGTCCTCCCTTTTCCCTTTTTTAAAGATGGGGACCACATTGGCTATCTTCCAGTCATCTGACACCTGGCCCAAGCACCATGAGCAATCATAAAGCTATGTCAAGGTCACTGCAATAACCCCTGCTAGCTCCCTCAACGCCCTGGGGTGGAGAGCATCTGGACCTGCTGGTTTGAACATGTCCACCCCCTCTAGAAGCTCTAGAAGCACTCTAACATGGTCCTCCTCAACCTTAGGTCTGGGGGCGTTCCCCTCGAGTCCGTCTTGAATTATGGTGGGGGTTCCCGGTCTCTGGACAAGAAAAAGGAGGTGAAGAATTTGTTAACGAGGTCTGCCTTCTCCTCTGGCACAACCACCAGATTGCCCAGCGCATCTTCAGGGACCCCACGTTTCCCGGTGCCTTCTTCATTCTCCCTATATATTTGAAAAAGGACACATGATGCCATATAACACAAAACACATTGCTGCATATAACACAAAGCACATTTTTCCAAGATAAAAAGAAGAAAGAAGCTTTAATTATATGCTAGGGACCTAGGGCTGTATTATTCCATATAAGATTGAAGTAGATAGATAGATAGATAACTTTATTGGAATACGCATTAACCTGCTATATTATAGCAAAAGTATAAACAAAACAACAAAGAAGGCAAAAAGTAATCAATAGGCATTGACTCATTAGTCCTATAGTCATTAAAATGAAATGTACATCTTTTATTCGGTTTCATAAAACAATATGAGCCTTCTTGAGCATCTTGGAAATGTTTCCAACACTTTACTGACAATTATTTCAATGCTTGAGTTAATGGTCACTTGAGTTTTTAGCTGCAGCTAAAAGCAGTCTGCCAGGCTGTGAAATAGAAGAGAGACATTACCAGGAGTAACTAACAGACAGCCAAATTGTAGAAGAAAGGATAGCTTGATTAGCATAATATCAAGACCATTAAAAAGAGAGAGGGTCATTAACTCCTATAGAGTAAAGAGAGATGCACAGGGATCAGGTAGATTATAATGAGCTGTGAAGACATTTGACTCCATCAGCCAGCACTGCCTAAATAGAAATGCTTCTGCCAGGCAGTTGGTTTTAAACTTTGGATAGAGTTTAGGAATCAAAAGAAGTGTGATTGTGCCACCGCAACACCCCTCTGTCCCCAGTCCACCTCTGGGCATTATAAAAATAGATTTATGAGCATATAAGCAAGCATTTGTTACATAGCTTACTTCCCAATAGATTAACATTTGCCCGTCATAGTTTCAAGTGTACATTCCAGCAGCTTATTCATAGTTACAGTTACATATTCTAGTTACTTTCCTTTCATTGGGTATTGTCTAGGTTATTGATGGAGATCCTGATGGTTGTGGCCTGCGGCCCTGCTTGCTGTTCCACCCTTCTGACCATACATACATCTTACAGAAGGTGTCTTAGTGCTGAAGCTATACATATTAAGCTAGAAAATACAGCATGACATTAAAGTAGTTCACCCTTCCCCAGATAGACTATTCCAAAGCTTTAATTTACATTTATCCCCAGGTGCTTTGCTGGTTTCGATAGACTACTGGAGGTAGTGTGATGTGAGGAGAGTATATTTAGTAATGTCTATTAAGCAGAATTCCCACTGTGCCTTTTCATATTCAGTTAATATGATTTTTGTTCCATTTTGAGGCCTGGGATGGAGATGAGGAAATATGTCATTCAATGCATTCAATTCATGCCTTTTCACATATATATTACAAATTTCCACTTACAGCATATGCATAAGCCAACGAGGCAAGAAACACTAGGATATAGATTTATTGTTTGCTCTTCTAACAACATTGTTCATTTTACAGTAGCACCCAGAGGCTTATGGCAAACCTTATGCTATGAAATATGCACATGCATATTCAGACTGAAGTATAGGGGGAAAAATTCTTGTTGATTTTTCACTGAAATCTGGAAAAGGAAAAGGAGTTGTAAAAACCTTATGTATAAAGTATGCCAGCCATAACATATGTCTTTTCCTTATTTGTCCATTCACCTGTTACTTAATCCAGAATATAAATCCAGTTTTTAGCATGTGTGAGAACAGACATGCTCATTAGAATCTATCACAGAGAAGAAAGACTACAATGGCTATTATGGATTGGCAAATTTTCACCCTGATACAGATCTGAATCTATAAGTCTTGATTTTTCTGGTTTATTTTCCATCCCTACCCTTCAATCTAGTATTGTCTTATTACAGCAAATAAATACTATAAAATATTCTTCATCTCATTACATCTTCAAAGTACTATAATAATGTGGGAGCAGACATACTGTTTATAATGAAAAAAGAACCTATCTGTGGCTATTTGTGTCAATATTTGTATCCATATCTTTTAAGAATATGCACGTACACAGCCACACTAAATAGCAGAGCTCTCATATTTAAGACGGAGATGAGGGTTTTAATATTGTAGCAATGAAAATATGGACAATATAATGACTTCAGATAAATAATTTTCATTGCCCCAAGTAAAACTACATGAGGCACAAATAGCGTATAGTAGGTCAGAGAGAAAGCAAATCATATGTACAGAATGTATCCTAAGGACAAAACTCCATAAGATGAGAACTTTTAAAACATTAATAGGTTTCTGAGCTCCTGCTGTTTCTCAACTGTTGATGTATGTAATTTAATTGCTGGGAATATTGACAGTGTGGTAGTTTTGGATTCACAAATTTTATAATGTATAAATATGCAAATGTGACTGATCTAAAAATGTCCCTAAACTTATATATTAATGCAAAACAGTCCCTTTCTCTTATCATAGTTGATTTTCATATGCAGATCTACATTTTCTCAACTGCTTCTCTGATAAGATTGTATAATTATACTATTTTCTTTCTTCTGCATTACATGTATGGTATATAGTGCTACAGTATCACAAGCCAAACTAGCATTTTGCTAATGACTTCATGTCTTGGGGACAGCATTTTCATATTACAGTACTGCACTTATCTCTCATTAACGAAAATCTCATTATTGTAACTTAAGTTGTCATATCATGAATCTTTGCTCCTGGGGGAGAAATAGGATGTGGATCTTTTCTTTAAGTTGGGAGAAAAATTCAGAATAAATTACCCTACTAATTTTGAAGAAATTTAAGTTTTAAGGTAAGCCTTTGTAAAAAAGAAGCATCCATAAAATCAGATTTGGCTTTTTATAACCTAAGTAGGAAGATTCTTCATCCCTGCTAAATGTGTATTAGATATTGACCAGACTCTAAATGGGATAGTTTTGCTTTAAAAAAGAGACAGTCTATGCTAGAGAAGATGATATAAATAATCACTTATGGCTAGAATATGCCTTTAGGCAAAGCCTTGAGTGAGGGTTGGTGCATAATTAGCACTATCTCAGCAGTAGCCCTGGAAGGCAGACTGTCTAAGAAACAACATTCAAGCACAGTTCCCTTCTTTCTTCCTTTTTGCTTCTCCAGGGATTTAGCAGTTTACTGTTGACCTTTGCCTGCAGCAATATAAGGCTCAGCCAGTTTAGTTGTGCCTGCCAGTGTACCAGGGAGGTGAAATCAAGGTTCTGTTTCCTGTGTACTAGCAGCCTGCTTGCTCCAGAGGTAACTAGTAGCAGGTATAGAACTCCTGTTTATACTGGTATACCTGAATCACATCTTGTGCTACCTGCACAGGGTTATAAAGGACAGGAAATTTTTTCTCTCCAGGATTTTTTCTGTGTGGATGTGAACTCCAAACTTTCAATCCATGTCTTACTGTTTAAAAAAAAGCAACAACACAGCACTGCTTTTCCCAAAATGTTTGCTATATGGCTCAAAAACCTTGCTCTTTGGGGTTATAAATATAGCACCACTGATATTCTAATTTATATTCAAAGACAACTTTTGAAAAGGTAGTGTAATTACACTTTTTTCTTCCTTTGGCTGAATCTTTTAGTTCAAAGTAGAAAGCTGTACTTTTTGTTATCCAACCATTTGTTATATAGAACTTGATTTTTCTACCTTATTCTGTCTGTACTCAGTGATTAAAAGTGCCTTGGCAAAGCAGAATTTCCCGGGCACAATGCGATTCCTCGGTGCAAAAAGTCCATCAGTGTGGCGGGAAAACCTTGGTGCAGTGATCAATCCCCGCCAAACTTGGCAATCACATTGTTTGCATGTATGCTACCTATTGGCTTGTTGTAAATTATTCCTACCTAGCAACTAGCAATTGGCTTGCTAGCCGTATAAAATCTAGGGCAGTTTCCGCCCAACTCGGAAAACTCCGCGTATGCTTCGGAAGAGAGTTCCGCGTGCATCTCAGCGCAAACTTGGAGGCCTGATCACCCATTAACGACTCCCTGTCACCGACTTTCCCAACGTACCCCGTACCCTGCACGCCCGGAAAGCATTGGTGTGTTGTTTAGAATTCTACCCGGATTGCAACTTTACAGAAGGTGCCTACACTGTGTACATCGACGCGAGTCCCTGTACTTCAGTATTGTAAGTAAAGTTATTTCAAGTTAACCAATACGCGTCTGTGCCTAATTCTGCTCCATCGGTCGAAGTACCAACAGCCCCACAATACGCGTCTGTGCCTAATTCTGCTCCATCGGTCGAAGTACCAACAGCCCCACCAGCTATACTCGGCCCCCACATTATTGACTCAGAGCAGTAGCCAAATCTGGACTGCAATATCACTGATATATATGGGCCCTTCTACAGGTTCAGCTAGAGGTGCAACAGGATCTAATGCATGATCTACAATTGTGCTTCCTGCTGTGTCACATATGCACCACAGGAGGTGTGGAATCACGTATTAGATCCATTGTGCCTTATTGGCTGATTCCATGCTCCCCCCGCACCTGCAACATGCAAGCTCCCATGATTGGAAACCCCTCAGCTGTGGGGCTCCCAGCCTTTGGAGTTTCACACATCCCTGAAGCTTGGAGATCACATCAGCTATGATTAAAGTATCACATAAAATAAATGTTGGAAGGGACCTCAGGAGGTCACCTAGTCCAACTCCCTGCTCAAAGCAGGACCATCTCCAACTAGATCATCCCATCTAAGGCTTTGTGTCTATCTAGTACTTCCAGGGATGGAAGTTTTACAACCTCTCTGAATCACCTGTTCCAGTGCTTTACTATCATCTTTGTAAGAATTTTTTTCCTAATGTCTCACCTAAATCTCCCTTGCTGCAACTTGAAATCATTGCTCCTTGTTCTGTCATCTTCCACAACTGAGAACAGTGTAGCTCCATCCTTTTTGGGACCATCCTTCAGTAGTTGAAGGTTGCTGTTAAATCCCCGCTCAGTTTACTCTGCTCTAAACTAAATAACCCATGTTCCTCAGCTCCTCAGAAGTCATGTGTACCAACCTCTGGTTTCTGTCTTCCCCATGGCTAGGAGATCTCACACCAGCTGTATCGCCCAGACCCAGGACCTCCACACACCCCTGGGTTGGGATATCACAACTGTAGCTCATGGATGCTGGGAACCAGCTGGGTCCAGGCACCAGAATGCACGCTACATGGATCAGCATACACAAATGTGGGACCCAGAGTTGGTAGCTGCTGGGGCTGAGAGTTCCCTGAGTTGCAGGACTGCCAGCCCTGGCTGCACATGGGATACCTCTGCAACTGGCAACCCTGCCAGGTGAATTGACTGGATAGTTGTGCAGTTACCAGGAGATGCACAAAATACTTATCACCTTGAGATGTGCAAAATACTTACCAAAATTAGCTTCAATGAGCTATAAACGTAGACCCCAAAAATGTGTACTGCCTTTATAGTTGGTTGCTATGGAGCTTTAATTTACCCATGTGGCAGGATCTTGCTTATGGCTGTCAGCTGCCAGGGCTCCCAGCTGCATGGGGCCACTTACAGAGTGAGGAAGTACTTGACGTACCCTTGTCCAGAATTGCAAAGGTGTGTATATGCTTAATTCCTTTTGAATGCAGCCACAGTTTAACTCCTAAATAGGAGTCAGATGCTAAAATACTTCTGAGTCTGATCCAGTATACTTTTAGGTATATTGAAGGACAAAGGGGTTTAGAAAGAGTTGAAAAGATACCATGACCAAGTTCCTTGCAGCAGATGAAAGAAGGTTCTACAAGCATCAGACAGGGGATCCAGAAACGTTTCCTATGGTAGTAAGGAGTCACAATATAGAAAGGTTAAATAGTGCTGGCCTAAAGTAAACTGTAATTTTTTTAGTCCCTTACTTTTATTGTTATGTCACATATAGCTCCTATTTTCTGATGATCAGGGAGCCTGATTTCTGTGATTAAAAAAAAAAAATCTCCAATTTTTAGATTTTAAAAAAGTAACCCAAAATCCAATTTTTTCCATGATCAAAATAAAACACCACAATATATATCTGTATAAATTATATCTATGATTCTGAAAGCCAGATCTGTCAGTCTACACCAGGGGCAGGCAATTATTTCAGGTGGAGGGGCTGCTTAATGAGTTTTTGTGAGCTGGCGTGGGCTGCATAGGTAGTCCTGCCTCTTGAAAGATGCCCCACCTCGCTGTCACCATCTTGGGACCAGAAGTCCCACCCCCTAATTCCTGACCTTTGCCACCAGAAATCTTTCCCCTTACCCCCCAGAAATACTCCTTTTGGAAGTGGAGGTTGCCATCTTGGAACCAGAAAAAAAAAATAAGACACAAAAAGTCAAACACCTACTATAACATATTTTAATAACTTGATTTGGGTTGTGACAGGAGGGCTTTGTGTATGTGGAGGTTGTGAGGGCAGAGTGCAGGTGTGAGGGAGGTTGGGCGATTGGGGACCTCCCACACTCCCCCCATTGTGCAGTAGCAGTCAGGATGCTTGGAGCAGGCATCCGGTGGGGCGTGGCTCAAGCCAGCACTTCACATCACAGCAAGGGGCACAACCTTCATGCAGCTACCTGTATTTCCAGTGCTCCTTGCCGATCACGCAGCCCCTGCACTCACACAGCAAGGAGGGAAGCCCCACGTGCTGGAGTCAGGTGCCTTCCCTGCTGGGGCTGCATAGCACCAATGAGAATTATATTCATTTATTGATATGCCTCACTGACCTGATGCTTTTCAAAGAATCCCCCTGCTCCCCCAAGACACCACACTTCTGGCCTGGATTGAAGTAGAAGCATCAGGCTTGGTCCACAATACTGTTGTTGTTGGTTTATCAGTCTGTGTTAAACTGAGTGGGGCCATGAATCTGGATAATTTTCAATAGTGTGTTTACTGGGATCCACCTGATACAATCCTTAACCCAATCAGACCCCAGTGTACACTGAAAGCTTTTTTTTGTGCCCCAGAGTCAAAGTATAACCAACAGGGAAATATGAACATTTTTGCTGGTGACTCTCTGGGCACCGTTTGGCATAGCAGCTATGAATGAGTACCACTGCAGGAAATGTGCAGCAAGAAATGGGAATTTTCCCTGGCAAACCTGCTCCCCACACCATTCCTTCCCTCCCTCCCCTTCCATAGAACTGGAGAACACTTATCCCTGTAGTCCCGGATGCTTGGGTATCCCAGCCCTCTCAGCTCCCATAGCAGGGAGATGGAAGCAGGCATCCAGGGTTTCCCAGCTAGGAGATAGAACATGGGCATTCTCTGCCATAGTCAGGGCTGGGTTTTGAGGAGCTGCACAACTTCTGGACCTGGGTGGGGAAAATGGTCTGGACAGGGACTTACCATAGGTCCCTTGATGTCTGCAGACTCTGCATTTGTGCAAAGGATGCCCTGTCATGGATCCTTAGATCCTAGATCAAGGATGGTTGGCTGGACACTTGCAGAGCACCAGAGATGTATGTGTAGATGGTGCCAGCAATATGAAGACCAAAGGGGACCCTTGATGTGAGGGGTTGGAATGGACTGCTGGACCCTGTGGTGCTGCAACATTTGAATGGGTCACAGGTCCAAGAATGAGGTCTACAGATGGCCAGCTGCTCTCTGAGGGAGGTCACACATGCTGCTGTGAAGCTGAGAGACATATACCACCAGGATAAGGAGTTTAAGCACAGGGTAAATGACCACTTGGGATCCAGCTATGACATCCCTGAATGGCATCAATGCCATCTCCTACAGGGAGACTGTAGTCTTCTCGGGCCAAAGTGTTGGGGCAGGAGGCCCCCACCCCATTGCCATGGAAAGCCCCTTCCCCCCATCCCAGGTAATCCTCCCTGGGGCAATGACGAGCCCAAGAGTCCCATGGGGAGGCCCTGCCTGGTGGCCATGGTGGAATGCTCCACACTACACATTGATTGGGAGATGCTGGGGTAGAGGGAGGGGGCAGAGCAGGAGATATGCTGCAGGGAAGCTGCTGACCCATGCTCAGAGGAGCCAGGAAGGTGTCTGGTGGGTCCCACTCTGGGGAAAAGCACTGAGAGAGGGTAGGGGGACCAGGCTTTCAAGACCTGATGCCAGGACCAGCATTGACTCAGCCCACTTACTTGGGCCAAGTTACTACCTCCAGGTGGTCACTGGTTTAGGCACAGGGCCCCAAAAGAACAGGGATGAGGACAGCCCACTGGGCCAGGCTGCCCCCCACTGGGGGGAAATGGCCCAGTCTCTGTGAGGAATAGCATCCCCCAGTGTGTTCAAGTTCCAGAATGGGCAGTTTTCCAGAGGTTTTTTTTCTTATTATTCACACAACAAGTTTGGCAGCTGCAGCATTTAATTAAACTGAGAGGTGGCAGCTGCACATGCAGCATTCTTCCTACCACCCCAAGTTTTTGTGTTGAACTCCTCACAGCTAACCACCCTCTTCCCTCCTAACTATGCAGCACCCAGTGCAGCCAAAGTCTGTCCCCTCTCTCTTAATGTTAACTTGAAAGGTTCCAAGTTTTGGAGTGAGCAATGTTGCACATTGTTTAATAAACACACTTCCAGTTTAGCAGCTTCAACATTTGATTAAAATGAAACATGTCTCTTCCTTGTGTACCCCAGTGCATGATCGTGGGGAGTTGGGTGGAGGAGGGATAGGGGAATAGGGATGGCACCCAGCAGCCTGAGTTGTGGGCAGCCGTGCCTGTGATGCAGGGATATAGGAGCCTGTGGTAGAAGACCCAGGCCATGGTGCATTCAAAGTACTTATCCGGGGCAGGCTCCCTATCCAGGCAGTTGAGGAGTCAGTCAGCCAGAGCTTCATGAATCTGGACACCCTGCCACAGTGTGGGGATGGGGTCATGCATGTGGGCAGGGAGTGGGGAAATGGGGAGCCCAGGCATCTGAAAAACACTTGAAACACCTACAAATGCTCACAAAAAGACACACAGAACCCAGGCATCTGGGGAATGCACACTCACTCTGGGGGATGCACACTCACTTGGTCACTGGTGGCTCATGGCCATGAGGGTACATGCCATGATAAGCTGCTCTTGCATCAGGTTAAGGTGTGTGGCCATGATGTTCCCACAAATTAGTTGGGACAGCTCAGCCATTCAGCTCTGCTCAGGAGGTGTCTCTGGCAGCCCAGGGAGCACATGTGGCACACTGGAAAGCATGCAAAAGCCCCCCACACCTGCTGCACTCAGTTTGTGCAGGCAGGCTCCAAGTCCTCCTCCCTTTCCATAAGGACTAATGTGTTCTGTTTCCTCTTGTCCTTAACTAGGGACACTTAAAGTAAAGCTCAAAAGTTAGTGCTGAGTTAGAGTTAGTTTTTTCCTGAATGCCTGTACTTAGTCTTATAGACTGCAGTATATTTTCCTTACCCAGTACATGTTTAATCTAGTCTTCTAACTTTGTACATTCATTTATATATTTGTTGCTTACCTACTAAAGTATTTAGAACACCGTAATTAAAAAAGATACTAAAGTCTGTATCATGGCTTGGTTTGTATAGCCATGTGAGAAAGTAAGGGTACGCACCTTAACATATACTTCCATATATACATACATATGTTAACATATACGTTAACACATACTCCACAAGATGAGTGGAGCAGGAAGGAAATTGGTCTCCACAGAATGAATATATTTCCCTTCTGCCTAGGTGGATAAGAAGTGGGTAGGGGATAGATAAAGCTTTGGATTCAGATGCCTATGCACTGTAGAACATACACTATGTTTGTAGATAGATCCAATGCATTTTTTGACTGCAGTTACAATTGCACAACTGATCAAAGATGATCTCTGAATGTTTATCTAAAGTTCATGAAAACTGAATTTCCCTGGAATGTTAAGGAAACCTGTGTGGGCAGTGATAAAGAAATATATTCAATGCAGAGAAATAATAGGAAATGAGAAGAAGATCAGTACTGAAATGGGTGTTGGCTATATGTATGTGTACATATATATTAGGTAATGTAATTTTATTATATATATATAATCAAATACCTATGGTTTCTATTAACTTCTACTTTAACTTTACATTTTTATTTTTACACAAAATCATGTTTACCACCTGAATTACAGTAAGATCACAAGGTCAATATTGCCATTATACATACTGCCATTTATTGTTCTGCAAGTGTGAAATGATTTACAGTACATCATGTGCACAGAAACATTTATTAAATATGGTAAATTACATCTTCATTCTAACTCTACTCTTCATTCTAACATTCCATGATGAAACTGCTACCATATTTAAACATAAAGACCTGCTTTATGTTTTTAATGAATATGTGAAATTATAGGATTTGATATTTTCTTCTCTGACTTTATTTGCTCCAGAATATGCCACTGAATGCATACGTGTGGGTGGATGTGTTTAATATTTTAAAGCTGGAGGAGCAAAGCTTTTTATTCTACTCACTTGTTAGATATTTTGAAAAGTATTTTAGTGGTGCATTTCCCCCTCCTTTTTATTAAAACAACAAAAGAACTGTTCATCTACTTTTCGTAATATGTTGATTTCAATTAACGCAATCTAAACTCTATCTTTGGTAGCAGTGATCTTGTGGACAAGTTGATAAAAGTGCTGTTTCTTTAAGTCACTGACAGAGTGCGATGTGTGCATTGCATTGCGACGGGTTACATCACTGGTCGTAACATGATGTAACCCAACGCAGCATGATGTAAGCGTCGTGATACATTGGAAACTTAAAGAAACAGCAGTCCTTTACTTTTTCATTTCTGTTATGAGTGGATATGCTCCACTGCTCAATATGTACACCACTTGTTGGCCTATGAGTACTTACTCATGTCTAATTATGATGATGATGATGGTGATGGTGATGAAAAACACATTCTAGGGTAATCCCCCTTGTCATATATCAAGCACCACTGCACTGTGGTGTCATTTGCTACAGATGCTTACAATGACATTCTGTATATGCTTCTAGGTGACTGGAATAGTATTTTATGGAAATTGTTTTTGTTACTTCAAAGTGTACCATAGTTTTCTGATTTAAAAACAAGTTTATTTAATATAAAAGTTAAGAAAGATTTTGATTATCAAAATGGTGCAAATTATTTATTATGCTAATCTTAATTGTGGGGCTAAATTTCAAGGATTTGGATTTAGACTTTAAATTTGCATTTTAACTGTAATATGAAAAATCGTCCAGGCAGTTACATTTATCACTACAACTAGAAGTTTTTCAGTAGCTGTTGATTCTTTTTGATGGTTTCTCCCTGTCATGCCTTTCTGTGTGCAGGTCAGAGCAATTCACCCCGTTCTCATTGCTGCAGAATAACGTGTATGTATCTATTCTGAATGTTTTGCTCATGTTTATTAATGGATAGACCTACTCATATTGCAAATTTGTATCAACCTGAGAATATACATAGCATCTATTTGGGTTTATATATATTTTCATGTTTGAAACAATTTAAGGATGATTATGTAACATATATACATTTCTTCTAAGTTAAGAGAAGATTATATTTAGTATCCTTGAGGAAACAGTGCAAATATTGTTAGCTAAAGCTGCTTACCTGAACTATAGCACCTAAACTCTGTCTAAAATTGTACTTCATCCACCTAAAATCCTTTTTCTGGAGCTACATCTACAACTTTTAACCTAAACCAAAATTAGGCAATACAGTCCAAAAACGTGAGGCATATTCTGCTTTCAGTTGTATCCCAAATACAATTAACAAAGTAAAAAACAATTTGCATGGGTAAAAAAACAAGTTTGGAACAGACTGATTCTGTGGGAAGTTCATAACCATGTTTTTCCCAACCTCTCCCCATATCCTTATCTTTGACAGTACTTGATGGTTCAGAAGGAACCAGGAAGCCTTAGTGTGGAAATTGCCAATTATAGGGGACAAAAAAAGCCGCAAAATAGCATTTCTTCCAATTGCTTGGAAGACAGTGATTGGTTTATGCTTTGAAGCCTGAGGATTTATGGGCTCATTCCTATAAGTTGCTATGTACTCTAGCTCAAGTCTAAGAAAGTACTAAGTGACGTGCTTAACTTAATGTATGACTGTAGTACTGTTGACTTTAGGGAGACTGCTTATGTGCTTCAGGTAGTACCTTAACCTTTTCATTGGATCAAAACCAGAATCTGAGGACCTTGTCACATGTTGCACTTAGGGTGTGTTAATTGCACTTAAAATGCAAGTGTCCACACATTCAAGCAGTAAACTATATTCTACATGTACTTGTATCATGCTAAGTGCAGTTACATCAGCAAAGTTAGGACTTTTTAAGAGAGAAGTATCTCCAGATTTTATTAAGTAACACACGTTCAGTTATCGTCTGACTGCTCTACAGTGACAATATCAGCACAGCTTGCTAGTTGTTGGTCCCAGCCAGTTAGGCTGGGATTGGCAATTGGCTCATTGGTATGATACCAGGGCTCAGGATGAGTCAGCTAATTGTCAGTCCCAGCTTCCAGAGCTTGGAACTGGGTGTGGTGTGGTATGGGGATAGGACTGACAGTCAGCTCCAGTAAGGTGCTCAGGCTCAGACTGATAAACAGCTGATTGTTGGTCCCTGCCCTGAAACCATGTTGGAGCCTTGAACTGACTCCATGACATCCTAACCATGTTTAAGTGCTAACATGTGTTAAGTGTTTCTTGTGACAAGGCCTCAGAAACTTGACAGATTGAATTCAATATTTTAATATTTATGTCTATCAATTGTTAAGTATGTTATCAATAATCTCATAAATGTCTATACGTTTTTATCTTATTTAAAACTAATTGTTAGTCTTGATGTGTTATCATGTGTTTCAAAGGTTAATTGTAAAAGAAGTAGTAAAGCAGAGCTGATTTGACCATATACATGTTGAACTTGTTGCCCTTTGTTAAATAGTTCTTGTTCTTGAATTGTCTGCAAATAATATTCTGTGAAAAGGCAGGGTTTAAAAAAAAAATTTGGGTATATTTTTTCAAAGACATGTTACCGAAGTCTACTCCTTATAGAAATGGAAAAATCAATATAATACATCTACTATATACCCTGTATTCATGTTCTCTTTAAAGCCTATTAATTTCATTCTTTCTACAAACATTTTTCTATGGCCTTGATCTTTTAAAATACAGACTTCAGACCTTTTAAATTTCTGCTACATCTTTTATGGGATTTATGGTACCAGAATCAAAGACAAACATGCTTATTTTCTATTTAAGGATGTCATCTCTTTGTTTATAATGATTGTTAGGTGTTTCTGCTGACTAATTGTGGTTAATTTAGAACTTAGTAATTTGCTGATTGAGTTCAAATTCTTACTTCATTTTATATATCAGTCCATGTGTAAGAATCAAATGTCCACCTGTCACTATCATGTTCCATTTTGTAGTCTCAGAAAATCTTCATAATCTTTCTAGTCTTGATTAACCTAGATTGTGTTATTTTGAAATTTTATCACATCATATTTCACCCTTTTTTTCAGATCACCGACTAAATTAAATAACATTGTCTTAGTAAAGGACATTAGGGCGCTATCCTATTTATCTTCTGCTGTGTTGAAAGCTGACCTGTGGTTACTACTTAACACATTTTGTCTCTTAACTAACTTCCTTATTCATGACACTATTTTTTACCCTGTGACTAATTAATTTCCTTAACTGCTTTGTATAGGAGAGGGCTTAATAAAGACTTTGGTAAAGTTGAAATATATTAGAACAACCATTTTCCTTTATCTAGTATTTTAATGAGATGTCTAAAGAGTACTAGTAAATATTCCTTTTCATATTAATTTTGTGTGTTTTCTATTATACTTATCTACATGCTTTTTAATGATATTTTATTGTTATTTTTCCTAATAAATTAAACCTTTCTAGTATGTCATACAATTAATATATGATAGATATCTGTTTCTTTGTGATCCTCTGGTATCTGGTCTTATTTTAAATAAGAACTGCAATTCTTTGTCAATAGTTTAACCGTTCCATTCTTAAATTCTTGTAGAATTTATTTTTCAATATAAAAATGTAGAAATCTGCTGCTTTTTATAAGTTAATTACTGCTATTCTTCCGTTGAAAATATACAGAACCAAAGTATCATAGAAAATTAGGGTAGGAAGCAAAGGCCTCAGGAGGTTATCTAGTCCAGCCCCCTGCTCATATCAGGATCAGCCCCAACTAGACTATTCCATTCAAACCTTTGTCTATCCAGGTCTTAAAACCTCCAAGGATGGAGATTTCACAATCTCTCTGGGTAATCTGTTCCAGTACTTTACTACCCTCCTTATGAGAATGTTTGTTTTTCCTGATATCTAGCCTAAACTTCTCTCGCTGCAAATGTGGAGCCACCCTTCAGGTAGTTGAATCTGTTTTTAAATCCCACCTTCAGGCTTCTATTTTTTACACTAAATAAGCCCATTTCCCTCAGCCTCTCCTCAAAAGTCATGTTCCCTATCCCTCTAACCATTTTCATTGCTGTCCACTGGACTCTTTCCAGTTGGTCCACATGTTCTCTGTAGTAGGTACCCTAAAACAGGAGATAGAACTCCAGATCCGGTCTTACCAGTGCTGAAGAGAGGGGCAGAATCACTTCTTTCAGTCTGCTGCATCTTGTTAATGCAGACCAGCATGTTGTTAGCCTTCTTCACAACAAGAGCATAGTGTTGGCTCATACTCAGCTTATATAACTCCCAGATCTTCAGAACTGTTGCTTAGCCAGTCAGTCTCAATCTGCACTGGTGCATAGTACTACTCCACCCTAAGTGCAGGACTTTGGACTTGTCCTTGTTAAACCTTATGAGATTTCCTTCTGTCCAATCTTCTGATTTATCTAGGTCACTCTAAAATCCTAGTGCTAGAATCCTATCCTTACCCTCCAGTGTGTCTACTGCTTCACCCAGCTTGTTGCCATCTGCAAACATGCTGATGGTGTACTCCATCCCATCTTGCAGATTGTTGATGAATACATTGATCACATTGGTTCCAAGATAGTTCACTTGATGCCAGCTGCCAAATAGACATCAAGTCAATAATTGCTACACTTTCAGCCCAATGATCCAGTCATTTTTTTTTATCCATCTTACAGTCCATTCATTCAACCTGGATTTCCTTAGGTTGCTTGTGAGAATACTGTGTGGGACTGTATCATAATATTGTGTGAGGCTTGATAATGTTAAAGTATATCACATCCACCGCTCTCCCCACAGCCAAAGAGCTGGTCATTTTGCCATAGAATGCAATTAAACTGGTTAGGCATAACTTGGGGTTGGCAGATCCATGCCAATTGTTTCTAATCACCTTCTTCTCTTCTAAGTGATTAGAAATAGATTTCTTCAATCAGTTCCTTGATTTTTCCAGAGCTGATGTGTGAGGCTGACTGGTCTGTAATTTCCTAAATCTTCCTTCTTCCTTTTCTTAAAGATAGGCACTATATTTGCCCTTCTCCAATCATCCAGCACCTATTCCAGTCACCACAAGTTTTCAAAGGTAATGGCCAGTGTCTCTGCAATCACATGGGCCAGCTCCTGCAGCACCTTTGGGTACTTTGCATCTGGCCCCATGGACTTGTGTATATTCAGCTTTTCTAAGTAGTCCTTAATCTGTTCTTTCACCATTGTTGGTTGCTTACCTCCTCCCCAAACTGTTCTGCCAGATGCGGTAGTCTGGGACATGACCTTGCCTGTGAAGACTGAGATAAAACAGGCATCAGCCTTTTCTACATCATCTATCACTAGTTTGTCTCCCCCATTCTGTAAGAGACCCAAACTTTCCTGATCTCCCTCTTGTTCCTAACATACTTGTAGAAATTCTTCTTGTTACCCTTCACAACCCATGTTAGTTGTGACTCCAATTGCACTTTGGCCTTCCAAATTTCATCTCTCCACTCCCAAGCGGTACTGTTATACTCCTCCCTAGTTTTTTGTCCAAGTTTCCACTTCCAAGTTTCTTTTTTTTTGTTCACTGAAGAGTTCCCTGCTAAACCAACCTGGTATTCTGTCACACTTGCCACTCTTCCTGCACATCAGGATGTTTCATTCCTGTGCCCTTATAAGGTTTATTTAAAATATAGCTAGCTCTCCTGGATGCCTTTCCCCCTCAGACTGGCATCTGAGGGGATCCTCCCCATCAGTTCCCTGAGCAAGTCAAGGCCTGCTTTTCTGAAGTTCAGGGTCCTTAGTCTGCTGCTCTTCTTCCTTTCTTTCCTCAGGTTCCTGAATTCATCATCTCATGGCTGCTGGTGCCCAAGTTGCCATCCACTTCACATTCCCCACCAATTCTTCCCTGTTTGAGAGCAGCAGGTTAAGAAGAGCACAACCCCTAGTTGACCTGTCCAAACTTGCACCAAGAAGCTGTCCTCCAAAAACTTCCTGGATTGCCTCTGCACTGCTGTATTGCTCTCCTAGCAGATGTCATAGTAATTGAAGTCCCCCATGAGAACCAGAGCCTGTGACCAGAAAACTTCCTCTAACTGTTTGAAGAAAGCCTAAACCACCTCATCCTCCTAGTCTGCTGGTCTACAGCAGACACCTATCACAACATCATCCTTGTTGCTCTCCTCTCCGATCCTAACCCAGAAACTTTCAACAGGCCCCGTTTCAGTTTCATACTGGACCTCTGAGCAATCATACAGCTCTTTTACATAAAGTTAAACTCCTCCTCCTCTTCTCCTCTGCCTGTCCTTCCTAAACCATTTATATCCATCCATGACAGTACTCCAGTGTCCCACCAAGCATCTGTAATTCCAATTACATCATAGCTCCATGACTGTCCAAGGACTTCAAGTTCTTCCTGTTTGTTTCCCAGGCTCTGCTTTGTATACAGACACCTGACGTACCTAGCCAATTGCCCTACTTTCTCAGGACCACCCTCTCTTCCTTCTGGTGGCAGTGGTTTTAGATTCATAGATTCATAGATGTTTGGGTTGGAAGGGACCTTAGCAGATCATCGAGTCTGACCCCACGCCCTGGGCAGGAAAGAGTGCAGATGACCCCAGCCAGGTAAATGTCCAGCCTCTTTTTAAAGACACACCAATGAATTTGTAGGCAGCCACAAGATCACCTCTCAGCTTTCTCTTGCAGAAGCTGAAGAGATCCAGTGCCCTCAATCTCTCCTTGTAGGTCTTTGCCTGCAGGCCCCTAACCATACAAATGGCTGTCCTCTGAACCCTCTTGAGGTAGTTCACATCCCTCTTGAAGTATGGCCCCCAAAACTGGATGTTGTACTCCAGCTGTGGCCTGCCCAAGGCTGTATAGAGGGAAGTATCATCTTCCTAAGCCTGTTTGCCATGTACCTGCTAATGCATGATAAAGTGTAGTTTATTGCTTCATCACATTAACAACTCATATTCATCTTGGTGTCAACAATGACTCCAAGATCCCTTTCTGCTACTGTGCTACTGAGAAGGTCCTCCCCCAGCCTATAAGTGTGTTGGTAATTCCTTCTCCCTATGTGCAGCACTTTGCACTTGTCTTCGTTGAACTGCATACTATTCTGTTCCGCTCACTATTCCAAATTGTCCAGATCCTCCTGGATTCATTCCCTACCTGCTAGTGTGTTAACTTTACCCCATAATTTGGTGTCATCTGTGAATTTGGACAGAGTGCTTTTCACACCCTCATCCAAGTCACTGATGAAGACATTGAACAGCCCAAGTCTAAGGACCAAGCCTTGTGGGACTCCACTACCCACATCTTTCCAGGTCGATGCTCACCCACCCACCACCACTCTCTGGGTGTGACCCATAAGTCAATTTGCCACCCACCTAACCATGTAATCATCTACATTACAGCTGATCAGTTTATCTGCAAGAATAGGATGTGATACTGTATTGAAGGCCTTAAAATCCAAGTAGATGACATTGATTCCTGCATCTAAGCATTTTGTGACCTGATCATAAAAAGAAAAAAGGTTAGTTAGGCAGTAGCTACCTGCTATAAATCTGTGCTGGTTGCCTTTCAGCATTGTTTTTCCACTGGACTCCCACAAATGTGATCCTTAATAATTTTTTCAAAGGTTTTCCTGAGGATAGAGGTGAGACTAACCAGTGTACAGTTACCTGGTTCCTCTTTCCTTCCTCTTGAAAATAGAGACCACAATCTCCCCTTTTCCAGTCCTTTGGGACCAAGTTTTCCACTATGTTGCATGCATGAGCAGCCGCACAAAATAAAAAATCTTGCCATGCACAAACTTTTTAATGCTGCGCACCCGCCTGAAGGGGAAGTGGGCTGCGGCTTCCTCTAAACTTTGGCCACAAAGTGTGGCGGAGTGCCAGAGCTGGCGCAGGACATCTTACCAGCAATAAGTTACTCATTAGCTGCACAGGGGCCACTCTGCTCCACTCCTCACTGCACTGGCATCCCTGTGGGGAAGGAGAGCAGCACGGGACAGGCAGCAGCTCCTCCCCGAGGCAAGGTGGGGGCAGGACCTGGGGTAGATTCAACCTGACGTAGGATAAAAGTAATTGCCTGCTTTGGCATTCATCCAGAGGCAGAGTTCATTTGCAAAGGGAGTTGGGGAAATATATATATATATATTGACATGGGATCTTTGACCCCCAAGCATTCAGGAGGCTTTGGCCTGTGCAGCTCAGCCAAGAGCACACTCCCTCAACTTGTTGGAGTACCTTCAATGCGGGGGAATTGCTCTGAACCACTCACATGTCTTTGAGTTACGGAAAAAGTGACCTCAGCATATATACGCCTTCCAAAGGAGCTTTTGTCCCAGCTTGGGAGAAGGGTGGGAGCCTGGCCCTGCTGGTAAAACTGGTGCTGGGGGCAGGGTGCATTCCCAGGTTGGCCCCACCAGCCTGTACGCTCTTTGGAAATCCAGGTCAGGGATTTCCTGCTGCTTGGCTTTCCTGTTTCAATCTGGGGTCGTCCTTCAGAATAGTGCTGGCCCTTTGTTCGAGGCCATCTCAGAGAAAAGCTAACTCTAAGTTAAGTCTATGTGGCAGGCTCCTTTTTTCAGACTCAGTGGGAACTTCACAAGTGGTGTGCTCACAGACCACTACACCTTAGAGGGAACATTGTCTGGGCCTTGACCTGAGCACTGAGAGTGCTCAGACATGCCAGTGGCTCTGCTATGACATTGGCCAATTCCTTCCGTACCCTTGGATGAAGATAATTTGGGCCTGCTGACTTAAACAAATCCAGCCCCTCCAAGTGTCCCTTTACTAAGTTGGTGCTTACAGTTGGTGGCTGGTTTCCCTTTTGTGCCTGTCTGTGATCCAGTTGGGTGATTTGGAATCTGTTCAGGAATATCGAGGCAGAAAACTCATTGAACAGCTCAGCCTTGACCCCCCCAATCTGTCATTAATTGCCCTAGTTTATCCTGTAGGGGTCCTATGCTACCCTGTGCCTTCTTTTTACTCCCTACATACCTGAAAAAGGACTTTTTCTTGTCTTTCATTTTTGTTGCCAGCCGAAGTCCCATTTCTGCTTTAGCCTTTCTGACTGCCTCCCTGCAAGTGCAGGCCAAGTAGACATACTCTGCCTTGGTAGCTACTCCCATGTTCCATAGCCTATATTCCTCTTTTTTTGCCTATAGGCTTTTCTGTTCAGCCAAGAGGGTTTCTTGGCCCCTTTCCTGTGCAATGGGATTGTCTCCTTCAGTTCCTGTAGGATTCTTTTCTTTAGGAATGACCATCCTTCCTGGATTCCCATCTCACCAATGCTCCTGTTCTTCAGTACCTCGCTAACTGACTTTCTGAGCACATAGAAGTTAGCCTCTCTGAAGTCTAGCACTTCTGCCCTACTGGTTATCTTTCCCACCCTACACCAACTTGGAGAGGCCAGTCCTGTCCTCTTCTACTGTTAGAATGTGCTTCTTCTCTGTTTCAAGGATTGCATATCTGTTCTCCAGCCAAACCACTGAAGGTGAGGATAAAGACTTCTGTTTGCTGTCAGAGATCACAATCTTCTACTTTCTGGCTTTCACCTTCTTGGGAGTTCATTAGTTCATGTCTTTTTCTTTTTCCAGCACTGTCTGTGGCAGTCCTTCTCTCACAGTGCTAGAGGTCACCTCCAGCTTTGAGCTGATTTACCCTTCACAGCTGAAGTAGCTTTGGAGCTTCGTATTTCCTCCTGTAGCTTCTTACCTGCTTCTTATGGAATACCACCAAAAGGCACCACTCACATTGCAGGCACTCTTTAACCTGGCTATCATTGGAAGGAACCTGCAAGTTGCAGTCCCAGCTTACACCAAACCAAGACCTGGGTGTAAGCCTCAATAGTTAGCAGTCCTGCCTGGGCAGATATTTCACAGGTGCAAGCAGCGGAACAGCTGGAAGCTGCAGTGGCTCTGGCACTACAGCATCCTCCAGTCATCTCCTTGCATCTCTTAAATCCACTGCCTACCTCTTCCTACCCCTCTCTTGAATCAGACCTTCACTAGGAAGCTCACCTGTAAGATTGCCTGTTCATTGCCCCGTGGTCCTGAAAGGTCCCCTTTTCCCTGCTAACCTTCTTTCTGTCACTAAGCTTACAGTGAATGAAGATGAGAGAAAGACATCCAGGCAAACTCCCCAGTGAACTTTCCACTCACTCTCATCCCTAGTCAAACAAAGGACTTAAGGACTGATCTAACTGATGAGTTTTAGCTATTTATGCTAAATATCCTTGTTAAGTACTCTTAATTAAAATTAAAAAGCTTATATTAAAGGTTCCCCTTCATACAGCATGGTGCCAAACTGCTTGCAGACTGCCCTGTTTGTTGCTGCCCTGTTCATTTGCTTCAAATATATATATATATATATTTCAAAATGCCAAATTGGAATGGCAACTTCTTTCCAGCTTGCCTTGTGAAATCTATTGCTATGACGTGCTTTTGTCTTTTTGTCGAAATAAGGGGAAGAGTTATTCCAAGAGAAACACCATTTTTCTTGGAGGTTTTCCAAAAAACTCAGATACCGGAGTTTTAAGTAGTGGAATTAGCAAAGTTAAAGAATGGGAAAACAACTGAAAAAAGTTTATGTGAAAGAAACACACACAAAAAAGGCAGGACAAAGTTAGCAACCTTAATGCACCAATTAAAAGTGATGTTTATTCTTATGTAAGAGAGTCTCATAATATATTTTGATGCCTAAAGAAATGCAGACTGAGAATGAAAAGAGAATAATGAAAGAAATAAATATAGGGTGAAAAGGATACACACAAAAATAGAAGAGGCATGTTAAAGTTTTGAGTACAGTGGAGGAAAGTGGTATGTCGTGGGATGTTAAAGACTGAAAGAAAAGGTAGGGAATTGGATTAGAGAAACAGTTGGTTGCCAGATAATATTGCTTCTGGTTGAAGAAATCTTTGAGCTACTGGGCAGAGAGAAAGGATCATCAATTATATTAATGTTCTGCTTCACACTGAATTGCAGGGATTAATGGGCTTGGGAGCTATTTTCAAAGTCAAAAGTCTGATTTAGAAATTAATGGTTTGTACTGGAACTACTGTTTTCATGACTGAAATTAATAAGAAAAAGAAAGAAGGAAACCATGCAGAGATGTAAAATGAGTTGCTAAAATGAAACACAATAATATCAGCAGCATAAGGAAGGCCAATGAACTCTGATCACCATGAAGACTTATTGGAGTCAAAGTGAAGAATACAACAAATTATTTTGATTTAAATTATTCACAGAGCTTACATATTAACAAACATCAAGAAAGTATCTCTGGTTCCCACAAGCCCAGCCATATTCCTTAGGTTTCATGAATAATGGCAAATATGCCAAAAATAATGAGAAATTAGTTTTCCTAAAGGTATGCAAAAACAAAACTTGGCTCTTGATGGTATCATGATAAGCTTTAATGTTCCATCTCTATAGATACGTATAACTATACAAGAGTTCATTAAAAAATCTCTATTATCAGGGCTTTTACTGTTTTTTTGGACAGACAACAGTTCAGACAGTGATGGCATATTTTTCATTCTGCATTTCCTATTTTGTTAGTGGAACATGAGAAATCACTCCACCATGAAAGCTGAAAGATAAAACAGGGAGCCTTAAATTTTCTCTTGACATTTTCTTGTATTGTTAAAAAGGCCAAGTGTGGGATTTTAAAAGCACAGAGTGAGCATGGCAAATGTCATGTAAAAAGTGAAACTGATGAAATTTGCCTTTTGGCAGTTTCCAAAAGGGCAAAAAAAATTACCTTTCACCTGCTACTTTTTTTTTTTTAAATTTTGCCTCAACTGAGAGGCAAAATTAAAAAGAAAAACTGGTAGAAACTGCTTTCTTGTTTATTCAGAATGAAAATCTGTGTGTTGGAGTAGAGGAGAGAAGTGAAGGTCAGAGGGTAGGTTCAATTCACCATATCATTTTGTCTTTATCAAAAGGGCTAAAGAAACTGAGCTTTGAAAAGAGGTTCATGGATGTCAGGAAAAAGCTGAAATAAAATACCCCAAGAGTTTTGCCAAAGTCGATGTGTTCTTCTCTATTTTTAAGCAGGATTTTTTGTTGTACAAGTTATGGGTAAAGAAGTCAGGGAACAGTTGAAAGAATGTTGTTGAATCTTGTTAGTATTATTTTGATTCTGTGTTTGAATTTCAGTACTCATGAGACTGACAGATAAATGTACAACATAGGTCCTGTGCCAGTTATATATGTCTCTGCCAATTCACTAGTAAGTGACTTTCTGAACAATTAAGATAGGTCAAGGGACTCTCTTTTCTTGATCAAAACTATCAATTGTGGTTAATTACCATAAATGTGAGATAGGTGTTTCATGCTGTCAGTTTAATTCATTAGGACAAGGAAACACTGAGTTCTCTTTTGCAGCTGAATGCAAATTCAACAGTGAGTTCTTGTTTTTTGCTGCATTAAGGCACGAAACCAGGTAGCAAAACACCATTAATCAACATACATAGTATTCATTAAGAACAAAGGAGAGATAAGCTTGACCTCTTCATTCTCATGATCTCCATTCATCTTTCTTAATCCAAAGTGATTAGAAAATGACTGAATGGGAGTAATCATGTACACGCAAGTCAGCATTTTATATGCATTAATAGATGTAATCAATATATAGTTTCCTGCAAACTCCTATTTCTATGCAGTCTTCTTTGAAATTTAAGGTGAAATATATTAAGACCTGTGATTAGCCAAAATATTTGGCAATATCATAGTGGCAAAAGTCAATATTGCTATTCACTTTAGAACCTGGCCAGACAGGGCAACAAGCTTCTATTCCTACTGGTTTATGTGGTTTCTTTTCAAGCATTAAGTAAGGACTTTAATACTGAAAGTCTTTGGTTCAAATTTAATGATCTGGGTAAAGGAGTATTATTACAAAATAAAATTACAGTCATATAGAGTTAAACTCAGGAAGACCTCAAAGACTCAGGATGAGCATCAGAACATGTATATAATAACACACTGATACATCTTGTGCTCTTTCCACTTCTCTAGATGCTGGTCACTTAGAAGAAAACAATGTTGTTACTTATTAGTTAAAGAAATTAAGGCTGTATCCTAATCTACCTTTAGGTACTTAAGTGGCACTCTTAAAGCCACGTAAGTGTAATTTTTGGTACTCAAATGTATTTTAGATTCTGTATCCACTTGTGGAATAGGACCATTCAAATTTGTAGGTAATGATCTGAAGCTGTAACTAGTCCAAAGGAGCAGAAACTATCCTTCTGCTGTTTATTCAATGAATAAGAAATGCAAAGTACAGAAAAGCCAGTGGGATAGGAGCTAGAACCCAGACTTCCATTTCATTGTATTGAGAGTAATATTCCTCTTAATGAGCCACGCACCCTGTCTGGCTTCCTGTCTTCCTCATTCTACGTATCTTCCCCATCTCTCCCAAAGGGGAGGCTGGAGAGTGCTCCAGCCTATGTCTAATCTGTTTTCTAGTGGTAAGGTAGCTTTTCTGAGAAGTGGAAGACACACCTCCAACCCACTCTGGGTGAAGGGGTTTGGGTAGGGGGAAACCAGAACCTGGTTCCAGCTCTCTCTTGGCAAGTACTCTAATCAGTAGGCTACTGGGCCATCAAACAATGGCTTTGGCCAAATAAAGTTTTAGAGAATTACAGAGATATAGACGTATTTAAGTGATTTGGTTCCTCCCCAGAGACTTGATATTGCATTCTTTTCTCATGATCTAAATCACCGTTTTTTGGAACTTAGAAGCCCAGAGAAATACTATTCCTGGACCTGAAGCCCTGAATATTGGACAACTACGTAATTGTCCAGATGAGCAATAAAATGAAAATGAGCTCTATCCTCTCCCTCTATATAGCTGAGTGGCTCACTCATGAAAATGTAGGTCCTGCATTTTTTGTCACACAGCCAGGGTGATTAGAACTTGGGTCTTTCTGACTTCTCAGCATAGAAGTCCAGTGACCACACTGCAGCTCAGCCATTATGCAAGCTCTTTGCTAGCTCTTCTTCAGAGGCTGTTCCCCTAGGAAACCAGAAGAAGTCAGGAGGAAAAAGAGGAAAAGTGCAAGTGTGGTTCAATGAAGTAGTTCCTGGATTGGATGGAAGAGGGGCCTGACCCAAGCTTGGCCAGGGTTAGAAGGGTAGTGCAAGGTGAATTTAGCTATGAATTCAAATAAAATCAAAGCTCTGTGTAAATGAAAAAAATTGCCCTCTAGCATCCCAGAATCCTCTGCTGCCACCTCCAACCCTCTCCTCTACAGGGAGACACTCTGTGACTCAGGTTACACTCTGTTGCTGTCCTGAGTGATGGAAGGCCCCTCCCCAGCTCAGGTCAGCCACTTGCCAGAGGCTGTGAAGCTATGAACTCCCAGTTGGTGCTGGTGGGTGAAAGTCACCTGCCAGCACTGGACCTTGCCACCCCACTGCACTATTTCCAAGTCCCCTTACCCCTGCCCAGACATGGTTGGCCTCTGGCATCGTAAAGACCCCTAATTCCATCCCTGTAACTTGGCTCACACCTATAGACCCCTAATCCATCCTCCCCTTCACAGACAGTTTAACCCACCTCCACCTCCACCCCCACACACAGATTTCTGGTCCCACCCAATTACCTCTTCTCCTTAAATTTTTGGACCCACCCACTTCCCTCCTCTGCCCCACATTTCTTGAGCTTGATTCCCCAGTCTCCCCTCCTTACACAGACCCTATTTGGACATCAGGCCATGTCCATGTCAGAGCCAGGGGTGGTGTCAGGTCTTAGTGAAGCAGGAACCCACAGTTTGGGAACAGGAAGGGGAAGTACGGGAGAGTAACTCTGCCCCAAAACTGTGGGGATCCAGGGTTCTCAGCCCTACCCCCATCCCTATTCCCAGTCCCCTCAATCCCTCTCCCTGGACCCTACCTGGATCATTGGGCCATGCCCATGCAGGAGCAGGATCCTACAGTTTGGGGGCAGGAGAGGGAAGGATCTGGGAGACCTGACACTACTTCCCACATGGACATGGCTTGGCTTCCCACTTCCCCCCGCACCTTCTGTTCACAGAGACATCAGATTTCCCCAGCCACCCCCATTCCAGGCTCCCCCATAACTTATTGTTCCTAGAAACTACCAACCCCCCCCACCTACTGCTGTCCTCAGCCCACCATTCCTCAATCCCCTGTTCCTGTCCCTCCAATCCTCCTCACCCCCACTTCCTACTCCTCCTTCTCCTCTTCCCTTCACTTCCCCTATTTCTGCACCCTCCCCCTCAATCTGGATCACCTGGCTATATCTGTTTGGGGGTGGGGCAAGGGCCAGGTCTTAGCTCCTGGTGAGGTCAGATCACTACAGTTTTTGAATAGGAGTATGTGAGGTCTGATGGACTTGGTCCACTACTTCCATTCCCAAATTGCAGGGATATCTTACCCTTCATCCTGCCCCCATGAAAACTGGAAACTCTGGAACTCTGGACTCAACCTGCTGCCCAGAAAATGCCCTCCTCCATCCCCCATAGGGACCAGAGACCCTGGACTGACCCCCACCTTCTTGCATGGACACTGATCTGCCTTCCCCTGCCCCATTCCTAGACTCCCAGATGCCCCCTTTCTACCTGAAAGCCTGGAGAGTGAAAATCTGAGATCTGTGCTGGTTCTGACAGCTGGGGCTGCACATGTAAGGAGTGGGCTGCTGGGCGGGGGAACTGGTAAGCTTGAGAGACAGCAGATCAGCTCTTGGTCTCCTGCCTGACAGCTTGACTGCTGAGGGAGGGAAGGGGTGTTTTGTTGGGGGCTTTTATATGCACCCTTAGGGTGTATCCGCACCTGCAGGGGAATGCACTTGTAGCAGCAAAAAAAGTAGCATCGCAAATCTGTGCCACTAATTTGTGCTGCTGCTCATATCCTTGCACATGGACTTTGGTGTTGGGCAAAATGCCCCACTTCAGGGAAACTGCTATTTTGCTGCTCCTCCTGGCTCCTGGAGGAGTTGGGGCTGAACTAGAGGAGGGGAGATACTCTAGCTGGTAGCTAGAGTGTCTCCTGGGAGTACCAAGTCTCCACGTCTGCAGTTGCACACTCCTCTGGTGTGTGCTGCATATTTGCCATGCAGGGGCAAAATTTGCTACCAGGAAATCCCAATAGCAAAAAAAATAAAAAAATAAAAAAAAAAAAAACGGGCAAAAAAAAGCGGTGCAGCCACCCCCCGCGGGGGGGGGAACGGGC
>JAGPOW010003316.1:73239866-73261123 GCA_030014935.1 Caiman crocodilus
CCTGTGACCCTGGCACTCGTTCCTGCCATTGGCAGGGGGTCAGACTAGATGGCCTGCTCTAGGCCCCTTCTGACCCTAGATACTATGATACTATGACTTAATTATTAAATATTTGCTGACAGTTAATGATTTGTTTAATGTAGTATGTAAATGAGAAACAATACCCGTCTTAAAGAGTCCACAGTCTAATGCAGAAGTAGTAAATCAGACATCTACAGGAATTTCAAGCAACAGTACTGTCTTCAAGTAGAAAGCTACAGTTTAGACTGCTGATTTAGCAGTAGCATCTAAGAAGGATAGCATTATTAATAAAGGCACAATGAGAAAACAATAAGGAAATACAGTGGAAATCCTGAGGAAATGTTATAGGAAATTGATTCATACTCATGGTGGCCTGATCTGATTCAGACTGTATTATCTAAGTGGTCCTTTTGTAGGATGGGGATTTAGGCACTCCTGGGAATTTTGGAATAACTATGCAAATTAAGTGATGTATTGCTAAGATAAGTGTGATAAATAAACCATATGTTAGGCTGTGTGAATTAGAAGCTTTTAGAATCTTAAGCAGACCTATTTTAAGTTGAGTACTTACTCAGTGAACAGTTGTGCTGAGTGGTGTCTTCTACCAAAAATGAAAACCAAATACTTTTCAAAAATTAATTTGAGTCAAATGATATAAGGCATTAAAGATGGAGCATTTTTTTTCAGTCAAATCCACTAAATTAAAAAAAATCACTCAGAAAAAAAGTGTCAGTTGAGGCAATAGTTGAGTATTACTCAACCATTACGAGTTTCAGAAACGGTTCCTGAAATAGAAGCAGTGAGGTTTGTTCATGTAGTGGGTTTAACACCATTACACATATACCACACACACATATCTATGTGAAATGATGTTCAGCTACATGTCACAACATACATGTATGTGTACACATGCATATTTGTAATGTTTTAAATGGCAGTCTGATGCTGGAAGAATTAGCATTTATTCACAATTAATACAGATTGTACATAAATCTGAGAGGGGCTGCAACCTTCCCTCCCCCTAAATTTTGTCTTATTGACTTTTTCATTTGTAGTTGAGGAGACTGTGAACTGCCTTAATAACTGAAGCATGAAAGACCAGAAAGAATTCCAGAAGAAATAAAAGTTTTTTTTCTGATAGGCACAAATTCTTATGTCTAATCCCTAGTCTTTGAAGGAACCATTTCATTCATTGTAAAGGGCTTCAGCTATGATGAATTCAGTAACCAACATTTGATCAAAAATGTTACACCTTGAACCTATGGAAGAGGCTCTTTCTGAAATATGAATTTTCTTCTTGTTGTCTTCCTAAATGTGCCTACCAATACCTAGAATACATTTCCTGTTTATGTTTAAATTTTGCCTCTCTCTAGAGCAGGTGAGAAACAGTTATATGACATGACCATTTTTGAGACTTCTTTTTCAGTTCTGGACTGGGATGAAACAAACATGTTAAATCTGCAAGACAGAAGCTCTAATACCTTGCCTTTGTCACATCCTTGCCAAGTCCAGGATCACTGCTGAGAAATAAGCTTACTCATTACTGCTCTTTGTTTGTCTAAGCCAAACAATTAAATAGATAACATACTTCTGTGCCCCTGGAGAACATAAGTGCAGCTTTGTGACATGCTCAGGACCTCTCAGATATGTACTCCATCTGTTAGTTTTGGATGCATGTAGAATCAGAGTGAGTGGGCAGGTTTATTTCTCAGTGTTCTAAGATGTCCTATGTGGGGAAGCAATATAGGTGTACTCTAACATACCACTCAATGGGCACATCTACATGAGACACTTTACTGCACAGTAGAGCAAATTACTGCACAGTAAGTGTCACCATCTACACATACAGTCTCTTACTGGGATCATCTACACATCGCCCTATGAAGATGTTGTTACTGTGCCCAGCTTTAGTACTTCTTTTTGGAAATACTAAACCATGACATAGTAACTGCCTATACTGTGCCGTGTGTGGTGCACAGTTACTTTTAGCTGCTACTTCATCAAAACAGGGGAGCATGCCACTTTGGTGAAGTAGCTGCTAGTTACGTGTAGACATGTAGGGTGATGTGTAGATATTTCCCCTATCGAGCAGTAGTTTGCTCTATTCCACACTTAATTTGCTACCTGCAAATTCAAGTAGCAAATTAACTGCCAGGTAGCTACTGCAGAGTAAACCATGTGTAGATGGCTGACCAGAAGCAAATTTGCTCCCAGTCAGCCAGGTAGCAGGGGGTGGAATATTGTTCCCTGCCCCTGGTAGCTGCCTGCTACCAGCGCAGGCTCCAGTGGTGGAGCCCAGGCAGAAACAGTGTCCCCCTACCCCAGCAGCTATAGACCACTCAGCTATAGCCTTTTTTGGGAGTATTTCCCAGTCTTTTCTGGTTGGACCCGTTCCACTCTATAAACTTCATTAAATATGCTTTGTCTTAAAGAAGGACTGATTGGGCATGTCTGCACATGTACACCAATGAACTTTAGAGCTTATTGCTCCCAGGAACCTCCCTAGGGCTGCCGCACATTGAGTCAGGTAGGAGTGGCCTCAACTGGTAGTGGGCCTAGGGGTTCAGCTGCTCTGACCAGGCTCAGTGGGTGCCTATACTTGAGGCTGCACTGACACACTGTAATTATAGTGCATTGGAGAAGACTCAATTAATGGATAAGCTTTAGATAAAGTATCCCCACTGCCATTTTTAAGTGTGAGGATGCTAATACACAAGACACTTCAGGCACTTTTGTTAAAGTGGGTCCCGGAGCACATGTATAAATGTCCAATGTGCTGTGGAGAGGCTGGCTGAGGCACAAGGGTGCTTCAGTGCTAGAGCTAGCTGAGTGGTCAGTGTTTACACATGCACTGCTGCACACCAAAAAGCTCCACGGCAGGTTAATACTTGTATTTACAAGTACTACCTGGCTGCAGAGTTTATTAGTTTTGCGCACTCTAATAGGTGTGGATGTGTGGACATTAAGATGTTGAACTGTACAGTTAATTAGTCAACTGTGCTGTAAATATTTAGTGTAAATGCAACTATTCTTTTTCTACCATAGCCCAGGAGCTATGGTGCTTGGCATGTGGTAGACTAGGGGTTAGGTATTTGCTTTGTTGACTGTTTTATGCCATAATCATTGAGGTATAACTTTGACAGCTATCATTTCCTTTGAAAAGGGGTTGATTTTACTCCGCAGAAATCATTGTGTTTGTGACATCAAGGTCAAGAATGTGCATGTCATGACTGTCCTGTTTCATGTCATTTAACACAGGGGGGTTGTTTACACATGCATTTATGCCAGCTTAAATTTACTGTGCAGTAAGTGGGAATAGGTAGTGTGTACATATGTAGGCATAAAGTGTATTAATGCTGTGTAGACTGACTCGGGACTAAAGTTATTCCCAAGTCAGTCTACATATTGCACAGTAAGGGTGTGCACATGTAGAAGTTCGCCCGTACCGCACAGTAATTTTCATTACTTTGCAGTAAATATGCATGTGTAGACACACCCACGAGGGAGTAAGAGCATTCTAAGAAGGTAACACTAAATGTTCAGGGAAACAATGCCAGATAAACAATATTTAAAGAATATCATTCATAGTCTTACCATTACATCTCTTCAAAGTAACTTGATCATCATCATCATTGCTATCACCGTTATTCTTAGGACTAATTTAAAACATCTAAAGCCCTCTGAAAGAAGTTTCACTACATGCTTATTTTCTTACTTAGCAGATCAACGCAGTGCATTTCCTTCCTTCTTCATGGTTAAGAGTATTCTGCTCCTTAGCATAAATTAATATTGTGTCAAGAACAAGGGTTACATGTATTGATTCAGAAAATTCAGAAAGTCAGGAGAACAGCAAATAGGGGGAGGGAGGGTGTTTGAAAAGAGAAGGGGGAAGGGTTATTATACTGTATATCCCATCCAAATTTGCCTGGAGATGATGTCATGCTTCTCAATGCAGTATTCATGCTAAACACTATGGAGCCCTGTCTGTGCAAACTGTTCCTATGCTGCACTGCATAGCATGTGAGTATCAGAAAACAATATACTCTAACAGATCAGCTTGTGCCTGGTGGGTGGGGTTTTCCTGAAAATATCTGAAAAGGAAGATTTGATAGCATTGTCTGAGCAAGCCTAGCTCATTCTTTAATATAGTAAAAATTAACTAAACTTACCCAATCCATCACACATCTACCAGGTACAAAGTGTGACTCATCATGCTACTGCATCCTGAGCTATCACAGTTGACTCCACTCTGGGTAATACTGAATCGAAGAACATTTTTCCCCTCAGAGTTGCATTGTTTGTTATCCTTTGTCTGAGTCTTTTGTTCATTTAGGTAGAATGTGAGTGATTATATGAGTGAGGGGAAATTAGCCTCATCTACTTTGCACTTCATTCAAAGCACCCAAACAAATGAATGATAGTCTGAATGTTGCACATGGCATTACAAGTCTTCAGAAAGCATTTTTATTAGTAACTATTTTTTATACTCTTTGAGTGACACAAGAACAATTTCCTGAGATTTATATATCAGATTTGTAATTTGATTTTAATCGATTGTCATATATGGGAGAAAACATCCTTTGGGAAAGTCTAACATCAGTGGGCATGCATAGACAAAACGGGGGCCCTTAATTGAGGCAGTGGGTTTTAAAAAACACTGCTTCAATTTAGGTCTGATGAAACCTTGTGTCATATGTGCCTCTCTGGCAGGGAAAGGAGGGAGAGCTTCTGGCAGGTGAAGCAATCCCTGGGCTGCAGGGTGGGGCTGGTGTTTCCCTCCACAGCAGCAGCTGCCCGTAGGCACCTGGATCAGGCAGTCCTGGGGTGCACTGCATCATGGAGAGAAGCATCGGGCCCCGCACAGCTCAGGCAGGCAGGCAGGCTCTGGGCAGGGAGATCAAGTTCGCCACTTTTCGTGGGCGGACCCTGTTTTCCTGGGCTGCTGCCAGGCTGCCTGTAGGGGTTCCTGCAGTGCTGTGGAGCTGCACAGAGCCTGATGCTTCTCTCTGTGACTATAAGGGCAGAAAACTAAACCTCCTTCAAACAGTTTTAGTTTGCTGCGCCCCAAGTCATTTAAGGCACATTACACAGCCGACTTTCCTACACCAATGGGTATGTGTCTATGGCAGTGCAAGGGAGGTATGTGTGCATGTGTATGGTAGGGTGTGCTTGTGGGACTTGTCCTATGAAGAAACGTGTGCGTACACGCGGACACGCACACACACAATGCACACTCCCGTTCCTGGCTCCTGGGTACCATGCAATGCAGCTGGGGACCATGTAATGCTGGAGCCTGACAGGTGCCGGGACATTCCTGGGAACCAATAAAGATGATTAAAAGGAGAGGGTCATTAACACTTGTGGAAGGAAGGTTTTGGAAGGAATCAGGTAGATAACAATGAGCCATGGAGTCAATTGACTCCCCACTGCTGCCTGAGTAGAGGTGCTGCAGCACTGCACCCCCACTGGATCCACCCCTGTACAGAGGGAGTCTGCCACTTGGGAACCATGGCTAAAAAGCTGAAACTGTTGGGCATAGGCAACCTACTGAGGACCAGCACAAAACCAAGACCTCCAGAGATGGAGGGGGAGTTTTGCTGCAGAGATAGTGATGATTCCTGCCTGCCACGCATCCAGAGAAGCATTGTGAGAGCATTAGGGAATAGGCTACCCAGTCCAGAACACTGCCACTGGAACCAGCCATAGACTGAAAAGTACACACTGGCCAGGCTTGTAAGTGAATCAATAGAAGCTGGTGTGGATTGAACATTTATTTCATTTCCCATCTTCCCCCAATACACAGTAGTGTTTTCCCTAGTTATTGAAGTTGGTTACTGTTACCTTTAAAATTTGGCTGTTCTTTTGAGTTCTCTCTCTCACCTCAAGGGGAGTTTGTATCTTCACCTAAACCAGTCATGGCCAACTCAGGGTCCGGCTATAGATAGGTTTATCCATAAACAAGTCTTTATAAAAGCATAGCATCACACCATGGACCTCAGATTCTAAGTGCTTTATCTAAGCTTCTGCCAATACTAAGAGTACCAATGATGTTGCCAAAATACCCAAGACATTTACTTTCCTATTGTATTTTCTGTTGTAGTCAGGTATTAGAAGCAGTGAATATCTTGCAAGATACCCTGCTTTGAAATTCCAGACTGTTTTTGTAGATCCAGTATTTTGTAGATTTATTCACATTTTGGGTGCTTATCTAAACCAAACTTCTGAATCTAGGATGACCCATCACTACTAATCATACCAGAAAAATATTGTTGTTTCTATTCATAAGGCTCAACTTTAATTAGTTGTGAGTTAATATTACAACTGAACAAATGATCTTGAAATATAGTTTATTTCCCTCCTCTTGGATGACTCAATCAGGTAATCACAAGTTCTACAAGTTTATCATTTCTCAGATTCACTCCACAACTATCTAGGATTTTTTAAATAATTATTCTATGAAAGCATCAGAAATGTTTGAAAGCATCATTGAATTTTGAGTTGAGTGGAAAACAGCTTCCCTGACAAAAAAAGTTGGTATTTCCAAAAATGTTCCCATCCGTAATGGAATGAAACAGATCCAGGTTTTTTGAGTTCTTTGGGTTTTTTTTTTTAATATTTATCTACTCCTGGCTGCCTGTCAAAGGTGACAGCAGCAAGGGGCAGTAGAACCCAGGGGAAGCCAGCATGACCCAAGAGCAAGGCCAGCCCACCCCCCACCCCAGCCACCTTCTACCCCGAACCCCGCAACTAAAAGCTTCTACCTGCGGCTGCTTCTACTACTTCCCTGTACACCTGTCAGCCAGCAATTTGAGTAATCTACAAATGCAACATTAAGTGATTAGTTCAACACAGTGAGTGATCCCACTTACAGGAAACTCCATCAATAATTACATTCACCAGGTTACAACCTTTAAAAAACAGTTTCCCTAGGATTACAACCTGCTCCTCTTGCAATAAATGGCAATACCATTGTTGCTATGATCTGCCACTAGATAGTGTGGGTGAGATTCCTATAACTCCTGAGTCTCTGAACTCCCTTCCTCAGACGGGCTTTCACACTTGAAACCTCTAGTCTGGTGATGCGGCAAATGGCTTTCTTTTATCTCTCCTGAAAATAAACTGCCAGCATATATTGTGGGGTTAAGTGTCTCCTCACACCCCCCCAGCTCCTGGACAGCCTAGCAGCTGTGGCTGACCATTCCCTTTCCCTGTGTCCTGAAGTTGGACAGCAAAACAGCTCCTTGTGGGGCAACACAGGCCCTCCCTCATCCTGGTATCAGTGCCCAGAGCAAGTTTCGATTTCTGTTCCAGTGGGGCATCTCTGCCCCCTCTTTGTCCAGGCTGGAAGCAGATCTTCCTCTTCCTCTTCTCCTGCATTTCAGTTGTTTTATGGTGCAAGCACAGCCAATTAGAGCCCTCAGTTTGTAGCAGCAGCTCTGGTCACAGCGCAAAACGTCCAATAAAATGCATGCACGGTGCACAGCGTACTTTCCACCTTGGGAAAGCCATGGCACCTTGTGCAAACATTTGCCACCCTTTATGCAAAGGGTCAATTGACTCCATGGCTCATTGTTATCTACCTGATTCCTTCCAAAACCTTCATTCCACAAGTGTTAATGACCCTCTCCTTTTAATCATCTTTATTGGTCCCGGCAGGCCACCCTATTTTTATCTCTACTTTCTTTGTGTGTTTGTTTGTTTTTCCAGTAACTAACAATCCCTAGTGTTAAAATATGCATCTATTTTTTCTATTAGAATATTTCTGGGTTCAACTTTCAAACAAGTTGAAATAGTAGTGCATTAGCAAAATAATGGATAGGGCACACTTTAATCATATTACCACATTTTGATGACTTTCTATTTTTTTCTACAACAGAATAAGCATTCTGTTGTACGAGAACATTTTCCATTTAATTTGGAGAGGAGGCAGTCAGGCCAGCAGGGGTGGGGGAAAGAGGAACAGGAGGATTTCATTTTAAATAGACAAGTAAAAGAAAAAGAAAATAAGTATTTTCTATTAAAAAAAAAAAGACCTCACATGTTCAGATGTCCGAACCACATATAAGAATGGAACAGATTCCATATTCAGTTCAACTCCATTTAACATTGTTTTTTTGGGAAAGAAATCTCACTAGGTGCCTAAAAATATTTAAGTGATTAAAATGTCAGCATGGAAACCAACAGTATTGGGTCACAGTTCAACAGAAATATGTATTAATTCAAGTCAGGAAAAGCTTTGCCATTGTCTTTGATGAAAGCAGAATTGAGTCAAATGCAACCCTAATGTACGTTAGAAAATATGGTCTTATTCCAAATCACAGCATATATGAGCAAAGCATGCAGTTCCATCAAAATGGAAAATATAATAACCAGAAAAGATAATAAAGAGATGCTGGCAGCTTCATGATCTAACCCATTATTACTCATATTTAGAAGACAGATTTTAACTCTAAAAGGTTGCGAACAAAATGGTCTTCCCACACTTATTTTAATTTCTGACAAATACCAGTTCATATAACAAAAAATTATTTGCTTCATGGTTAGCATTACATGATCACATGACCAGTAGTAAAATTGATTTATGCCATATTAAGTCAATACTTATATTTACTGTAAGAGAAGAAGATGGCTTTAATGCTATTTGCACTGTGTATTGCCTCGCCCTCCTAGAGGAACATAATAAGTATGTGTGCATGAGGGTGTGTGTGTGTGTGTATCTGTAAAATATATTTTAGACATATATGACGAATACACTCTTGTGACTTTATTCTTTAATAAGTATTTTTATGGTAAATAATTATGGTTTTATTATCATGGTAAGTAATAATTTTCCTTTTATTTCCACACTGAATAAAGCATGTTTTCATACAAGTCATGACAATTTTGTGGATGGTCTCATATCTGGCACTGTTGCAACATCTATTTCTCTTCCTTAAATTTGGTGTTTTTAATGTCCTTTGACTCATTAACAGGAAACAGGATTCAACCATAAAAGAGTTGACTGGTTTGTTTCTGTCCCAAAGTTTTGTGTTTAACTTGTTCATTATCTTCTTTTCATTGATTCCATCTTAAATTACGGTTGTGGCTAATATTTAACAAATCCTTAACCAGAATGACTGATAAAATGACAGATCTTTTCAGATTGTTATTAAAGATGATAGTATTAAAAGATAAGAGAAATAAATAAATAAGACCATGCCTGAATTTCTTTTAAATAAATAATATGGTGGATTTTAATAATTTTATTTTAAATATATTTAATTTAATATTTTAATATATATAGATATATAATATTTTTATTTTAAAAATAACAGTGTTGTTATTTTTGTTTGCATTATTTCTTTTTAATATCACAATTATTTTAATTTTGGCAGCAATCACTTTTAACTATATAACTATATAGTCTCAGAATATACTAGAATATATATTTTTTCAAATAATATTTTGAATTTATTCTTCTTGACATTTTATGTTTTTGTGAAGCTTGCATCTTTTTGTTTTTCAAAGTAAAATGTAACAGATTTTGACTTCTTGGGTGACATTTTTTTCTTTTTCTTTTTTTAATTTTTGAGAACCTGCTGTTTTTGAATTCTCTTTTTTCCCTTTATTCTCTACCTCACTATGACCCCAGGAGCCAACACAAAGAAAAGCGCAGATGATATAACCAGTAATGATCGTGGTGAAGATGAAGGTATTTTTTGTTTTATCAAAGCTCCACCCTGATGCATGAACATAAACTTTTTTTTATTATTAACATTATTTAAATGACCCCCCCTTATTTGACAAAGCACACTTTAGAGTGCTGTTTTATTTTCTTCTTGTTAGAAAACTTTCATTTTTCCTTTTTCTTTTCTTTTTTAAAGCCAAATTAGCATATAGATGACTGCAGCTACCTTGTGATAAGTGTAAAGATTATCCCTAAATATATGTGAAGTAACATAAATATTATTTACAACCATTTTCCCCTCTCTCCCCCTGATAGGGTGTGAAAATAGAATTTAAAAACATGCATGTGTTCCCTTTCCCTTCTTTTTCTTTCCCCTTTTACATTTTGTTCGCATTAAATTCATGAAATAGGTCACGTTTTCTCCTTCACAACGCACATACTGTATGGTGGATGCAGTTGTTTTGTACCTCATCTTTGACATTTTTGCTTCATTTTCTTCTCACAATACAGGATTTATTTCTAGGACACAAAAATAAAGGGAGCTTGTTGGTGCTGCTGCATTGTTTTCATCTTTAACTACCCAGTATCTCACTCATGTTAAATGTAGGTTTGACCCTGCTCTCATTGAAATCAATGGCAATCTTTTCATTGACTTCTGTTAGAGTTGGATCACCTCTCCTGAGAGGAAATGTTAAAGTTCATGTAAAATACCTTAAAAGCTTGACAAAGAGATACATTGTTTCCTTCTTTGACACAAGCATTTTAGAATCTTTCAAATTTGTGGGAGGAGGAAGGATCATGTGTAACAGCTCTCTCTATTCTTATCCTTGTTTCTTATTTACCAATTAAATTGACAATCAGTTTTTTTTATAGACATCAAAGTAAAAAAACAAATAAACCAAGAACAGCAATATCTTTCCCAATTAGTCGTTTATATTAATGCCGCTGATAGTTTATCGTTTCTGCCAAGAATTCTGCGAGCAAAGAAATTTAGCTCAAATTTACCTTATGTCTAGCAATTTCTAAGTGTTAGTTCATCTTCCTCCTGTGGCTTTGTATCTGACACTAGCTAAAATAACATTGCAAGATTTGCCTTCTCTGTTTCCTGTAGAATAATGTATACCCCAAGGTGATAACCCTTTAATCTAGTCTTTTCTAGGGGGGGGTTCAGACCTACTGCAGCTGCTCTAAGTTTTCAAAGCATAGGAACAAAGTCTCTGGTCCTTGTATCACACTGTTGCCTCCACTATACTTCTTTCACTGTTATAATATTTTGTCCCATTAGGCAAAAAGCACTGTATGCAGTACTCAAACAGTGGCTTTTCCTATCATTTGAATAAAGCCTTCTCTAGAAATCCATTTTTAACTGATAGTATCATCACTCGTTACACAAGATACTATAATTAAAAAATTCAATTAAAAATTAAAAGAGGAGTTGTTTTAAAAGTTAAATAGAAAATTATGACTTAAATAGTGCAGTATCAGGCCCTAGGAAGCACCTGATAAGTTAAGATTAAATAAAACAAATTATTTTATCGGGTTTTATGCTTGTTGGGTAATATGAATCATTTTAGCATAAATTGTGTTTCCAGGCTAATCTGAGCTTTGATGCTATATTTCTGGTACATATTAAACTTTAACTGATATTCTTGAGAATTTTGAATACATTAGGAAAAAAAGGTTAGGCCCTACAAGTACAACTGTGCACAATTTATTTTCTTAATAGCCATATAATAGATAAAAGAGATACATTTTACCCTTATAAAATTTCTTGATGTGGTATGGTTAAGTGGCTATCCTTATAGGCTTTTTTTTTCAGTGGCTGTATAAAAAAAGAAAAGAATAGTCATTTATCTCCAAGTAAGGATGTTTGAAATCAAATCATTGGTTAATGTCTTATCTGGTATGCAGTTCTTCATAGAGATATACCTCAACAAATAGATAGTTATTATCACAACTGGCATAACTGTAACCTCATATAAGTGTTATCCTTCACTACCGTAGTCTCTGAGTACCTCTCAATCACTAAGAAACTATCTTCATAAGCCACTATGAATTCTGGGAATATTATTTTCTCCTTTATTCAATAAATTGGCACCCAGAGCTCTCCAATAGCAGTGCAAAGCCATGACACGCATATGTCCCAGTCCTACGCAGACCTAAGAATATAATCCAGAACCCATTAGGTCTAATCTGATTCCTAAACACCTTACACAAAATTCCTCTTGACCTTATTATGATAAATGATACTAAAGACTTAATTTAACTTGGCCATAAAATGTTGATGATGAATTCAAGATATATTATATTGACCCTGAGACAATTTTAAAGAGTTGATAGTTTGCTATGCTCAGTTTTTATCAGGAAAAAAGGTTGACATGTTGCATGCTATTGAAATGAGACACACTGATTTATATTTTTCGCAAAGTTGTTTCTCCCAATTGGTGGGGAAATGGAAAAACTTGAAATAATGATTTTATTTTCTATTTTAATGTATTTTTTTCTGGTTTGCCTAGAATTTTATGTTTAAAATATTCTAATAATGATCCCAGTTATTCTGTCATATTTTTTCTTTAGGCTCCTCATGCACCCTACAACTAAATTACTTATTACCTGTCAAGTATTCCCAGCGTTCAAAGAACATTTTGTATGAAATTGTACTCAGAAGTGACAAATACACATCAAAAGAATAATTAAACCAACAAACCCATTGAGCAAGTGGTGACTTTATTGAAAAAAGGGGGAGGAGAGTTACCTGACTGAACATGGTGATGAAATGAAAAATAAGGGGGAAAAGGAAACAAGCATTGTTAACATTTTTGTAAAGCACAACAATAGCCATTTTTTTTCAATATTTGTTATTACTTTATTGTGTTTTCCCTACTTGGCTTTTTTCAGACATTCATGACCAGAACAGCAAGAAACCGGTTATGGTTTACATCCATGGGGGATCCTACATGGAGGGTACTGGCAACATGATTGATGGAAGCATTCTAGCAAGCTATGGAAATGTCATCGTTATTACCCTCAACTACAGGCTAGGGGTGTTAGGTAAGTGACTCATTTCTTAAACAGAAAAGCAACAAACTTACATTAGAGTAATTAGATGGATTTCCATTAAACTACATAATTTGATGAATGTGTTTTATTGCTGAGTGCGTCTATGGATTGATCTCAACTCCTTTTGAGAGCACTTGGACCAATTTTGTCTCAAAATACCATATTCTTGTGGGCAAATAGCTCCCATTTTAATTATATTGACCATATTGATTTAAGTCTGAATCCCTTTGGATATTTTCTGGAGATTTTGGTACCTAAACAGCCTTGAGTCTTCTGTTGGTGTTGTCTTCACCTTAAAACTGACTTGACTTTTTAATAGTTTTATTCCCAATATTAGAGTTTTCATCAGAACCTCATTTATTTTGACTAAGTGACTTACCCAAGGTTCCAAATAGTAATTTCCTGGTGTCCAGTGCCCCATGACAACTTATGCTGGTAAATAATCTGGCATCATGGAGGGGGTGGAGAATAATGCTGAGGGGCCATGTCTCTACAGCCCACAGATCCTTGTGAGAAGGGAAAGTGGTACAAGATAAAGGTTTATAATGCAACTCCCCCTCCCCCCAGCCACTACTCTACTATGTATAGGAAGCCCATAAATAAATCACTCTCACTTGTTCCTCTGATCCAGCTGGGGGAAGGGTTATGTCGAGGGATACTGCTTTTCATTGATAAAAAAAAAATATCCCTAATTTTCAATTTAAAAAAGTAACCCCAAATCAACATTGAACCCACACTTCCCCATTTTATATATATGTGGTGTTTCATTTTAATCATGGAAAAATGTAATTTAGAGTTACATTTTTTAATTTGAAAATTGAGGGTTTTTTTTTTATCAGAGAAAACCAGGATCCCATGTTACATCCCTCCCACTGTCTTCTAACTATGCAATAGATGGAGGGAAGTAAGCGCTGGAAGTGTCCTGGCTTTGGTTTTTCAGACATGATTCACATTATATTCATCCCTTTCTGTCCTGTTGCTCCATGTGTGATTGGGCCCCACCCCATCAAGGGGATGATGACTTGCTTCTTTGGAACATGGGGGCATTCTGGACTCTATCCCTCATGGGCCTGATTCTGAGTTATCCCACCCTTGTGTGGTTAGAAACAGTTGTTTTGAGTCCCCCTTATTCTGCTCATGTGTTGAGGCTGTGCGTGAGCCTGATCAGCCCTTGGTGCAATTCAGGTCAGCGTCGAGGCTTCTCTAACTTCTCAGTTTTCCATGGTCCTCTGTAACTTCTAGAGAGGAGAGAATAGTATATAGTGTCTCTTCCATTTAACATATGAAGAAGGGAAGAATTAATCAAAGAAATAAAATTTATCACGACTAGGACCATGTCATTGATTTTTGGGAAATAGGGTGGACAGGAGACCCCTTATTATAAAGCTGTCTTCCTAAGGGTCTTCCTCCTTCATGCTTCCCTTTGCAGGCCCCCGCTGCCATACATGCACTCATGCTATGTTGAGATTTGTTATTTCAGTTTCAGAGTCACACAAAAATATATGCACTTCTGTGAAATTTATGATTTAGCTAAAAACATCTGCAATATAAATTGTCCTTCAAAACAACAAGGAATGATTTTTTTTCTGGGTGCACAAGTTAATTTGTTCAGGGAACTTACTTCTGCTGTCTGCTGGAGAGAACAAGAACAGTATCTTGCCAAATATTTTGACATTACATGTAAGGTTGAGAAAAAATGGTTTTCCCCGAGTCATGATATTAGATCCATTTCCCCACCTTTTCTACCTCTTCTTTGATTATAGTATCTAATTGTTTGTCTCTTAGTATGCTGTACTCCTGATGCATTGATTTAAATTCTTTGAAGTAAAAAAGAGACAAACCATTGCTCATGTCTCAATGATCATGAGAAATAATTTGAATACCAATGCTGTGGCATATAGTCTATATATTTATACTTGTTGTTCATATATATATCCAGTACTTTTGGCATACCAGGTAAGGCACAATGATATTTTTGGATTTAAAAATGTGCTTTAAAATGGATATGTCTTTGGGGGTTTTTACCATGCATATATTTTTATGTACAAAAGGAAGCTGAGTTATGTTCTTTAGGTGTGCTTCTATTGAATAGAGAGAGATTATTTTACTTTTATGATGTGTTTATATGTTTAAGCACTTTCTGCAGCTATTTGAAATAATGTAAGCTTCCAATATAGCTGTTATATGATTTGAAATATGAGTATTTTTTTTTGAAAAACACCTCTAAAATTTAAAGCTATGAATTATCTAAAAGGCTTCAGTGGAATCTAGGAACACCGATGCACAACATTGATTTCAAGTAGTATTTAAACATCAAGGAGATGTCTACACGATGAAATTAACCTGTCAGTGGGACTGCTCCCAAACACACACCATCTAGCTGTTTGTACACTCCAGCCCCAGAAATACAGTAGGGAGGATGGTCTTGGGGTCTCTGCAATGCCTGAAGGCAGCACCTAGGGGGTGGCCTAAGCAAACCCACACTGGCTGGAACAGTCTTCTTGAGGCTCCTAAATGTCCATGCTACTTGGGCGCATCCCTAGCACACATGTGGTTTGCAGTGCCTCAAAGTAGTTTGAAGCATCACAAATCACACATGGCTCACCTGCAAGCATTCACTTCAGTGCTAATTTGCAGCATGGTGGGGTTATTTTTTACACTGTGAGATCCCAGTGTAAGAAAACAAAACAAACGCTGATGAAAAAAATGGTGCAGTGCCCTTGGCAGCAGTGTCAGCCTCCGAACACTGGAGCCTAGCCAGCCAGAGCCACCCTCTGGCTCTTGGCCAGGCTCTGAGGGGCCAGCTTGGCACCACTGCTGCCCCAGAAGGCCCCGAGGACTTCAGGTAACACTTCTGGTGCCAGTACAGGTGACATACCTGGGTCATTTTGCATGTGCCAGAGCACATGTGCAGGGACAGATTCAGGGACAAATAGCACCAGCACAAATATGTCCCTGACATTTGACCTGTGGGAAATGCATGCCCCTGCACAAGCATGCTTGTCAGGTGTGCCCCTCAAGTTCCTGAAAATTAATTTACACAAAATGTAGGCAGGTCCTCTTCTTTTAGAACTTAGCTTTAAGACTAAAATTAAGTCATTTTTAAAAAGTAGAAACACCAGTGTTTTTTTTTTTCTTCCAGGCAGTGAAATAGGATGGAATTGATTTATACTTTGATGCCTATGTGCCTTTAGATGCCTAATATGTGGACCTGTCCTAAGGGTATAAATTGAGCAGAGTGCATAAAAACAGGGATGTGGTGCTGTCTTCTTATGCATGTGTGTAGAGGAGATGCATACTACACTTCTAGATGTAGATAGTGTGTTTTTTGTGAGAAAGTATAAGTTACTGTGAAACGTCTTCTGAAAAGCTTTGCATTCTGCTCTTCCAGTTTAAACTATGAAGGGGACAGAAGATCAATGAACATTTTTAAAAAATGGTGCTTTTTCCATTGTGATACCTCAGGCAAAAGATTGAGAAGTGTGTGCCAGGTATGCCTTTATAAATCCTGGCAACATCTTGTTTTCAGTGCCATAAACGTTTCACGATCTGAGGAAAAGACCCAGCCTTTGGGCTTTGGATTTCAATTAATGTAGTCAAGAGAGTGCTAGAAAACACCATGACGATGGGAAAGATAGTTCATGATTTTCAGATCCTGCAGTCAGGTTGTCCTTTTCTCTGTATTTTTCTACTCATTACATAAATGGAGTGCTCATGCTTAATGCTTGTATTGCCAAAAGGCACACCTGAAAGCTTATTTGCCCAGCAAATACAGTGATTGAGATAAAGCAACTTACAGAGGCAGGGATCATTACTGTTACTTGTTTCTCTCTCTCTCTTGGTGAATGCCCCTAATACAGCTATGGTGTGGGCTAGAAAGACATTTCTTCCTTCTGAGGTTAGGATTGGGCTTGTCAAAATGTACCCCAAAAAGAAGGACCTAGAAACAAAAAACATATATAGTGTTATGGCTTCAATTCATCTTTTTCTTCTACTTTGTGTTAGTAGGACTATTGCCTTCATAATTGTAACAGGTGAATTTCACATCACTTAGAGTCACATACATTTGAAACCTTTTTCAAAAGGGAAACATTGCAGAAGGGCAGAAGCTGTTCTGTTCTGTTACATGTGGACAAGCTGGGAATGATACAAATATAGTAAAACTACTGCAGTTTTAACGCTGCTTTATCTAGCGTTAAAACACTGTACACTTGGAACACAACATCTGCTGTCCTTACAGGTATGGGTCTCCATAACCTTTGAAAACATCAATTTGGCTAGTAGATTAGAAGAAAGAAGTAGAATGGTGCTGTGCCAAAGCTTTGCTTCATATCTTTTATATCAATGGCATTTTGGGGGAACAGAGGAGACAGGGCAGAAGATGAGGGAGGGGGTTGAATTATCAGATTCACTATATTGTATTCTGCTATATTCGTTATAGTTGGTTCCTCTCATGCTTAATCTAAATATTTTGCTCAGGTAAGAAACAGCATCTCCCTTAGCTACAACTTCTCATGTTCGGTTCTTGTTTTCAGTGTTTCAAGGCATGGAAATATACAGAACGGGAATGGTTATTGTTATTGTTTTCCTGTGGTATGACCTGAAATGGCCTATGGTGAACCATGCATATATTAAGCACTAGACCATCTTGTGTAACAGTATAAATGAGGTTTGGTGAAGCCCAAAGTGGCTTTCCATTCACAGAATGAAGAACTATTATACATACTGTTATAGTGTTTAATTTAGAGATGGTATATGCAATGGTTTATGCAGCTGGAAAACATTCATTCAGCACTCTTCACAAAAGACAGTATAGAAGACGGAGTTGATGTTTGCACAAAAGACTGACTTGTTAAGAGTAAAAGCTTTTTTTGAATTTTAGAAATATGAAATAGTTTTTTTTAAGCCAGAATCTAACAAAATGCCGATAGTATAAATGATAAATGCCCCGAGTTTGAAATAATGAATTCTAATGTTCCTTCTGGTATATAACATTTGCAGTGCTCAGAAATTCGGTCCAACCTACCCCTTTGTGCAACATATTTTACTTAAAATAATCAGAGATGCCAAACATAGGGCCTGTGGGCCAGGTCTGACCCATAGAACCTTTCTACCTGGTTTGCTGGGCTACTGGGGCACCACCAGAAGTTGGTATGCATGGCCTGTCACTGGATATGGAGCCATTTGTCCCCACTGGCCATAGCTATTGGTGGCAGTCTTAGCTCACTGCTGTGGCCCTCTCCAGACCCTTGTCATGCTCCTGGATCCCTGACACTGCCAGCCCCTTCCCACCACTGCCGGAGCTCTAGGCCCTTTACCATCAGACCCTGTGCTGCTTCCAGACCTGCAAATGCTATCGCAGATGCTGTGAATGTGGTAATCACAGCCACCATCCCACTGCAGTGGGCTAAATCCAGCCTACAAGGAACCTCACAGATCACTTCCAGACCAGTTCCCCAGGTGAATTGACACCCCTTCTTTAGATTATACACAATAAGGGTGAACTTCTTTTGCCTTTCCTCCATTTAAATGACAGCTTTTTAGTCATATAAGTGCCAAAAACACTGACTTGCAGGTAGTGATTCTTGCAGCCTGAATACAGATAGACTATGTGCAGTAGGCTGCACATTGGCCATACACTTACACAAGTGTGTATACACATCCATTCTGAACACTTATTTGTGTCTACATCCCAGAACTGTAGTTAGTCAGAGAACCATGACTAGTAAGTATGAGACTCTGGTAGATGGCCAAGGCCTTCTGTAGTTTAGCTCACTATCTGAATGGTTAGAGTTCTTGCCCAGGAATCTTGAGACACAAATTTGTGGGAGCATCTTACTGTCTTGAACCTGCATTTCTGTGACTTCTCAGTATAATGCTCTACCATATCATAGGTCAGGTAATAGTAGTGCATTGTCATCCTTTTTGAGGCTGGGCCACCATTCCTTACATTACAGTCATTGAATAAAATGAATACATGGCAATGCACAAAAGTCCAGAAAACTGAGCTCTAGTAGGAGCAAAGATGCAGACCAGTACCCATTCCTTATTTCCTTCAAAGTAAGCAGCTGTCTGGATCACACATCCTCTAGATTGCTTTCTTCTTCCTGGCTTCTTCCCGCAGCTGCTCTTAAAGCCAAATTCAACAGGAGTTCTGGATAATGCCTGATGTAGACAAGTTAAAAAGCCAGATGCTCAGCCCCTAACCAACTTCCTTGATGAGTACCTTCAGCCCCTCAAGGACTGTTAAAACATCAGAAGTTTTCTCCTCTGTCCTTCTTCAAGACTCAGGTGCAAATGGTTAGCTAGTGCATAGCCCGACCATGCATGCTTAGTGTATGTGATCAGGTTTACGTAGCCAAAAATGTCTGTGTAGATTGCTAGAAAAGAAAGGACATGCAAAGGAATGTAGGGCAGCTATACACATGCCAACACCTACTTAAATGAGTGTGCTGGAGCGTTCTAATTAAAATCTTGGTGTCACGCGTATTCAGTGTCCCCACATTTCAAAATAGCAGTGGGTGCACTTTAACTAAAACTCATTGAACAAGATTTAGTTAAAATTCAGGATGTGTAATACATAAGACATGGTGAGTGCTTTAATTAAAGTCCCCTCCCTCCACCCCACCACAGAGCAGATGTACAGATGTCCTAGAACTGTGCCACAGATTCTACTTTGAATCTTTGCTTTTGGACCAAAGCAAACTCCTTTACACTCATGTGGTCCTGTTGCAGGAGATGCTTCATACTTTCTTATTAACTGATATAATTTTCATACCTCTGAGAGAATTATTTTAGGTCCCCTGAGTTCAAGGCTTATGTTTGTTCAAAAGCAAACATCCTACAGAAATGTCAGGTTTCAAGCAGAGAAGAAAAGGGGTTGAGGAAGAGAGACTGAGGAAAGCATGGGCTGCATATTTTTATGAAAAGTAATTTTAACTAGGATGACAGCACTTTTTACAATTTATTCACAGAAAGACAAATTGTGGATGACCTGCCTTTTGCTTATGGTATGTCTATACTCTCTCTGACCATGCTGAAGTGTTGCCATGAAAACATGAGTTGTCCTTCTATCCCATTCTTTGCATGCTGAATGCTGGAAAAATGTAGTAGATTTGCTGTTGTGTACGCCTGCACTTCCAGTGCTACTGTCAGTCTTGGGCATGCTTAGTGGAGATGAACAGAAGGGATGTTATTACCAGGGCAGCCCCAAGTATAGCTGAGGCAATGTATTTATGGCTTCAGGGACAAAATGAAAAGCAAAGTTGGATCGTCACATGCCTTCCTTGTATGTTTGTGGCAGTAAATGGTTAAGCAGGAGCTAAATGAGTGGCTAAGCAGTACACTCCTTCATCCCCCCACTATGAAAGCGAGGAAATCTAGATGTCAGGGGGGACCCAACTGTAGTCTGCTACTGGTAAAACTGATGGCAGATTACCACCCTATGAGAACAAGTGAGGAAATGATAAATTCTTGAGAATTAAGATATAGGGCCTCCAATACAAATATGATATTTAAACTAACTTTTATTTAGAATGACTTAATGGTAGCACTGCAAGCATCAAATTGCTACCTCACCTATAATCCTGGGCTATGAACTGGAGATCTTTCAGACTTTTTTAGTCCTTAGCCTCCCTAGTAACCCTTGCCAATTATGGTGTCAGCCAGAGCCAGATATCATGGGATTTTTTGCGACTTGGCTCAAGGGAACTGAACCTAAGGCACAAATCTTTTTTCAGTTTTCTTCCAAATTCTCTCTGAGGCACTCTTAACGATGAATTTTTTTACTGGTAACCTAGGAATATAATTTAAATTAGGATTTGTGTATGTTTCTGAATGGATCTATTTTGCTCTCAAACCTTTTAAATCACATTTTTTGGCTATTATTTTGCATAAAAAATCAAGGTTGTGCAATATTCATTAAATCATGTTATTCTATTCTGTTAGATGTCAGTGTTCTGTTTTCTTGGGATGTCTTGTTGCTAAGTCTTTGTTTCCTTGTCTTTCTTTCAGCAATAGGGTTAGGTGAACTGTAGGCATGTCTACACATGATGATATCTCATCATAACAACGCACTATGGCAATATAACGGCAGGCAAAAACCATTACACTGCAGCTTCATTGCTGTAGCAACACACTCCCTCAGCATAGTGTGTCACTACGACGATGTAGGGGCTAAAAATAACAGAGCACCATGTGCACAACGCAGTATGTGGTGTTACTGCACCATCATTTAGTAATTCCAAAAGGAAGTACTAAATGGTGATACAGTAATAATGGCACCATAGGGGCATGTATAGATGTGCTCTGTATGGTTTAGAAGCAATACAAATATAAGTGACTATATCAGCAAAGGCTGGTTCATAAGGTGAAAGGTGGGGGAGTGGCACTCTACATCAAGGAGGAATATACCTCCTCGTCAGTTAGCAAGGGAGGGCACTCTGAGGTGCTCTGGGTTAGAGTAAAAGGCAATCAAGGGGAAAGGGACTTAACGGTGGGAGTCTACTAT
>JAGPOW010003316.1:73272325-73321880 GCA_030014935.1 Caiman crocodilus
CAAGCTGTGCCTGGTACCACAAGGTATATAGAAAAAAACATTTAAAGCTCTTTCTGTGTCTGAAATTGCTGATTCTCTGAATCAGAATTGAATCTTTAGATTTGGATTTGGCCAAATTGAAATGGGACAGTAATCTGAATCAATGAATTGAATCACCGCCCCCCAAATCAGAATGAATCTGAATCCAAATTGAATATAGCCTACTCCGCATACCCCTATTGACCAGAAGTTTTTCTTTTAGTAAGGTATGTGACTAAATGCTTGATTTGTTTAGCATAAATAGTTTCACCTTTTTATTTGTTTAATTTTGTTATTGTTTTATTTGTTTATTTCCCCAAGTCAGATACCATTTCTTTGATTCAAAACAGTGAATGTTCCTGGTATACTGTGGAAATATCCCTACAACATTTTAGTGCAAACTGGGCATACCTCCCTTAGGTTCTTATGCAAATCTTAACCAGACCTTGTTGATTTCCAGAGACTATAGAATTTCAATACAATGGAAATTATATTGTTATATACCCACAAATGATTTGGCATACAGCCAAGACCAAACTTTGGAAGCTAACTATCCATAACATAAAATATCTGCAGCCTAATATATTAATTGGAAAGCCATTTGGCTTATCAAGATAGAATCACTAATGAAAGCACTTGTGTTCATGGTGAAAAGCCCTTCAAGAAAATGGCAATTGAAAAGCCTTTTTCTTCTTATATAGATGACTCTGAGAGTACACACTTTTACAATGCTTGACCATTTGAGTTCACTATATCGTATTAAATGGAATATAAAAAGGGTCTTTTTTTTTTACCTAAGAAAGCATCACAAATATTCATTTATTCCTGAAAAGAATGAAATTTTTTTTATTTAAGAAAGTCACAGCTAAGCAAGCACACTCTGGACTCTCAATTGTTCTCTCCTGCCCCCAGGTATTTGGTTAGGATTTAGAAAGCAAACAAGGCTCACTTGTGAATGTGTTGTGCTTTGTAAAGGGCAAAATGCAGCTGTTCTGCTCCAGAGACAGAGCAAAGAGCAAATTCACTTAGAAAATCACAATTCCATTCCTACTTCTACTTTTTTGGAGGAAGAAGAATCTTCTTTTTGCAAAGGATCTTTCCACTTCCTGTTATCTTGACCAGCTCTTCTTTCAGATAAAGAAAAGAGGGTGGATTTCCTTACTATCCATATGTTCATAGTAGGAGAGTAATAGAAGAATGGCTGTTACACTTTGTGACACATCCAGAATCAGATTCGGAGTGGGACAAAACAATATAAATTATGAACCTTGGGGTCAGAGAACATCCTTCTGTTCTGTGTGTTAGTACAATACCAAGTATAGATCTTGCTGGAGTATGAACCAAAAATGAATTTGCTAAAACAGTCTACAGTCATACAATGGAATGGAAAGACCAAGAGTAGACAAAAAATGGGGAACAAGTGTGTGGATGAGTATAATAGAATGGCCACACAACCGTATCTATTCCACTGAGTTATACATTATTCTTTTCCAGAACATCCTCCCCTAAAAAGACAAAAAAGAGGGAAATGTAGTTCTTTCTGGAGTATGATCAGCAGGGATCCTGGTTTTCACTGATAAAAAAAAAAAAATTCCACTTTTTGGATTAAAAATGTAACCCGAATATCCATAGTTTTCTATGATTAAAATGAAACACCATTAAAACATACATACATACATACAGATAGATAGATAGATAGATAGATACCTATATCTGTATATATATAGCGGTGTTACATTTTGATCATGGACAACTGTGGGTTTTAGGTTACATTTTTAACCCAAAAAGTGGGGATTTTTTTATCAGAGAAAACCAGAATCTCTGATTCTCAGTGCATATACAAATTACAGTAGCCCTGCTAACAGAATTCCCTGAAGTAGGCTTCATTGAATACATAATGAGGCATATCGTAGATAGCTTGCATGGAAGTGCTGAGGAAGTGACTTAATATTTATAGGTCTTATGTAAGGCCAATGGATAGAGAGTGATCAATAAAACTGGTAGAGGACATCAAATTAAAGATCAGAGTGATGGTTAAACAGTTCTCAATAATTGGTGAGAACTGTGATGTAGATGATGTAACCTTAAGATGTTTTAGTAATTGGCGAGAACTAGGATGTGTTTGCTGTAAGTGTGTAGTTGTTCTTATTGGTGTAGGAACCCTTACTACTTTGTATTGGGCTTAGAGGCAACATACATTGCAAACTATATCTGCAAATAATTTGGCCAGCACCATTTATCAGTTGGTCATAGATACTAGTGTCTAGATTTTAGACAATAAACCTGGCTGAGCTCTGGTAATTAGGTTCTCTTTCTTTTAACAAAGAGGTTGTTAGGGACACAGCAGCATCAATGGTATCCTGACAGACTATCCAAATGGAGGGAGTTTGACATGACTAGTAACAACAGTTACCCCTAACAACACTAATGGAGTCAAATAACAACACTGGCAATCCTCCCTAGTAACTCCCTGGTTCTAGTCCTACAGCAGGTATAGTGGGGTTAGGACCTATGGCTGGAGATCCTAGATGCCATTGCAATATGAATAATAATATTGAAGTAGGGAACTAAGGCAAACTTTGCTTTCCTTCACAGCAGCTTTAGGAACCATCATAAAACCTGCTCTTCGTTAGGCTCATTGTTGTATTTCCCAAAGTAATATGAACAGATTTTGCTGGTATTTAAAGTGGAACTGCTATGAAAATGTCCCATGTCTTTTTTGGGGTTTTTTGGTTGTCTCTCTCTTTTTTTTATTTTTTTGGGGGGGATATCCTTAGTATCCCAATGGTGTACAGAATTTCCATTTCCTGTCACAACAGCTTCCTTAAATGGCAAGACTACTTGGTCAGAAAAAATGATCTTACCTAAAAAAACAAACAAACTTTCTGATATATTTTTTTTTTTTTTGGTTCAAATCAAGGCTTAGCTAAGTTGGGAGTGAATTTTGCTGACAGTGTTCAAGGGACAAACAAAGCCTGCTGTCAGTGCTCCTGCCTGACCATTTAACAATTATTCTTATAGCTCTTATCTACCTGTTTATCTAATATGCAGTTAAGGTCAGAAACTTTTCTTCCTCCAGTTCTAGTATAGTTTCTAGCAGAACACTCATGCATGCATCAGCTGAGAAAATAATTCTCATAGAATAGGTTATGGATCCAAAGACAGCATACAATTTTTTCATACATATCACTCAATGTAATGCAAGACAAAATGATAACAATGCCAATACCATAACAAAGAACCCTCAAACAAAATAGTCAAAACAGAAGAAAACTGAATATTGAAGTCATGAAATTCATGAAAACTGAATATTGAAGACCTTTGCTTACTGTGGATAATTAATTGCAGAATATATTTGCTAGGCACTTCCAGTAAACTCTTCAGCTGGTTGATAGAAGATAGATGTAACTATAAACTTCCTTTCAGTGACAACCTTGGCTCTATTTTGTACTTACCGGTTGTGCCTACACAATCATTAGTGCACTGTAATTACAGTGCATTAAGTGTAGTACCTGTAACTACATAATGAGGTACAGGTACTACACTTAATGCACCATAATCAAGGCTATTGCGCGTTAGCGCCAGCACATACTTTATTTATGACGCTAATGAGTACACTAATTCTACTGCTTATTAGTGTAGTAGCACAGGATTTGCGCAGTGTGGTAATACACAGTAGAATTAGTCTACTGCACTTAAAGCATCTCATGTAGATGTAACCCACTGCTATCTTGCATTATGCCTCCATAATGATTCCCTAGCACTGGATGAAAGAGAGTCCAAGAAATTAATTTATCTGTATGGCACATATACCACATATACAGCATAAAATATTGATTGCATTGATGACAGTGGTAGTATTCCTCTTACTTCTGTGAATCATAAAATTATAGAGAAGTAGGGCTAGAAAGGACTTTAGGAGGTCTTCTAATCCAGCACTGTTCTCTGAGCATCTAAACCCTATCTAAACCATTTCATACAAGTGTTGGTCTAACCTATTTTTAAAACTAGACTATGAACCCTGTCACACAGCTACAAGGCCACTTGTCCAAAAGAAAACAAGAATACCTTAATCTCAGATTAATTTCGCATTCCTTTAGATTTTCACTACGCCTTCCCCCTACAAAAAAGGAAGAAATATTATTTTCTTACACCGCAGAATAACTTGATTTTCATGTTATTTAGCATTCAGAGTTTGCAAAGATAATAGCAGGAGCCAGATCACTCAGGCTTAGCATTCTGTTATCTATTCAGCTATCTAATCCAGACTCCCAGAAAAAGAAACTGGACGATTTCTGGATACCTTTAATATCCTCAGATATGGTAATAGAAGAGACAAACATCATAAAGACTCCTTCATCTCTAGGGAAAAACTTTACACCATAGGATTTCCTATAAAGAACAGCTTATTTGTATTTTGGCTATTTTGTTCCATTTTTGCTCACTGTTACCTGTTAACAGACAATTAATTCAGGAAATAATGTCCTTCAAACACCTACTGTATATCATATTGATAGATTGAGTTCAAATAAAATTAAACTGAAGTGTTATAAAGGGAATATGTAGAGAGAATCTGTTTTAGTAATACCGTGTTAATGTATAATTCAGGTTAGTAGGTGCATCTACATAAGACACTTAACTTCGCATTAGCATAGTTTTCTGTGAAGTAAGCATCTACAGTAAAAGATCTGTAAAAGATGGTCGTGGGAATCCCCTTATCTCCCAGCAGCGACCCCACAGTGGTGGAGCTGGTGCCCGGAGTTCCCTTCTGGTGGGGGCTGGGGAGCTTGTTCCCTCTCCAGGTCCTCAAATGGATCTGGGGGAACAAGATTCCCAGCTTGTTCCCACCTAGCTTCATGCTTACAGAGCTGAGCAGGGAGCAGGCTTCTCTGCCCTCACAGCAGGGAGTTCCTAGCACCAACTCCATGACTGGCACCAACTCCATGACCAGAAGAATCTCCCCAGAACCCACTCTGCAGGCCTGGGTGGGGACAATATCCCAGTGCCCTGGCGGCAGGGAGTTCCCAGGCCTCCTGCAATCATGGAGATGGGTTTGAGAACAGGCTGGGGGCTGGGACCTCCTGACCAGGACAGTTCCCAGCCAGCCCCAGGCTGCGGGGGGAAACATGCAGCTTGGAGGTGGCTGAGGACTGTTCTCTTTTGGGCACCCCCCAGACAGCTTTGGGCTGTACATGCAGACCTCCCCATGCAGCTCGGGGCTGGCTGGGAACAGTTCCAGCCCAAGCTCTGTGCCCTGATTGGGCAGAGGGACATTGTTCCCCCCCTCTAGCAGCAGGCAGCCCCCCCCCCCCAGGCTATGATACAGCTGTCCCAAAAACCCTTACTGTGCAATAGCTTACTGCACAGTAAATCTGAACTGGAGTAAATGCATGTGTAAATGTGCCCAGTGACTATTAGCCAGAGAACCCAAATGTCAGGAAGCACTAATCAAAAAATTAAGGGTCTTCATCTATTTATCAGATGTTAACATTACTATATCAGTGCTTTTTAGTTTAGGAAGTAACCTTGCAGTTGCAATGTTTTGGTACAATGAAACAACTCCACTCTGCTGCCTGTGGAAACAAACAGGAGAACACAAAGAAACCTCTAAGAGAGTTTTTTATTAACTCTGTTGATTAGTGGCATGTGCCATTGATTAAACAATATAATTGAAATAAGCTGGATCAGCAGGAAGTTACTATACTCAAGAGCACAATTACGGAAATTAGTACTTAATCAGCATATTGGTTGTTGAGGGTTTCTCCCCCTCCACAGTAGATTTTTTTTACTTCTAAGGAAAACTACAAGATCAGCTTGTGCCACATCAGTATTCAACGAATAATTTAAAACTGAATGTCTGGCATATTTTAAATAATGTATCCCGGTGTTTTTGTTTTTTTCCCCTTGATACGTCTCAGAAAAAGTTTAATAATTAAAAAATATATAGATAGCCAGTGCCCAAGCCATCATATGCTTGTCTATCTTTCAAATTTTGCCATATTTTGAATTATCTGATTCTCAAGCATTAACAAATTAAGTAGGGCTGAGTCATTTTACCATAAAAATACGTAAGTGTTACTTTTTGGGGGTCAATAGTTTTTTGGGTTTTTTTCTAATGGTGCTTCGTTCATGTTCTTTGAATCCAGAATACACAGGTGCCCTCAAAACTTATCAAATTATATGAGGAGTGTCATTGTTAACCTTTGCCCCCCAAATTTTTATGCTCTAGACTTATGACTCATGTTTATCTTTTGTTTTAAATACACTTTGTTTAACTATTCTTATATTGTTCTTTCAAAATCTCAGTTTGGTTAGCTTATGTACCCTAAGCATCTGTGAAGCCTTTCTAAGTTAGTAGATATCTTTTATTGTTTGGATAATATGATACTGCATTCTGTGTGTAGATGAGTTGTTAATGAGTATTTACAAAATGGTTTGATATACTTATATTAAAAGTCTTATGGAAGTACATTTTTTTTTACTGGTTATTAATTAGAAATAGATGTAATTTTTAATTGATATAATGGTATTAATTAAAACTGTGTAAAGCTTTGGTAGCCAATTCGATTCGGATATGATTTGGCCTGATTCGATAACCAAACCTCTAAATTCAGATTGAATTGGGAAATCCGTTAGAAGGTCAGAAATAAATTGGAAGCCTCCAGATCAATTCAGAAAGGTTTCAGTGCTGATTCAAAGATTCGGTCATAGACTAAACAAGCAGCAGTCCTCAACCATTCTGGACAGGAAACAGCTACCTCCAGGTGGTTAGTCTGTTGTGGGGGCAGAAGGGGAAGGGAAGGGGTGTAGGGCGCAGATTAGTGCTCCCACAATGAAGGAAGGATTGGGGCTGGGGCTGGGACAAGCTGCCCAACCGGGGTGTGCAGATTGATGCTCCCACAGTGAGGGAGAGATTGGGGCTGGGACCAGAGCTGGGGCAAGCGCTGCCCGGGGAGGGAGAGTGGGGTGATTAATGTCTCTGTTTGCCACTGGTCTGGGAGCTGCTCATGTGGTGGCTTGTCCAGTGGCTCTCGCTCTTGCTCCTGTCACTGGCCTGAGAGGGCAGGTGGTGAGTTCATGTGGCTCAGGAACTGCACAGGGCAGGCAGAACTGGGGCTGAGCCAGACAGAAGAAAGAAAGCAGAAGGTGCTGGGAGTAGGGGTTATGCCCCCATGCCACTCACCCAGCTGGTGTGGGGTCCGCGTGAGACTGAGCCGCTGTACTGCTTCCAGATAAGCAGGGTGAGCCAGCCTGGCCTCCCCACACCTCCTGAATGAACACCGGCTTTGCCCCAGCTGGGTGAGTGGTGGCAGGACATGCAGAGGGTGGAGACATGTACCTCCAGATCAGGGCAGGGCGAGCAGGAGAGTGGGGACTATGTGGGGGCTGCAGCAAGTTTTTGGGTGGTACATGCCCCTCCTATACCCTGCTGCTACCCACCCAGCCAGGACGAAGCCACTGCTTGTCCATGAGGTGTGGGGAAGCCCAGCCAGCTCTTGCTGCTGCATGCCGCTTGTCCAGAAGGAGCATGGGGGCTCAGTCTCACACTGGCACCACACTGGCTGGGCTACCAGTGGCAGGGCATAGCCCCCACTCGTAGTGCCTTCTGCTTTTCACCCAGCACATCCCCAGGCTTACCTGCCCCAGGCAGATCCTAGGATACAAGCCCCTTCCACATGCCCTCTCAGACTGGTGGTGGGAACAGTGGCAAGAGCTGCCAGACAAGCTGCCACATAAGTAGCTCCCAAACCAGTGGCATGAGCTACCTCACCCACTCCCTGGCCAGTACCGTGCTGTGGACAGCAAGCCCCCACTGCTGGGCAGTGCTTTGCAGGGCAGGTGGAGCCAGGAATGCACTCTCGGAGACTAACCCCAGTTTCCCACTGCTGGGCTGCACATCATGAGTCAGGTGGAGCCAGAGCTGCACTCCAGGTGGCTAACTCTAGCTGCAGCCCAGAGCACAGCCCTGGCTCTGCTCATCCCACAGAGTGCAGCCTAGCAGTGGTGGCTAGCCACCTGGAGCACAGCCCTGGCTCCACCATCCCTACAGAGCACAACTCAGCAGCAGGCAGCTGGGGATAACTTCCCAGAGTGCAGCCCAGCCCAGGCTGCCCCACACAGATATGGAGGCACATGCCCACTGTCATGTTGTCCTAGACCAGCCACGCACAGCGGTGGGAGCTTCCCTCCTCAGTCTTGCACTCCCCACCCTGGCTGGGTAGCTTGTCCCAGCCCCAGCCCCAATTCCTCCCTTGCTGTGGGGTATTGATCTGCCCCACCATGCTCTTTCCCTCCCCCCTCTGCCCACCCCAACAGATATAACCAGCTGGAGTCCAGCATCAAGGACCGCTGCCTGTTTAGTCTATGGCTGAATCTTTAAAGCGGTGCCAAATCTTCAGATCCAACTTGGATGAATCAAATCAGGACAGTGAATTGAATCACTAAATCTAATCACTGTCCCTCTAAATTGGCTGAATGTGAATCTAAATTGGATACTTGCCACTTACACAGACCTAGAATGTATAAATTCAAACAAAATACCCCTAAAGTTACAATTTAAACAAGTGATTAATCTCAAATAGTTATGACTACAAAGCCCTTAGCTCTTTGGTCACATTAATATCATAGATAATTCAGAGGACGCTTCGTCTTACTTTTATAATATTTTTCTTTTCATTTTTAATTGGGTATTCTAGATTTCCATGTCACGCTACAAAAAGGATATCAATAACTATGTCAAAATGTTGTCAGTTCAGAAAGGTTTCCTGAATTACTCAGACCAGAATATGGAGAGTAAGATTCTATACTTATTTTTCAGACCAGTAAAGAGAAGTATAGAGGATGAAAAGGGTCAGGTTATGGTAAATATAAGTCTAGGGTACATGTGAAATGTGTATGACACACCCACTGTATGGAATATCTGCCAGCTTTGATTTGGTGAAATTGGTTGACAAGAATAATTTTTAGGTAAACCCACCTTTTAATTTTCATTTTGTGCATTTGTGAAACTGCAGTATTGGGATTTGCCGAAATACTCAGAACTTTAGGAACTCTTAAACCTATCATATATGTATATCTGCAGTTTTGAGATTTGACAAAGAGGATGGAGCTGGACTGTTCTCAGTGGCAACAGATTACAGTACAAGCAGCAATGGTCTCAAATTACAGCAAGGGAGATTTTGTTTTGATATTAGGAAAACCTTTTTTACTAGGAGAATGGGGAAGCACTGGGACAAGTTACCTAGACAGGTGGTGCTTACTCCATACTTGGAATTTTAAGGCCTGGATCAACAAAGCACTGGCTGGAATGATCTAGTTGGGGATGGTCCTGCTTTGGGAAGAGGTTTGAACTAGATGATCTCCTAAGGTCCTTTCCAACCCTAATTTTCTATGATTCTATGATTTTTTTTTCATTTTGATAAGTAATCACCAAGTAAATGTATTCCACACCAAAAACTTAAAAAAGGCATTTTGAAATCAATCACACACTCTCTGATAACACTGGCATAGAATAGTATCCTGATTTAAATGCTTTTCATTTATAGATCTTAAAGCACTTTGTGAAGGCAACTCCTCAATTTACCAGTATGGAATCGAGGCACAGAAAGGCAAAGTGACTCAGTTAAGATCAAACAGCTGGTCACTGGAAGAGTTCCAATTTCTAGTTCTGAGTACCTGGTAATAGTAACTAGTCATTAAGTACCAACTCATACAGAAGTTTGTCATGCAGAAACAAATTTAATGACTTTCCAAATTTCTTTGTTTCAGAACATCTACTTTGCTTTTTTTACAAGTGTCTGAAAGAATGCGTCTCATTTCTATTCAAATGAAATGTTTCATTCTTTAGGAAACCACTTTTATTCATTCAACTGAAAGGCGAGGGAGGGGGAAAACATTTGGATTGACTACATTTTCCCAACTTATTGTTTTAAAATTCACATAGCCCTATTCTGTTAATTTTACACACTGATATACAGAAAACTCTTCCCTGTATGAAAACTGGGCATTTATAAAGAAAAGTAATGGAAAACAACATGCAAGTATGTCAGTATTATCTATATAAAATCATATCCATCAATTGTGTATATTTAATGTTCTTACTGAAGTAGAATGGTTCAGATTGGCTCTTTGGTTCAGTTGCTCTGGCTCTCTGTGTTTGGGATTTGCCTGCTAGGTACAGAGCCAGAAGGTTGTAAATTTAAGTCTGGTTGTGGGCCCAGAGCTCGCTCTGAACAGGGGTGTGCATGAAAATGTTTTTGTGCATTAGCAGGTGCATCATGAATAGGTCCAGGGAGGTGATACTTCCCCACTATGCGGCATTGTTCAGGCCACAGTTGGAGTACTACGTCCAGTTCTGGGTGCCACAATTCAAGAGGGATGTGGACAAACTTGAGAGGGTCCAGAGGAGGGCCATATGAATATGGATGTATATGAATAGGGGCCTTCAGGTAAGACCCTACAAGGAGAAACTGAGGGACCTGCATCTCTTCGGCCTCTTCAAGAGAAGGTTGAAAAGGGGTCTTGTGGCTGTTTACAAATTCATTGTGGGACGGGGAGGAAGCAAGAAATTGGAGATGTTCTGCTTACCACGGCACCCCTAGGAATAACCAGGAACAATGGCCACAAACTGACAGAGAGTAGATTTAGGTTGGACAACAGGAAAAACTTCTTTACAGTAAGGGTGGCCAGAATCTGGAATGGGTTTCCAAGGGAGATGGTGCTCTCACCTACGTTGGGGGGTCTTTAAGAGGAGACTGAACAAGCACCTGCCTGGAGTCATATGACTCCAGTGTTCTTTCCTGCTCAGGGCAGGAGCAGGAAATCTAATCTCGATGATCTGTTGAGGTCCCTTCTGACCCTAACAACTTTGAAACTATGAAAGTGTCATTTCTTAATAAAAATCTTATGTACTAACACATGATCAACACAACATATCTGAAAATATGAAAGGAAAAGATTTTCTGTGCTCTCTTTTATTAGACAAGCTTACGGTCATCAAGTTTCTATGTTTTTCAAAAGCTTGGTCAACAACTCCTGCAACTATGCAGTTGTTCTAATAAAAGATAGCACAATTATCACCATCATATGTACTTCCTGGACCCTCTTGGCTATAATGATTCTTCAACTATGCTTTAAAAAATACAGAATTATTTTTGAACAAGCAGCTATGTATTTTTCTTTATCTGCAGTGGACAAGTCTTTTAGCTATTTACTAGTGTTGAAGAGAAGTATTATGTCCAGGTTGAATACATCTGCTAGGTATGCCAGAGACAATGAGCCTTAACATGTTGCCAATTTAATTTACTGGAAGGTTAATAGCTGACCCAGCAGAACAGATGTGATGAAGTACCTGTTGACTAGTGTGTTATATGACTTCCAGTTCTTCCCTTCAGTCCAAAACCGCATTCACTCAATGATTGGTGGAGCAGTGTGGAAATTATATTACAGCACAAATCTTTAATTTTGGCTAACGAGGAAATAAGGTCAAGTAAAATTGCTAATATAATTTTACAAGCTAATTCCTGTTAGAAGGAAATGTCTCAGGGGCACTAACTCTTTCCTATAGCTTATATCTTAAAATATTTCTCTAATTAAAATAACACTTTAAACATTGAGACATCTGGTATTATTCAAGGTAACATTTTCTTTCATTGTAAAATCACTATATTAGATGTAGTATCAAGAAGTGTAGTATTTTAGAATTGATATAATGGTTTGAACGTGTGTGTCGCGGCGCACCTCGCTGCACCACTCCTTGTGAGAGGAAAACTGCTGGGGAAAACCCCAGCAGTGAGATAATGAGCACAACTGAGGATTGCTGAGGCAACTGAGAAGAGTCAGCTGACCTAGGGGGCAGGGACTATAAAGCTCAGAGCCAGAGTCAAGCTGGTAGTCCTCTGCCAGCAGCCAGAGAGGCAGGAGCTCTGAGAGACAGAGAATGTGAGGGCAGCTCATGAAAGCTCCAGAGGCTGGAGCAATGATGTTAAGTTGGAGCCAGGAGGCTTATGCTGTTATGGCCAGGTGCCTTGTGTTTGAGTTACAGCCAGAGGCTTGTGTTTTGTTTTGTTAGTGATTGTTTACACCGGTGGTTTGGGCAAGGCTGTAAGGGAAGGAGGAAGCCTCAGGGGAAACCCACAGTAGTGTGGGGATTCCGGCGGCAGTGGGGCGCAGTAACCTCAACAGGGACCCCGGCAGTATGGAGATCCTGGCGCCTGGGAGGGTGCGATTCAGCACCAGTTTGGGCACAGCAAGCCCCAGAGAAGGGGCAAGCATTGAAGAAGCCCAGTGGGGCACAGCAAGTGCCAGAGAGGGCGCAGCAACACGGGGTGCGGAGACCCCAAGCCCATGAGGGGCAGTATTGTTGAGAGGCCTGAGAAGGGACTGCATTGAGAAACCCATAAGGGGCAATATGTGAGAAGCCTTAGATAAGGGGCAGTATTTTAAGGAGCCCACGCCAGGCAGCATTATTGAGAAGCCCTGTGGGGCACGGTGAGCCCTGGAGAGGGGAGCGCCATTCGTGAAGCCCAGACGAGGGGCAGTAGTATTGAGAAGCCCAGACGAGGGGCGGTACTATTGAGGAGCCCAAGAAGGGCAAGTCAAGGAGCGAGCACAGCATTAGGCTTGCACGGCACTAGACCCCAGCCAGGGGCAGGGTGCTGCAGTGGGCTCAGAGACCGGGGTTAGCAACACAGCGCCTCCAAAAGAAACGGCAAGTGCTGTGATGATCCCCTGGTTGAAAAGGGTATAGTAGCACAGTACACCCAGCCTAAGAAAAGGGTAGTCGTGCGGTGGGCCGAGAAGATCGGTGGCTCACAGGGTGGCCCCAAAGAGGGGGTGGTGATGAGACAGCCCACGAGGGGCAATATTGATGAGACGGCCCATGAGGGGCAACATTGATGAGCAGCCCTAGAGGAGAGGGGGCACTGACAGGAGGCCCAGAGCGGGTGAGAATATAGAGACGGTCCGGGGTGCCTGGAGGGAACCCACCATATGGGGGACCATTCCGGCAGGTCCGAGAGATCGCAGGGACGAAGGTTCCTATACGCCGTGCCCAAGGCGGTAGAAGGCAGCCTCCCATCTTATACTTATTAAGAACAAAGACATGGCAGGTGAGAACTGAGGGTGCCTTGGGCCAGACTAGGCATGGGTGAAGGGCCTTCAGGAGATTACGGCTCTCCTGAGGGATGCTGGCTGTGACAGTATGAATCCCTGGAGCACTTTTTTATCTTCTTTTGTGAAATTTAGTATAGAAGAAAATCTGATCCACTACTGTCAATACTCATGACCTTTCAAATTGCTTGTAAAAACATGTGATTTTTTTATATACTTTATCCATTTTTTTTATTTTCCATTAAAGTTAACAGTATATGAAATCATAAATGCTATAGTTGTAGTTAAAGTATATTATAGTTGTGATTTATTTTCTGTAACAAGACCCTAGGAAATGGTTTATGATTTGATAATGTAGCTCTTGGTTAGCTAGATAATTGAATGAGTAGACCCAAATATTCCTGCTTCCTATCCCTGCACTAGAGGTAGTTGAAAAATTGAGACTATCTACCTCCTACATTTCAACAAGTAATCAATTCTTTTCCTATTAACAGCAAACTTTTTTGTCTCTCTGATTCTGAAAGCCTCAAGTTTGGAATAGAATCATAGAAAATTAGGGTTGAAAGAGACCTCAGGAGGTCATCTAGTCCAACCCAACACTCAAAGCAAGACCATCCCCAAATAGATCATCCCAGCCAAGGCTTTATCTAGCTAGGTCATAAAAACAGCACAACCTCTCTGGGTAACTTATTCCAGTGTCTGACTACCTTCTTTATGAGAGGTTTTTTTTTCCTAATAGCTAACCTTAACTTCCCTTGCAACAACTTGGGACCATTGTTCCTTGTTTTGTCAGCTTATACTACAGAGAACAGTCTAGCCCCATCTCCTTTGAAACCCCCTGGTTGAAAGTTGCTATGAAATGTCCCCCTTCAGTCTTCTTTTCTCCAGACTAAATAAGCCCAGTTTTGTATTCCTTTTCTCATAAGCAGGGATTCTGGTTTTCTCTGATTTTAAAAAATCCCAAATTTTCGAATATAAAAAAATAACCTAAACACCACATTTTTCTGTGATTAAAATGAAATATAATATGAAATATTATATAATGAAGTTTATATGTATATGAAATATATAAATTATATATTGTATATAATTCTATATATTGTAAAGTATATATTAATAAAATTTAATTGTGTGTGTGTGTGTGTGTGTATATATATGTATGTATATATATATATATATATATATATATATGTGTATATATATATATATGTGTATATATATATATATAGTTCATTTTATTTTTATACATATTAGTGGCAGTTTTTAAAAAATCCAAGAATCTACATTTTTCTGTGATTAAAATGAACTCTCTCTCTCTGTGTATATACACACACACACACACACACACACACACACACACACACCAGTGACATTTGTATTTTAATCACAGATATAGAGGCATTTCATTTTAATCATGGAGAAATGTGTATTTGTTTTTATTTTGTTATATCTGAAAATTGGGGATTTTGTTTTTATCATAGAAAACCAGGAACACTGCCCATATGGCATGTTGTCCACCCCAGGCTATTTTTATTGCCCTCCACTGGAATTGCTCCAATTTGTCCACATACTTTCTGTAGTGGGGGGACCAAAACTGGACATAGTACTCCAGATGCGGCCTTATCAGTGCTGAATAAAGGGGAATAATCAATTCCTTTGACCTTCTGGCTATGCTCCTACTGAAGCCCAGTGCCATTAGCCTTCTTTGCCACAAGGGAATATTCTTTATTGTCAACTGTAACCCCTAGATCCTTTTCTGAAGAGCCACTTCTTAGCCAATTGGTCCCCACTTGTACTGTTGTATGGGATTGTTTTGTCCTAAGTGCAGGACTTTGCGCTGCTTCTTCTTGAACCTCATAAGATTTCTTTTGGTCCAATCCTCCTGATTGTCTAGGTCTCTCTGAATCCTATCCCTACCCTCCAGTATATCTGCTACTCCCTCCAGCATCTGCAAACTTGCTGAGGATGTACTCCATCCATTTTCCAGTTACTTGATAAAGATATTGAACAAAACCAGGCTCAGGACTGACCCCTGGGGCATTCCACTTGATACTTGCTGCTAACTAGAAATCAGTCCATTGATTACTACCCTCTGATCCAGCCAGTTGTCTATTGACTTTACAGTCCATTCATCCAACCCAATCTTCCTTAGCTTGCTTGCAGGAATGTTGTGGGAGACCATATGAAAAGCCTTGCTAAAGTCAATGTATATCACTTCCACTGCTCTTCTTACAGCTACAGAGCCAGTCATCTCATCATAGAAGACAATCAGGTTGGTCAGTCATGACTTGCTCTTGCTGAATTCATGCTGACTGTTCCTAATTACCTTCTTCTCCTCAAAGTGCTTAGAAATGAGCACCCTGAGGACCTGCTTCATGATTTTTTTTTTTTATAGACACCTAGAATTTGATTTTCACAAATTTCAAATACTAACAACTTCAGTGAATGCCTACTTAGCCTCTGTGAAAATCAGACATTAGGTAATCAAAATGTATGCTCAAAATTGGTGAAAATTTAGTCTTTTATATGTGCCTTCTGTCTTATCTCTTTTGAAATAGGCATTCCATATTGATTGTAAAATGTTTTGATATTTCCAAATGGGAGTTGCTATAGAAATATAGAATACTATGTATTTCATTTTCAACTAACAGCCTAAGGACTTTGTAGAGACTCAGACAGGTAATCCTTTAAGGATGCATATAGTTCAGTTTGGAGGCACTGAGGAATCTTAATGGGCGTGAGGGTCTGTACAATTAGTGGTCTTTGCAGGAAGAAGACTTAAAAATTTTCTTATATCCAGCCCTGATTTATATAACATATTTACTTTTTGTTTCCTTAGTTACATTTTCATTTTTCTCAATAATTTTTCACGTTGATCTCTTGACTAAGTTTGTTGCTTCTTAGAAGTTAAACACTCAAAAACTGCTCATAACATTTGGCAAGAGTTACAGTGTACCTTGAGAACAATATAAAAATGTTCTCTTGGATGTAGTTTTTTCCCCCCAGATTTGTTTTTTCTTTCTATATTTATAGAAACAGAAAATAATATTGCAGAGGTTTTTGAAAGGAAAATTGTCTCGGCATAAAAAAACAAACAAACAAAATATCTACATTTGTTGGCTTGAGGCACTAGAATTTTTATTAAAACACTTTAATACATTCTACACATTAGGTGATAACCTTTGAACTATTTATGTATGGTCGTAGAAATGTCACGTGGCCTTAGAGCTGATTATTTTCTCATGTTCTTATTTAAACTATGCAACCTCATTTCTTCTGGTGAGCTGAGAATCAAATTAAAATCTTTTTAGTCAGAGGCTGATTCTTTTTTGTATGTATGAGCATCAGCCCTTTCTTGAATACTGCCCAAGGAAATGATGGTTGAAGGTTACCTTTGACATGGCTTCAAGGATCTGATGCACATTGTTCCCTGAATCATTTCCTGAAGCATGTTGTATATTTTTCACATGAACTGTCTGGACAGTTATACTCAAATGGTTGATTGGCTTTGAAAAAAGGTGAAAATGAAAATGGAAGGAGAGAGAGACTAAATAGTGAGTAGAAAGAATAATCAAAATGCCGTTGAAAGATGAGGCAGATGTGAATAGATGAGAAGACAATTTGCCTAATACATTCAAACTAGATTTGGCCATGAAGGCTGAAATTAATGAAACTCAAGCCACATTAGTGATATGCATTATCATTTGATATGCATTATAATTTACCACTCTTTACAATAATTTTCCCCCACTTGAATTATGAATGCTTCTCAGTACAGAATTTACCTTATATTCATAGATAACATATGATTTACATAGTATTAGATATTCCAAATAGAAAATGGTATGATAAATAGGCATTTTTTAGGATTATTAAAATCCGTTAGTTTAAGATTATATTCTTTAAGTTATTACTTAATTACTGCCCCATACCTATTTCTTTATTGTGACTGTATCTCATACATCAGTGTCATTTTATGTAGAAGCACCTTCTTTTGATGTAGAAATGCAAGACAGTGAGGACGTGTTACTCACACTTCTATTATTTATCTGTCTTAGATAAATTGACACATTTCCCATCATAGCATAGGGTTGTTGTATAAAGCTGCTGAAATCCTCTGAATTTCTGAATAAAGACATTCACACATGATTCATACACAGAATGCTGACAAAATTAAAAATATTCATGTCCTACACAATATTTCCGCTAAGGAGCAGTGGTCCATGAGTGCACTGCCTCAGTTCAGCGAACTTACCTAAGGGGGGCTGAGGGATGGAGGGGTGGAGGCTGGAGCTGGGGGCTGGGGCTGGACCCTGGAGGCCAGAGGCTGGGGCCAGGAGCCAGGGGCTGGAGGCTGGGGCCGGGGGCTGGAGCCAGGGGCCAGGGGCTGGAGCCAGAGCCTGGTGCAGGCTCCACTGGCTCTGGGGAAGTACTCCGCTTCCCTGCATCAGGGCCGAGGAGTGAAGCACTTCCCTGGAGCTGGCAGAGCCTCCATCCCTGCCTTGCCTCACTTCGGGGAGAAGTCGCTGCCTGCCCCAGTGAGGCTCCATCTGCTCCAGGACACTGCCCTGCTCCCTGGCCCTGATGCCACATGCCTCCTTGGTCCCCAAGGTAATGCAGGGGAATGGAGCAGTGTCCTGGAGCCAACAGAGCCTCACTGAGGCAGGCAAAATTATGAATGTTTCTCAGGGCAAATTTGGCTTATGTAAATTAAAAACACATGCTCTTATCTAGTATTAATTATTCTGAATGGAAAATGGTATGATTAATACGCCTGTTTTTAACAGTGGTGATATGTAGCGGGTGCATGGGGGTGCACATGCATCCCCTGGGAGCACTGTTGCACCCCCTGACAGCCAGCATTCCCCACTATGGGAAGGGGTGGGGGGCAGGTGGTAGCACTGGTGCCCCCCCCACAAAGTGCTGGCTGGGGATTGTGGGTGCTAGGGGAAGCGCCACTGGCACGTCCGGGAACAACCCTGGCATTTCTGGCCATGCCGCTGGTACTTCTGGGTTGGCGCGATCAGCCGCGGGGGGACCCCACCCCACGGGTCACTGACTCAGGAGGCTCCAGTTACCCATGGGGGAACAGTCTAACACTTTTTTCTTTTTTGATATCCAGCTCTTTATCACAAGCGTCTTCATATGCTGTACAGTTTGGGATTAAGAGCTCAGTATTCACTGCCAAGTACCCCCACATTTGTCACACCAGTTTTCAAACAAAACCAGAATTTGGAAATTCTGGTCAAGGAACATCTGCTTAAATAGGTGATAAAGATGAGATGATAAAGGTATGCAAGACAGTAAAGTCAAATTTAAAGTTTCACAGCAAAAGGATTTTTATTGTGGGGAGGGTGTATATATGTATCTACATATATATACAGAGAGAGAGAGGGTATAAAGTGTGTGTGTGTGTGTGTGTGTGTGTGTGTGTGTGTCTATGTAAACAAAATTGGACAGAAGCTAAGTTATGTAGTCCCAGAAGAGTAAGAATGGTTCATTAAGTATTACTAAGAACCTGAATTTATGTTGGTTTTTAATGTAGTTTTGATCAGACTAAAGTTAATTGGATAAGAAAGTCTTGAACCTGAAAAAATGCCTGCCTTGCAATCAATAATTATTTAATTGAAATGTTAAATTGTCTTATTAAATCCTTGTCTAGTGCTTATTGATCACTGCAAACACTTAGTGAGGGCTATGTTTTAAAATCAAAACCTGGACCTCAATAGAGATCAAAATTACTCTACAGTAAATAATTACTAATGGAGGAGTGAATCAAAGTCAGAAAGAGAGAGGCTGGATATTTAAAAAAGAATTATGTTTTCATGGACTCTGACAAAGTTTTGTCAACAAATTAAAACCTAATCAGGTGTTATAGGGTGAACTGTCTCTGGTATCATGAAGTCATTGGATTTATGAGTATCATTTATGCTTGTATCCTACATTATAGATTAGATTTGTGGATTTTACTCCATTTTGTGCACTGCTTGAAAACCAGCATGAGTTAGTATATATATAGCAAGGCAAGAACAAGATTGATTGTTTCTCTCTTTGGGAGAGAGAAACACAGGAGTCATCCAGCCAACTCCCAAGGAATAATGATTTGTGAATAATACTTTCTAGCAATGCTTGATTTGTAATTTTGTATGCGAGTGCATCCTGGTTGCCATATGAGTTCCAAGTATCATAACTAGAGATCCTGGTTTTCTCTGATTTAAAAAGAAATCCCCAATTTTTGGTTAAAAAAGAGTAACCCCAAATCCACATTTTTCTGTAATTGAACTGAAACATCACTATATATATATATATATATATAGATTGATTGATTAGTAGTGTAATCAAATCACAGAAAAATGTGGATTACTTTTTTTTAAACAAAATTTGGGGATTTTTTTTAAATCAGAGAAAACCAGGATGCCTGCATGATCATAACTAAGTGTATGAAAGGAAAATAATGTCTTCAGGAAGAGAAGAGCAGGAGTGAGATGCAGGGAGATCATGAATTCTATGCAGGATACTGAGTCAGATCCAAAAATATTGAGAAGACTGAGGGAAGACCTTAGGTGCAGGTGTTTTTGTGTAGTTACATAGCTTTTCTTAGTAGCTATGTATTAGTGATTGTGACGGGTCCATCCCCAGGCCTGTCTAATGTAGGCCTGACCCTCTGTCTCTGGGCTACCTACCCACCTATCTCACCTGCCGTGCCTTCATGGAACAATAATTATGATGTTACACAAGTGAGAGGCTGTCCATTTATTACCCCAATGGTAGGGGTCACTATCCACAGCTCCAAACCTCCCCTACATGGTGACCCATGCCTTGCACATGGTATATAAATGTTGACCTGCACCCTAGGGTGTTAGGTCGGCTCACTCTCAGTCACCGTGCTCCCCCACCCCCAGTTCTGGGGTCTGCCCACCCCCTATCACTGTGCCTCTTGGCACTGGGGTCCGACCCCTGTCTCTGCACCTCCTGGTGCTGCGCCCCCTGGCACTGGGGTCCAATCACCCCTGTCATTGTGCCTCCTGGCACTGAGCTTTACACAGCAGTTTGCCCCAATGAGGCCTCCTTCTCTTCAAATTGCCACAGCCCAGTCCACCAAATAAAATAATAGCATAAATATGAGCCCCTGGGCTATAACATAATACACAGGCCATAGTCCTACATAGTCCTACAAGCCACACTCTCACGCCTTAAAGCTCCAAATTGCTCCTCAGGTACTGATTGTCCCCCAGCTCTGGGTATCTTGTAGACTCCTGGAGCCTCATTAGCCACAGCAACAGTCTGGCCAGCAGCCACAGTGTTCCTGGGTAGTTTGGCCATGCAGGAACTCTCTTCCCCTGGCTGTTTGCCAGATACCTCCTCCTGCCAGCCTTGGCCCTGGGGTTTATATGTGCCCAGAGGCCTATCCCCTTCCTGTCAGCTGGCTGTCCTAGGTGGTTGGGATATTAACCCCTACTCTCCTGGTGCTTAGTGTTCCTGTAAACTTACGTCTTAAAGGGGCAGCCCAGCCTCTTAGTAAGAGGGCTAGCATTCTCTGTTACAGTGGTGTTTCATTTTAATCATGAAAAATCATGGATTTTGAGTTACTTTTTTTAAACCAAAAATTGGGGATATATTTTTTATCAGAGAAAACCAGAGTCCCTGGTAATTAGCTACTGTGACTAGGTTCCTTACTGTGTCTGAACTGACTTATTCAGACGTTGACATGGTTTAAAGCTAAGATGAGTGTAGGTTGGACCCATTTCTGGAAAAGCATGGGGCTGGAACTCTTGTGGGGAACTCAAACACAGGATCTTTTGTGTGAACATGTGAAGCTTTTCTTTCATTTCTATAGCCAGGCTTACCTAGATTTGCAAATCTAGATGTGACAAGAGCAACATTTATTTGAGGAAAATTCTTGGAACAATGAGCTGATATAGGATTTGAAGACTTTAGGACTTGCTGGAAAGCCTGAGCTATCCAAGAAGGATTCAGTCTTGAGAAACCTCCATGGATTTCAGTCTTGAGACATGGTATGCATGTCAGGGCAAAGGTTGGTGACCATTAGTGGTAACCCCTTTCCTGTGACAGGTGATGGCAAAGGAAGATGCATCTTAGGCCGATGCAAGGACTTGCAATCTTAATTCAGACATTGATTTGATTTTGAAATGTAGGAAACTTGTTTAACTTCCTTTAAATTTAGCACTAAGACTAAGGTTGCTGAACAGGTTAATTAAGAACTTTTTATAACTTCTCATTGATTGTCTATTTCAGAGAAGACCTTCAGTAACTCATATATATTTTTATAAAAATGGTACTCTTTCCATATCTACTAGAGGACTTGAATTTCCACTTATTCCTACGTTTACTTTCCTTGGAGAGTTTTGAATGATGGAGTGGTAATATCTTGCATATGGAAAGCTAGTGTATCCTTTGGCAGGATGACAAAACAAGTATGAAAACAACTGTAAGGACATGAGTCTTAGCCAGCGTATAAAAAGCACATCTGTCGACTGGAGAAGTTCCAGCAAAGGCACCTTCACACTCTACTCTGAACAATGTGGTATATAGACTGATGAGTTATGTAGTCTTGCACTAATGCTTACTTGAAGCATTAATAATGAATTCCCAGCTGTGTTGGATTGAACACATAAGGCAGAATTCTATTTCACTTTATATGCTCAAATATCAGTTTCCCAGCAGTATAAGGGCATCTATGCATGTGCTCTGGGTGTGGTGGAGGGTGATTTAATCAGAACAGCTCCATGAGCTGCTCTTATTAAAGTGCCCAGGAAATTTCATGTATCAGAGTCCCTGTGCTTGAAAATGGTAGCAGGGCATTTTATCTACAGCTCATTCAACAAGCTTTAAATAAAGCAGCCCTGCCATTTTGAATTCCAGGGATGCTGATACACTAGATGCAGAGGCTAGCTGAGGCGCTGTAATTACCATGCTCCAGCAGACTTGATTAATCAAATGTGCTCTGGTGCACTGTAATTAAAGTGTCTAAAGAAGCCTCTGTGCTTGTGTATATGCTCCCTTAGTGACTAGCAAGTGTCAGGTGGAAGAGGAAGAAGGCTCTCACGTTTTAGCCACGATGGCTGAGTGATGAGGGCACTTGCCTAGGAACAAGAAGATCCAGCTTTTAAGTTCCTGTCAGTCAGTATGTATTTCTCCAGCTTCCCAGCACAGGGATCAAGCACTCTACCACACCACAGTTTTAGCCATTATCTACTTTGACTTGCTTTGGAAGCTAGCTTTGTAGGAGGTCAAGAGATGACACAAGAAAACAGGAGCTTAGCTTAGAGATGGTTGCTGTCCTTAAAAGAGCCACATCCTGGCTTTTAGTGCAGACCCCTGTTCCCATTGGGACAGAAAATATGAATGCTAAATTAAAAAAGTAGTGATCCAGCTTCAAGAGAACAACTGGAGGAGGACTTGGTTAATGCCTCACCTGTGGCCCGTTAGTTAGCTGTTCTAGGAAATTATAAATGTTTTGGTTCAGCATCCCTCCCCGCACCTTGAAGTGAGCATACTTTAAAAGATTAGTTTCCTGCATCTTAGGCAGTAGCTCTTACTGATAAGCTACCAGGACTAAACCATAGGAGATTCTCTCCCTGCATTTAACAGCCACTAACTATGAGTTTTTGCTACTAGAATTTTGTATTTTTATGGAAAGTACATAATGCATGACTGCCCAGTAGCTGTATGGACATGTATATCTCCAGATGCATTGGGGAAAAGTATTGCAAAATCTGAGTAAGCATCAGAAATGCAGCTTACATGACTGAAAAACTGCCATTTGGGGGATGTAAAGTGAAACAGGATTCTGCCAAGGAATGCATAATGCAGCTCCTTTACAGTAAAGCTAAGTGCAGGGAGATGAGCATTGTTGCTCAAGAAAGCACTCTTAGGACATCCTACTTGTGCACTTGATCAAGTGTAACCTACAAGCTAATGTTTTTGTCCTCTTATCCTAAAACAGGAAACAATAGAGTGACAAGGTAAGTGAAAGTATAAATCTTTTCTGAACTGAAACCTCATGTCCTCTAACAGAAAAAGTGTTCAGCACAAAAGGTGTTTCGGCTTCAGCAGTAAATTACACATGAATGACACTGCAAATTATGTGACAAAAGATGGCTCTCATGTATCAGCCTGCACGGTCACCTTCACATCCACTCACTTGATCTACCATTCCCACTATCAGCCTATGAGGGTATCCCAGTGCTGATGACAATGACTCCACTTACCTAATTTAAATTATCAGAAAGATAAATCTAGATGTGGGCATCCACCCAGCACTAGCCTTCACAGGGGACATGAATTATTGGAAGTCGAAGTCAGAAGGCCCCGTTACCCGCCCCCACAAAAAAGAACTTTTGACAAGATATTAAATGATAAAACAAATAAAAATGCCTCTAAATATTAAAGCCCTTCTTCAATGGCCTTTAAAATTAACATAAGGTGTTATTGACTTCAGTGATTTTTGTATTAGTTCATATGAAGACTGAAGAATGGGAGACAAACATTAGAAAAATCTGGAAGATCTTCCAAAATTGATACAAGAATTAACTCAGATACAAGTGAAAGATGAAAGTTTGTGAATGCAGGATGAATGCAGTTTTAAAATATTCTGCCCCTCCAATTTTCCAAGACAGTTTCTTCACTATCATTGTTTTTCAAAAAATGTCAGACCTCTAAGGTGTTTTCAGTTTTGCTCTGATTCACAAAAGCAGCTTTGTACATGCTCAACTTTATGTTCATAATTAGTCTAATTTATTTTAAATGCACTGGTGAATATGCTATTAGGGGGGTGGAGTAGGGAGAACTTGTTTACCATATAACTGCCAGGAATGTAAAATCTATTCTTCCATAGCTCTGTTGGAAGATCACTGGGAAGGATGGGTGGAGGCATAGCATGGAAAGAATGCATCCAGGGCACAGGAACAGCAACAAGCAGTAGCTGATTTAGTTCTCCACAGGAAATGGAGTTTCCTGATGCTTTGAGGAAATTGCTAATCCATTTTTTCATTGCTGAAGCCTGTGCCCAGAGGGCAAAAAATGCTAATTCTGGTGGGAAAAAATGGAAGTAAATTTTCCTCAGCAGCAGTGGCAAACGTTACTGATATTCTACAAAACTATGATTCCCAAAATACCTTGTGCTAAGACATATTTGACGTGAGCAGCTGAATTATTATGATCATTATTAGGGCTGTCCAAAGCTTTGGGTGCTGATTCTAGTTGGAAGAGATTCGGCCCAATTTGGTGATCGAATCACTAATCTAAATCAAATCAGGGGACCAATAAAAAGGTCCAAAACAATTCGAAGCCCTCTGACTCTATTTGGAAAAGATTTGGAGAGTTTCTGTGATTTGGGCAGATCCCGCCTGCTGCAGCAGATAGCTGGACCCGGACTCCAAACTGGTAAGTAGGAGTCAGGGGAGGGGAGGCTGGACGAGTGGAGAGAGGACCATAGGAGAACCTCTGCCAGGCCCCATCCCCTGCCTTCTCCCCTAGCCCCACCCCCCCTTGGCTGCCTCCCAACCCAGCTCCGGCTCTTTAAGAAAAAAAACACAACCCCGAACTCACCGGCTCCTGTAGCAGCTTGGGGCTTCTGGGGGCTCCTGCAGAGCCCCCCCCATACAGCATAGAGCAGTAGGGGGCATCAGGGATCGACCCCCCCATCAGGCAGGAATGGTGATTTCAGGGCTTTTTTGTTTTGTTTTTTCTTAAAGGTCCAGAGGTGATGTGAGCAGCCATGGGGGTGGGGCTGGGAGAGCAGGCTGGGGGAGAACTTATGGCAGAACCCCCCATGCAGCGTGGGGTACTGGGGGGGGCAGCGTGGATCACCCCCCTCAGGCAAGGCAGCACCTGGTGAGCGGGGACATTTTTTTTTTAAAGTGGTGGGAGATGAGATGGGCAGAGCATCCATTGCCAGGCTGGGAGAGTGGGCAGGAGATGGGGCCTGTGTGATTCAGAGATTCGGCTGATTCAGTAGCAACTGAATCTCTGAATCAGATTCATCTAAATTGATTCAGGACAGTGATTCAAATCACCAAATTGAATCACTATCCCCTGAATCAGACAAATCTGAAGTGAATACTAGCCACTTTGCACAGGTTTAATCATTATCTTTAATTAAGTGATTAAAAATATTAACCCTTAAAGCTCTTTCCTTTATCTTTTCCCTTTTAATTCTTTCTCTATATTTAGAATGATGCTTAGTAAAATGTAATGGTTGTTAACAAAGAGAAAAGGAAGCCAAGTTTTAAATGGTTTGAATACAAATGATCATGGACTGCTAGCACAGAATATGAACATTCAAACTTTTTATTAAAAGCAATGGATTTCATGGGTGTGCCTGCCTGGCCTCAAACGTCTTGTCTCAAGTGGCTTTGGCCTGGATGTATATGGGTATCCACCTTGCTGTCACCGGTGACCCTTCAAGGAGGGTTTGCTCCTGATGCAGTCCTCCCCTATCTTGCCTGCCACAACTTTGGATCTTAATACGTGGGGGGGGGCTGGTTCAGGACTCTTCAGATTCTCTCACTGGCAGCTGTTTTCTTCAGCAGATTTCTGCGAGGCTCCACCTCCCCTCTACCTCAGCCTATACCCAGCCTGGCAGGCCATTGTTGATCCTGCAATCATTTTCCCGCAAAATGGATCCCTAGTGTCTCCTCAGCCTTCGGACACACTCACGTTCCTTGCTGACAACCCCTAATCCTGAGGCTCACCCCACCACCGATTCATCTCACGTCCCCCTACACTCAACTCCTCCAGACATGGGGAAACAGAACAACAAGATGAGTTACAACAAACTTTTACCTGAACCAGGCATTCCTAACATACCCCAAAGTATCCCTCGGTACTTGTGTCCGGCCCTTAAGGCCAATCCTATTCTATCCTCACCCTTTCCCTTTTAGGGGCTATCCAAGTTTCCCTATGTGGCCGTGAGACTTTAGGGTTATCCATAGGCTTTCTCCCCCTCGCCACTCTAGCTCCTGGTATTACTGCCTTCTCCTCAAGAGCTCTTCATTGAAGCCGTCCTCTCTATGGGCTCCCTGCCAATGCCACTCTTCCTGGGGCGTACCTTCGGGCCCCCCAGGTCCCTTCACAGTCCCACCTGTCTGGAAGCTGGATATTGGATCCGTGTCTCCCCCTTCTCCTCAGTGGTCACTGGGCTTGGGGTCTCTCCTGCTTAGTCTTCCTGCCCTTCCCTTCTTTGCACCGGAGCTCTTGCTCTGAGTGCAGGTTTACCTATGCCACCGTCAGCAGCTCTTCTCTCGCCACGTGAAGCATCAGATCCTCTTCTGCTGGGAAACACCACATCCTGCCCCCTCGTTCTGCTCTGAGCCTCCTGCAAACCCCTCTGGCTGGGGTTTCTCCTGGTGTTCCTGCCCCCGCCTCTTTGCTGGCTGTCCCCTTTATTTTTGCCGACTGGTGATTGCTGCTGATGTCACCAGCTGGCCGCAGCTGAATGAAAGCGCAACTGATGACTCGTGCAGGTTCCTCTTGTTGTTTCTGCTTCACCATGGGTCCCACCGTAGGTGAGTTCTCTCTCTGTTTTGCTTCTTTCCCTCCGTTCTTCTCTTGACTTCTGCTCCTAGGGTTCCCCCCTTACCCTTTTGGGTCTCCCATTCGCCTCTCCCTGCGGCAATGGGAAAACTATTAATGTATGTATTTTAACGTGAAGCAGACTAATTATAATAGTACAAGTGAAGTAGTATTTGTGTTGGGTTATATGCAATACAGCTGTTAAAATTATGAAACTATCAAAGCAGTGTTTCTTGTTGGCTATGGATGTGGGATCTAGATACCTTGTTTGGGACAGGTGAACCCACCCTCAGACCGACCACGACCCTTCCATTCAATAATAGGCAAATTTATTGATACACAGTGATAACAGAAAAGAAACAATACAAACAATCAAACGATTCTATATATCTACCAAATCCTAGGATTGTCATCAGAGTAAAAGTACATCTGGCCAGGATGCAAGCTTCACTCTGAGGCTTTCATTCTTAGGTGACAGATGTCAGGAGTTTGGAGGTGGGATGCTGAGGTCCACACCTCCCCCCAGTGAGGTGTATGAGATGGGCTGGTTGTGTGCCCTCTATGCTGGGCTTGGAGACCCTTTCCAGGGGACAGGGATGGGGACTCCTCTAGGGAAGGAAAAGAAGGAGGACAGGGGAGGGACAGAAAGGAAGAGAAGGAGAGAACCTTTGTTATTCTCAGGTCTCTGCTTTATATTCTCCTTCCCCCTTGATGACTCCTGATGATTCTTCATTCGTGGCTATCTCTGGTTGGTTGTCTCTCTGTGGTCACACATCCACATAGCCTTCCAGGCCTTCTTCTAATTTGGTCTGTTCCCCTAAAATTGGGGCTCAGGCCCTGCTCTGCTCTGGGGCCTTATAGTTGGTGTCATTTATCTTGTGTTATGGGATAGTATGGTACATACTCCCATGGTTCCCAAGCTGTTTTCTAGACTACATGTCCTTGTTGTGTCTGCTTTGAAGACTGCAATCTAATGTTATTGCATGGCACAGGCTGTGTCCATCCATTGGCCTTGTTGTGCTAGACAGCCTGTCTGGTTCCAAGGGTATATTGAACTCTGTATGTTAAACCCAGGCTCTTACAAATCAATTAACCCCTGCTGCCTATCTTGAACCCTTCTAATACATATAACTATAAGCCAATTCCCAAAAAGCAAACCTTTAAATGCCATTTCCAAGCCACCAGTTCTGGTTCTTTCACTTATGCCATCTTTACATAGCCTCCATTGATGTTGGGTTTATACTGATGCAAAAAAAAAAAATAGAATGTATTCAAATATTTCTAGTTCTCTGGGGCTTACATCTCTTTAATGGGTAGCAATGATGCCTGAAGATACCTCCCACACTAATTTGTGAAAAACATTTAGTGTATTTGTACACATGTTTGCACTGCAGTGCTGGGTGCTTTTAAAAGTGCCCAACACTGCAGCGCATGCAGTTGTATAGATGGCAAAATGCGTGTCAGCACTGAGAAAATGGCAGGGGCATACTTTTGAAATGAAACACATTGGAGGTGTTTTTGTTCAAAAGCATACCACCACTATTTTCTGCATGCACATTTTGCCACTTATACAACTGCACACAACACAGTGCAATCTGCATCAGCTCGCGTGTGGCGAAAACTCTGTTAATTGTGTCTGCTCTGATCCGTCGGCTCTTCAGCATGTCACAGGATGAAAAGGTATGTTTATAAATGCCCTTCTATTCTAAGTATCTCTTTTCATGAACTCACAAGTTTCTAAGAGCTTCCATTTGTACTTCTACTTTACCATCTTAGCTGAAAGCTTCTTTTTTTCATGAAAGTTCAGCACTTTGTAAAGAAACCATAGGAAAATAAAAAGTACAGTTTTTGTCACTTTACACAACTGATCTTCTTTAACCTCAAAGAACTGTAAAGCAGGTAAATGGTATAATGGTATAGTCAGCCATAGTAAAATGTTAAGAAACATTATCATTAAAATATACTAAGAAACATCGGCACTGATACTATGAGAGAGAAACAAATAGAACAATGAGTGTTTTTTACTCATTCTGAATTTATTGCAGGAATATTAATAAAATGATAGCTGCAGTTGTATTGTAAGCAGTTGAAAATGGTTATAAATCTCTTCCTTTAAGCACTAAAGTTCAGGTCATTCTAACCAACTATAATTTGATCTCACATAAACCCTTGTGCAAGACACCCACGACATCTATACACATACTCTAGGGTAGGGGGGAGCACTTTAAATAGAGCAGTTCTGCAAGTCATTTTAATTAAAGTGCCGAAAGCAATATGTATATTCAGTGGCCCACCCTTTAGAATGGTGGTGGGGGCCCTTTAAAACTTGTTCTATGAGCTTTAAAGCACTTGAAATGTGGGTGCACTGAATAAACATGATGCAGAGGCTGCTGCAGCACACTAATTACTCACTCCAGAAGACTCGCAGCACACTCAGTTAATTGAATCTGCGCCAACATGTGCAGAGCTCTGTCACATGCATAGGTGTCCCAAGAGACACCAAATGATTTAGTTAAAATAAGTATTTCAGGTGATGTAGTGTAGAGCACTGACTTATCAGCACAGAAGGGAGTTGAATGTTTTTTAGCTTCTCCCTTCTATTGTAGTGAGTCAATCAGAGCTTCTGCCTGGCAAACTTTGGGTAAATGGGCACTCCATTTACAGGTGTAAACCCTGTAGTGTTTTACAGGGTTTATAGTCCTCGTTCTTTTCCTACCCTTTCATCTGTCCATCATTCTAGGGATTGTTTTTATCGACAATATTATAAGAATGAGAAATTTTGGATATGAAAGTAACATTACATGTGTGAAATACCAAGCAGAGGTTGCAGAATGGCACACACATCACTTATGATACAAGCTATGCAGGATAAAAGAAATCCTGACACCAGCCCTAGCGGGGACAATATATACAACCTATAATTACAACACTGCACCCCAGTTAAAAAATATGGAGGGCACCTGACAGCACTAACTGCTTTGACAGCAGAAGATGGAGCCCCAGGGTTTGGCATCTGACCTTCAAGAAAACTCTGTCTCCCTAACTATTAAATGCAGGGAATAAAACAGGATTCATCATAGTGGGGTGACTGAGTCACCATTTCCTTCAGCATGACTAAATCCAGTCTATAATAGGACATAAAGATGTACATGCCCTTGTGATTTTCATTTTCTTTGTGCCCAAATCTTATATTTTGAATAATTATTTGCAGGAACAGATATTAATAATTAAGAAGAATAAAGAATAATAAAAATGTTTACAAATGTCAAATGCATCTAAAGCTGAGCATATTGACCATAATCTTATTTTTAATGTGGCCCTAAGAGTAGTAATGTGACATTCATACAATGGCATACTCCTGTGAAATATAAGGGCTAGAATCCAAGAAATACCTTGGTAAAGAAGCCCAGTGAATAAAAAGATTCTCTAGTCTGACAAATAACTTCTTTCCAGCCCCTCTCTTTTTTAATATCTGTATTGCCATTGAAAAAAGTTTGGAGAAGGTACTGGTATTCTTCAGAAAAAGTATTCCTGGAAGGAATAGAAATAGCATAAATAAGGTATCGCTTAAATAGAATTTAATTAGAAATGGCATAAATAAGGTATCACTTTCATCCTTGGCCATAGGCTTATAAGCAACAGTTAATTAATGACAGATACATGAGAAATGTGAATTTCATTTGAGATCAGGTAGTTTAGTGGAATCTACCCAAAACATTTCAATCTGTTTAAAAAAGATGCATCTTAATTAGTATGTCCATTTCATCTTGGAAAACTTGGAAACAGTGCAGGAGAGAGAAAGAGAGAGAAAAAAAAATAGAAATAAAGAAGAAAACATAAGAACACAGAAGAATCAGAATATTCATCTTGTGATCTCTAGGGAAAGATGCGCAACAATAATTTCATATTCAGTGAATTTAATTTCTTGTGCTTCTACTTTATTATGTAATCAATAAAGTGAGGCTGGAAGTTCTCTGTTGCCATGGCAAGGGGACATTGTCCCCATATGGGTTCCAGAGGCAGAGCTTGCCCCATCATCAGGCAGCTCCCAATCTCCTGCCCCTAGTTGTGTGGATGACTGGGAACAAATTTGCTCCTGATTGGCTGTCTACACATTCCTTACTGCACAATAATTACAGGTAGCAAATTAACTGCTGAGTAGAACAAATTAGTGTGCAGCAAAGGTCTGCATGTATAGAGAATGTTGCTTATTATACAGTGATTTGCTTTACTGTGCAACAAAGCATCTTGTGTAGATGTGCCCAGTGGATATGTCAAAATCTATGCATGCAAGTAAGACAAATATCATTTATGCAAGAATATCCCAGCAGAAAACTATAGTATGCCATGAATGCATGGGGAAAAGGTGTGGATTTTGTTGCATTCAAGAAATTAGTAAGATTTAGGCCACTGTTCAACAGGAGACTTAGCTATATATGTACTCCCCTTGATTGAAATCAATTTCTGAATTGATACTACAGTTCAGGAACATAAGGCAACCAGATACTATATAGTGATGGACACTGGAATTACAGTACTGGAGAAATAAAAACAGGTTATAGCTGTACTCATTCTGCATTCCAAAATCTATTCCCACTGTCTTCACAAATAAAAGATACTCTCTTTATCTCCAAGCACATGAAATATGGTTGCCACATACTGTCAATACCTGTAGAGGAATGATCTTTATGGGCTTTTACTAGCCATAGTGAATAATGCTAACAACACTAGGTGCAAGAAGTGAATGCAACAAAATTATCAGATATGGACAGCCCTCAGGTAAAGGACAGATAAACATGGTTTAATATCACCTTTTCATTCACACCATTTACCTGCATTAAATGCAGCTTAGTGCCTGCTCAGGATGAGTATAGACTAGCTATATTATATTTAAGGAAAGGGAATTTAGCTGGGAGATATGAGAAACTTGGAATTTGTGTTCAAATTCAGACAAAGTGAAGGAAGAAGGTGCATTTATCTTGGTTTTGTACTGGTATTGTAATAATATAGGAAAAGCAGGTATAAATGTGCAATATTTAATTCCATCTGCAAATTCCAAATGAGATGCTTAATGAGAGCAGGAAGCTGTGAAGTGTGTTCTGTATCTTTTCCATTTGGTGAAAACATAGTGTTTTCAGCCTTCCACTGTGCATTCACATCAAACCCTGAAAGAGAAGATGATTGTTAATATGGAACACAAAAAGGTGAGGCCAGCTCTTCATAGTTCAAAGATCTTGGTGATATTTGGATTTTGAGCAGGTAGTTGTTTTAACTGAACTGGTTCACAGTGCTTAATTATGCTACTAAATTGTATTCTGTACACAGTAAAAGTTGTCTTATATGAGTGACCAAAGTATGAACCAAAACAGATTGATGAGTCTTTAACTGAAGAAAGGTTAAGCAACATTTTAGTGGAAATCAGAGAAATATCAAATTGTCCCTTAAGACATGCAGCTAAGAATTGAAGGAGCTATTTAATATAGCTTTCTGTGTTTTGTGTTTAAATTGCTGTGTACTCAGTTTCTGGAAAAGAATATAAAATAATATGTAAGAACAGTTAAAATAAAAAGGTACTAATTCACCAAATACAGTTCAGTAATTAGTAGAACAAAGTGTTATATTTTCCCTCTCTAAGTGGACTATTCACCTAAATTGCTTTAGTCCTTTCAAGAAAGATAAGAAAAGGAGTTATGGCATAGGGATGAGTTACATCCCACTAGGATGAAGCAGGGCTAAACTTGGAGCAGTTTTGTTACATTAGCATTGTTTCTGACTTGTCCACATAGTAAGAATTAGGTCATAACAATTAATGCTATTTTGAAACATTCCCCTTTTGAAACAGCTCCAAGTGTGTGTCCATACATTTGGTTCACTATTTTTGGTGACTGCACTTAAAAGGAGATCAGTTAAGATGACTGTGACTGAGATAGGTTAGGAGAGCAGAGAACAAGTGTTGGATAAAGCTGAGTCAAAGACACTAAGGCAGGAAAGGCTTACAACCCTCTATTGGCAAAGAACAGGAAAAATCTAGTAAAAAATGGTAGAAAGTTCTCTGAATATCCAGAGTATTATTTAACTCTGAGGTGGACAACTATTTCAGCTGGAGGGCCACTTAATGTAGTTTTGGTGAGCTGCTGAAGGCTGCAAGTGTAGGCCTGACTCTTTGCAAGTGCCCTGCCCCCCGTTGCCATTTAGGACTGAAAGTCCCACTCATAACTTTGAATCATTGTCACTGTAAGTCCCTCCCTTTACCCAAGGAGTACTTCTTTTGGGAAGGAGGCTTGCCAACTTGGAACCAGAAAAGAAAATTATATACTAAAAATCAAAAATCTATAACATATTATTTTTTTTAATTGTCCTTATTTGTGTGTGTTTGCTTAGCGTATGTAAAGGCAATTTCATAATAGCTCAAAATTAAGTTTTACTTTTGTATATTGTGGGGTGTGTGGTTGAGTGGGTATGAGGTTTGTGGGGGCTGTGGATGTGGGCTGTGGGGGAGGGTGTTGTGTGTATGTGTGGAATTTGTAGGGGGTGTAGGTAGGTGGGTATGAGGTTCATGGGGGGCTGTGTGTGTATATGTATGGGGTGTGAGGGAGGGTATGGGTGTATGTATAGATATGTGGGGTGGGGGTGTGCATGTGGGTGGACGGGTATGAGGCTTGTGGGGGCGGTGGATGTGTGGGAGGGTTGTGGGGCATGTGGAGGAGGAGGGTGGCTGAGGGAGTATGGGTCCATGTGTATGTTGGGGTGGGGGTGTGGAATCCCCCCTACAAACATGCATCCCACATTATGCACAGTCCCCGCCACCAGCAACAACAGTAGGTGGCAGGCCTTCGAGGTACTCATGGCCCATGGCAGGTAGAGCCCCCCAGCACTGCACAGTCCTAGCAAGCCCCAGGACTTCACGTGGCTGCTGGCTCCATCACATGGGGCTTACATGCCTGAGCCATTTGCTTTGGGGGGGGTGCTAAAATGAAGCTTATGGTCTGGTCCTGGTGATTGGCTGGGGTGGCATTGAGAAGGGCAGATCCAGCCCAGCTTCACAGCATGGAGCTCCTCACTGTTCCCCATGACCTGTGTGTGGCAGTGAGCGGGGCCAGGATACTGGCTCCATTGCATGGGACTCCCCCTGGAGGTGCAGGGCTCAGGCAGATAATCCAGGAACTGCGTGTGAGGCCCAAGAATCCTATGGGATGGAGCCAGGAGGGCCCCATGCCCCTGCTGGCCTTGTGCTTCTGCCACCCTGCCCTTGGCCACCCCTAGCCACAGCCCCATAGTACCACCTTATGCTCCTGGCCAGCTGTCACTTTACTCTTGCCTGCCATCACCACCATTTCCCCTGCTCCAGCCCCTACCTGCTGCATTTGCTGCCCTTCTCCTACCACTTCCCTAACTTCTCACCCACCCACCATTGCTCCCACACCCACCTTTTGCTGCCACCACCGCTGCTCCCACCCTTCTGTTGACACCTTCACCACCAACAGTTCTTCTCCCTCCCCTTGCTGCTGCCTTTCTTCTGCCTGTTGCCATTTCTCTGTCTGCAGGGTCAGGGCTGTCCTGTGGGTGAGGGTGGGAGCGCAGCACACACTGCCCCTATGGGAGTGAGCAGGGCTCAGCCCCATGAGAGTACAGCAGTCAGGGGTTGGGCTGGATGCCTTTAGCGAATTGGTAGGCAACTGCCTGCAGGCCAGATGAAATCACATGGCAGCCCTGATCTGGCACATGGGCCATAATTTGCTCACCCCTGATTTATCTACTCTGTAGCTGCTCTTACTGGCTGGATCCTCTAGGCCAAGTTGATGTAGATTTTTGGTTACTTTTTTTAAACCTGATAATTGGGGATTTTTTTTTCATCAGAGAAAACCAGGATCCTTACTGATTACTTCTACCAGTAAAAGTTTAATGTCTGTACCTGGCCTTAGTGTTTAATTTAAAAATAACTATTTTCCTTTACAGTGAGAAGAGCTATGGCTTCCAATACAGGTTTCCCTTGCATTATATGGATTCTGTATGTGCAAATTTACTATTATGGTATGATCCTTTTTATACCAAAAATTCATTATATGGGAGGTAAATTCACTCTTATGTGATTGGTATAGTGGAAGCCCACAGTCAACTGCTTTTTGTGGTGCATTGTGGGAGTGACGCACAGCAAAATATAGTCTCCTGTGTGTATCTGTGCTCCTTGCTCATTGTCTGAGACATGTGCTTCTGTAGTTGCCATCCCCATTATGAGAGTGCCCTGTGCTTGTGTGTACTGTCTGCTGTTGATGAGTACCAAAATTGTCTTGTAAAAGTGGTAGAAATGGGTCTTGGGGACAGTACAGTCAAAGTCTTGGAAAGTATCCCTATCCTACATTATAAAGTGGGCTTCCTTTATGAGAATTCAAGTTATGCACCGTTTTCCAGGAACACATGTACAGGATAAAGTGAAGGAAACCTGTATAGCTGTTTCAGTGCAGCATGATGGTAATTTAAATACAATAGTACTGCCAAGGAACAGCAAGGACTGCCTCTGAAAACAGCTCAGATAGTAAAAAGATGGGTGGCAAAAGGATATGATGAGGTATGCTAAAAAATAAAAGCAACGTATCCATCGATTTATTCAGGCATCCTGCTCAGCAGTAACCAGCAACTATTTTTTTTTTCAATTGTAAGACCCTAAATCAGATTAAAAAATTCTCTAAGGTAGATTTCCTTTCTTTTTTCATTTAAATATAAACCAGTATTCACCACTTTTTTTACATGTGTTACATTGTTCAAACATTTTGTTTGTATATTTTCAAAGTTCTATACTTGGTATGAAAAACTATACTTGGTATAAGAAAGTTCTTTCTTTGTGTGAAAAATAAAAGCAATGAAGGTGCCCTGAAAAAGTCCCCCCCTCCCCCAATCTAATTCCCTGCCCCAAAGAAATACAGTTTATTTTATGTAATGAAATCATATAAAATACTTGGATAAACATGTAATTTGTTGCTCCCTAAAATGTCTCTTGTTAGCAAATATGTTATCTTTCCCTTAATCCTTTATATTGAAGTAACCTCAGTCGGTACCCATATTGGGTTAAGAATGAAAAAGAGCAAAATAAATTGCATAGAATTTATCTGATATCATCGGGATCTAATCTCTGTTTTCTGTAACAAAATGGCCTCATTCTATCAATTGCAGCCTTTCCTAGACTACTGTCAAACACCACACTGAATTTTACCCTGATTAGATAGGATTCTATAACTCATCCATTCCTATCATTGTGCTGTGTGGAGGGGTCTGATTTGATCTCTAGCTGTTCTTATCCCTGCTGAGAAATATGCAATGATGTTTCATTTTATAGAAATAATAAAAATGGAAACAAGTCTGTCATATGTAATATGCTTTCAAATGAGTATTTTATCACAAGTCAGATTTTCCCTCCATATTTTCAATACCCAGGTGGTATAAAATCTGCTCAACACATGCCTTTGCCAAAAAGACCATCTCCCCAAAATAGCTTTTGGTGATATTTTGGAGTTTCAGAAATATTGTTCTACAGTATGGTACATGAGCCAAATCCAGATTCGGAGACTTTTATAGCATATCTATGCAGGTTTTGTGTTGCATCAAGGAGTGCTGCCATGAAGCGCAGTCTACCCACTTGTTCTTGCTGTGTGCTGCAACTCCTGAACCTGAGATAATATAGAATAATCATAAGAACTCACCCAGCACAAATCTTGGGTTCTCTTACTTAGGTATGTTTAGAGATATGCACTCAGTGCCACTCTAAGAGGGCTAGAGTGCATGACTTGCAAAAGTGTATGCATCAGGAATGAGTTGGTAGGACATGCTCCCAGATTCAGCAAGGAGTCAATGCAGTCGAGGGACAATTTTAAAATTAGATGCACTTGATTAGATTCTATTAGGTGATGAAAGAATGCAAAATGGCATACAAACATTACTTTCTTGGATATATTACGTTAAAAAAAATATATTGCTTTCTCTTTTGGATACAATATTTGCCGGTGGCTTGATTATTATAGGTTTTCTTAACAGTTCTAGTATGAGTGTCTTCTTACTGGCTCTTTTTTCCCATAAAATTAAGTATAATAGAAATAATCCCATGTTAGATGATTCCTATAGAACAGGCAAATTAACTTAAATAAATTAAGGATCGGTACAATTATTTGTCCCCAAAGTAATTTGACTCTAATTTTTTTTGAGAGTTAAAACCATTACAAAAATTAAAATAATTTAATAAATAAATATATATAGACACACATACTTTCACTCTCTCTCTAAGACATATATATATCTTAATGATGTAAACATATGGTTTAAAATATTGTGCCTCTATATTCTTGATTATGTGCCAAACTAAAAGCGTTCTCCAATACCCAAGTACAGCCCCATATAAAAGTTTATCTAGATAAAACCAGGAGCAGATCATACTTTAAATCTACCAAAAAAAAATTTCTCTGGGTATCTTTTTTGGGGAAGGAAAGGATTGTTTGAATTTTTCAGGCTAGAAAAAGGATTTCTAACTCATTTTGACAGTCTGCCTTTGGAGTAGTATCCTTGCAGTACACTCACTGATGAAGCAGAATATGATGGTTTTGTGGGGTTGCAGCAGTATCAAAATCTCACTTGGAAAAGGCACTTGTATTTAAGTCCAAGGGAGCACATCTATGTGTGCAGTTAATGAACCTGAATAAATTCTGGTGCAGTTCACATCAAAGTTGTTTTTTTTAGTTTCTCCGAGGTGCAGCATTTACACATGTCCCTGAGACTGGAGGACATTGGGCTGGGTGGCAGTAACCAGCAGGCAGCCCCCACACTGTAGCATCCTCGTGCTCCAGCCATCCCTAGTCCTTGTCTATAAGTGCGTTGTGGTGAATAACTCCACGATAGGATAGTACTTGTGTCTGGCAGTACTATTCCATGGCAAATTTAATTAGTTTACTCTGGCCTAATAGAATCACACTTTAGATAGTGATGCTTTACTGAGGAGCTAATTAGGCACCATTGCAGTAAAGTAGTGTACATGAAGCCCCTTGTATATCCCCATAGAGTTATTTTAAAATGGCTTTTGCAGTATTGCATTTCTGTAATATCTATTCCATACAGTTTACCTGTACAGACAATAACTAAAAAATACTTTTTTTTCTCCCTATATCTGGTTCCCCCCCATAGTCTTAAGGATACATTTGCCTTAAGGACTGGAGAGAAGTAAACCAACCATTTTTTTTCTAAAGACTGGTAGAAGACAGTGGGATTCCTCTAACTGCGTTTTTGATGAAAGTTAAAGGTTTTTCTAACATTGGTTATACCATACAAGCTCCTTGGACTGAGTTTGTGCAAGAAAATTGCCCTTAATGTCTACCCTGCGATGAAGACACTATTGATATCAGCTATTGAAGTTATTTCCTTAGCTTTGGTGGGAGAGGTCTTAACTCTGGTGCTGTAGGCTCCATATTCAAACCCTACAGATGACTTATACTTAAAAGAAAAGAAGAAGAGATGGGAAAATTACATTTTCCCTCCAGCTTTGATTTATCTACTCCTTTTTTTTGATTTGGCATCCAGCATCACTAACATTGTACAGTACCAATTTGTGTGTAGTCTACAAGCAGAGCTTGTCATGGAAGAAGGAACTTGATTTAGTGCAGATGAGGCTTTTTCTAAAAGGGCCAAATTCTCAAAAGTGTATCATCACTAAGATCTGGAAACAAGCATGTGTGATTACTCAACATCTGCTGCTACTGTAGTGATTACTGGCTCCTAAAACATTTCTACACATAACTTATCCAAAAGGCTGATGTTATAAAAAAATCCTTCATTGTACTTCTATGTATAGATAAATCTGAATAATTTCTGTTCCATAATATTCTGTGGACTTCAGCAGTGAAGAATGGATGCAAGAATTTTCTAGTACTACTTCAATATCTGGTATCAAAACTTCTAGTAAACACCTCTAAATACTGACACTGGAAGCAGGAAGCAAGTAGTAAAAATTGTGTTTGTTCTAAGTAATGTATTTCTTGTGAGCAATCATAGCTGATAAAATTCACAGTCTCTAAACTTGACTGAGGATCTAACAGAGCTGCCAAAAATGGATTTTAAATTCTGTAAAAAAGTTTGCTATTTCAGGCTCTAAGTTAGGGCAAAAAGCATAATTTCAAACCTTTGCTTTATGAAAAAATCCCTTAATTTTAAACACATTGAAATATTTTAATAACATCAACAAATGTCTTATTGAAAATGTATGAAAATCAAAGCAAAACAAATTGTTCATATTTTTTCCCACCCTGAAACAGGAATTAAACCAGCAGTTAACTCATTTTGAATTTTCACCTCGAGCAAGGAAAAGTAAAGGGTGAAGAATGTTTATGTAAAGAGACTAGCATCAGTAAATCTTTAAAAAAAAGTGCAAAGTTGCTTAGGACTCTATCTGGGGGGACTCCTGGGTCAGGAAAGGAAGGGAAAGATGTGTAGAAGGCCAATTCTTGCTATTCTGTGAGTCACTGCTATATCATAGAAGAGCTACTTTGCAGAAGTAACAAAATGCCTGTCATACTGGCATGAATTACTTAAACCTCAAGATAGTTGCCCAACTAATGGGTCCAAGCAAAGTCCTCAGTGTTTTGCATTAGTCTTGTCCCAGAGGAGTTTGAATGGACAAGAGAGGGCATGCAAGATCTGAGGTAGTAGGCTGCTAAGCTGTTCTCTTTAGTAGGATGGGAAAAGGAGTTACAGGATTCTGCTGGGAAGCTGTTGAAATGGGCTGTCATGGTCTGGAAAGGTAGTAGAAGCCTATACTCACTATCCAGTGCCACGTGTAGATGAAACGACAGGTATGTGAGCACGACACTTTGAGGCAGGCTAAATGCTTTTGCACCGCTTTAATGATGTCAGTGTTTGCACACGTCAGAAGCATATTGCGCATTAATTCCAGCCGCTGTAGGAAATTCAGTGGCATAATGTGCCTTAAATGACTTGGGGTGCAGCTAATTAAAATTCATCAGAGGAGTTTTAGTTTGCTGTCCCTACAGCTGCAGAGCAAAGCACTGGGCTCCGTGCAGCTCAGGGGTTCTTCAGGCAGCCCGGCAGCAGCCCAGGAAGGCAGGCTCTGTCCAAGAAAAGCGGCAAGCCTGATCATTTTTTTTTCCCCCCTTGGAGCCTGCCTGCCTGCAAGAGCTGCATGGGGGCCCAGTGCTTCCCTTCTATGGCTGTAGTGCCCCCTGGGACTGCCCAAGCTGGGTGCCTGCAGGCAGGTACCACCTGGGAGGGGGCCACTGCTGCTGTGGAGGCAAGCACCAGTCCCCCCCACCAACCCCAGGATCGTGCCATCTGCCAGTAGCTCACCCTCCTCTCCCTGCCACCGGAGAGGCAGGTAAGTCAGTGTGTGCATGACATGGGGGTTTAAAGGGCCCTAAATTGAAGTGGTGCTTTAAAAAAAAAAACTACCATGTAAGTTTAGAATCCCTGTTTCATCTACAAACAGCCCAGAACAAGGGAAAGGAGTCTTGAAATATAGGGACAATGCTTCAGAGCAGCTTCTTAAACAGACCTTGCAGACCACGGTTTTTTCAGTCCTGCACACAAGGAAAGTCAGTATTAAATATAATATTTTACTGCATACAACCCTTACCACCAATAAGTCATGCATCTTGTTTTTGACAGGTAGAAAAAAGAAAAAAAATACTTGTAGCCACAGAGAGGAGGGGCAGAGCCTTGCTTATCCTCCCTCTTCTGCTCAAATAAAAGCTACAGCCTTAACCTTTCAAACCTGAATTATCAGAAGCTCTTAACTACTCAGCCAAAAGCTGAAACTGTAGCTTCTACTGAAGCCTGGAATCTACCGCTGATCTAAGATTGAGAAAAGAGCTAAAAACAATTAGCAGGGCTGTGAGATAGGAGAAGAGAGATAAGGAGTAAATAACACCAACGATAGGATAGATAGATTAGTGAACATCAAGAGCATTAAAAAGGAGAGAGGGTTGTTAACACCTGCTGAGTGAAGAAAAATTAATGTGAATCAGGTAGTTTATAATTAAAAAATGAAGTCAGTCAGTGCTACCTGAATAAAAATGCCACTGCTGCTCCTGGCAGTTGGTTTTATATTTTGTGTGGATCAGGCATCCAAGCAGCATATGACTCTACCACAAAGTCCCCCTGGATCTGCCCTGCTGGACTATCCCCCTCCCTCCATACAGCTACTAGTGAGAAAGAAGGAAAAGCAGAAGCAGCCATCTTGCAACATCTTCATGTTTCTATTCTGGGCAGAAAAATCAAGTTGATAGGCACACTAATTTTGAAAGGCTATTTTGGGAAAAAAACATGAATGTGGTATGTGAGCTAATACAGTAATTGCTTAGTTTGTCACAGCCTATACATTTTGTTAACATTAAAGGTTGTTTATTTGAAAACAAAACACAACAAAATCCTTGCCCTGAATCACAATGAACAGAAGAGAAAGCATACAAATATTTGATATAAACATAGGTTCTCATATTGTTAGTTCTGTTTCTCTTATAATTGAGTAAATAGTGATTTTTTTCTATTCCTTGGATGAACAAAACATGTTTCTTTTTGTTTTTCTTGTGTTTTGTTGTTTGTGGTATCGTCTTGTTTTTTTTTATTTGCTCTCTTGGCAAACAGAAAAAGGGGAAAAGCTGCAGAAAAATAGGGGTTGCAGCATTTAAACCCCTTGACAAACAGTTTATCTTTGCTTTTGTTTAAACTCGGTTTACTAATTTTTAATACCAATTTATCAAATAAAGGTTTACAAAACAAAAAGTCAAAATATTTCCTTTGAAAAAATGCTGCAACCAATTATATTGACACATCTGCATTTTCTTTTTCAAGAAAAATATCCTGAACTCAAGATAAATTCAGGATAAGGACTAAAAAACAGAGACTGGGAGAAACAAAAAACTAAGGAAACGAGAAGAGTGCAGAACACACACTACTATCATAATATCCTTGATTCAAAGCTATGAAGTTTTCTCTGCACACTCACCCACTCCACACATGCTACATCCCTAAATGGATGCACTATTTTTGCATTAGTTCAGCACTAAGAACCCACCAATTATCACTAGAAAGAACACTGACTTACTGATATGTGCTTAGCACAGCAGTAATGTATTACATTACATGCATTTCAGAAGGTAATATAAACAGAGTGGGTGCGCTATGCTTCATTGTAATGCTTCTTAGTATGATTATTTATCATGTAGACATGTCCTAATAGAACAAACCAGGGTGAACTATGTGGTTTCTTCCTGTGCTCCCCATTAGATTTGGTGACAATTCACTTGCATACAAATGGATTTCTGTGCAATTTGATATGTGGTGCATATTCAGTGATGCACTTTAAAATCCAATGGCTTTTTACAAGTTATTTATTTTGAAATTGTATCTTCTCTTTTTCCAACTTTCTATCTTCCCAGTCTCACATCTTTTCCCCTCTGGATGCTAAGCTTAGGATGAAATAGCTTATGCCACATTGGAAAAATTGTTTTTTGATCAAAATAAAATATTCTCACCTTAAAGTTTTATACTTGACTTTTCACAAAGAAAAATATATGACAAGACGTATTTATTGTCTTTTTTTTTTTTTTTACAAGTGGTGCATTTTTTTTAATACACCTGCACTAGAAATGTACTTAATAAATTATCTTTAAAAAGTCATTCCTTAAGCTCAAGTTCTCTGAATGTGGTTGGGGCTGGAAGAGCTATGCATTAAAATTCTCTGAGCTATAGTCTTCTTTTTAGGCAGTTCTGTGCTTTTCTGGTTTCTCAAGGTAATCATAAACCTATCCTAAATAACTAGCACAGGATGGATTCTTCATGAGAAAATCTCCACTACTGCAAAGCCATCATAATGCTGTTCTATCTCACTCCCCCATGACATCAGGGAAAAGGAACAGGACAGAGCTCCTGTAAAGCAGTGGAGATACACAAAGCATCCAGCTGACACTCCTCTGTTCCATTAGCAGTTGAAAATAGAGTAACCTTCAATGCTGAACACTGCACAGTTGGTGGAGAATGCATGGCTCCTTTTCTGTCTCCAGGCCAGAAGATATGGAGACAGATTTTCAAAAGAACCAAGTTCCTAAGTAGGTAACTAAATAAGGACCAGACATGTTACAGTAACTCAGCACCCATAGTTTTAGTGTGGTACACACAGATTTTTCAGGAAAAAATGAGCAATTTATAAAAAGTTGCCAATTATTTTGATGTCTAATTGGGGGCTTTAGGTTTTTTGGTAATCTGGTTCCTCTTCTAGTGCTGGTGACACAAAATTCTTGCTCATTGTACACATCAAGTTTTTACAACTTTTAGCATCCCCTTCCTTCCATTTCTTAGCCATATAATGAAACCTATATCACTATGATTTATGATTTTCATAGTCATGGTCTGAATATGAATTCTAGTTTCTAACTATCTATTCCTGTTACTGATATCTGAGAACCAGTCATTGTTGTACAATTGGGAACTGAAGAGATATCCTAAGTGACTTTCTAAGACCCAGGAGGGGAAGAAAACTGAACCCCAATCTCCCAAATTCCAGGTTGGCATCCTAATTATAACATCTTTTCTAGTTCTGCTTTTAAACAGGAGATTCCCTTTATACATGAAGGGGAACAAGACATGTTAGGCTCACAGAAAAAGCCCTCCAAAATACATAATTTGAAAAAGGGTTTTAAATTGATTTGATAAAAATCCTTCTTAAACAGTGACTGAGAACATGTTAAAATGCATTAAAGTTTGAACTGACATGTTTTTCAGTATCCATGGCAAAGAATGACTTTTCCAATGTTAATGGGACTTCAAACTGACATTGACATTTTAGTGTATAAAATTTTGCTTCTTTTTTCACTCCCAAGCCTTATGCAAATGGCTGTGCAGACTTTTAAGAAATTTAGTGCTCTACAAAATGTCAGATAAATGACTTTGTTAAAGCTCCAGCTGTATATTTGAAAGGGCTACTATTTTATAAAGTGCACAGTAACTCTTTGTAGAAATAGAAGTAAGTAATTTTCATGAAGTTTATTATACCATAGCCTAGATTCACAGTCAACCAGTCTTTTTACTTGGTCTAACCTTCACTTGCTCTACCTTGCATGAGGATAGCAGGAACATTACAGCCATAATCCAATATCAAAAGACAGTAAATGGTACAGTTTGACATGAAGTAAGACACTCTGGGTGTATCTATACATGCAATTAATTCAAAGTGATTTGATCTGGAGTAAACTACTTCTACTTAACTACTTCTACATCAAAGCATCTACATGTGCACTCAGGCCAGCAACAAGCTGAGCTAGGAGAGAGCAGTTTATGCTGGGGCTGCTCAGCCCCAGGCTCCAGATGGCAGCATCAAGTGTTGGCTAGGCATGAGGGTGCTAAAAGTGCAGAACTGTGTGGCTAGGCAGCAGGCAGGAATCTGGCCCACTGCTGACTGGGCATAATTTATGCCCACAGTCAGTGTCTATACATGAGTTTAATTGCAGAAAATTACCCTGGTATAAGACAATCCTGTCAGAGTGTATGATAGTATGGGTCCTGACCATAATATCTTACTGCGGTGTTAACTAGTTTACTGTGGCCTAACACCATTACACATGTAGGTGGTAATGCCTTACTCCGCAGCTAATTAGTCTACTCAGCAGTTCATTGCATGTGTAGATGTGGCCTCTGTCTACCATTTATAATTTGTATAAAAACTTAATTTGTTTCTAACTTCAGTTTCTGAATGTAGAGCATGTTTATAAACAAAGGAGTATTTTACTTTCAGATATTAATAAAAATATATTATTCATTTTGTAGGATAGAGTTTTTAAAGGTAGAACATGTTTTCCTTGACAGTTTCAAAATATATATCTGTTTGTATTAAATACCTTTCAGATAGTCAAAGCCTGATTCTTATTTCCTAAGTAGCTTTCCAGATTCCAGAAAACAAGAAAAAAATGTTCAACAGTATCTAAACATTTTGGTTTACTAACTTCTACACTAGTTTATGTACTGTTATATTTATATATACTACATATATATAAAGTTTGGAAAGGCTTCTTAAGTCTAGAATGAGATTCTTGGTTGAAAAAGATTAAACCACCCCAGAATAACAAAAACAGAAGTGCAAGTGGAACATTCTTTTACCTTTAAAATAATCTTATTTTCAATAAGAGAATGTGTAAAGATAGGTAACCAGATGAAAGTTCCTGTTTTGCCCTATTTGAAGAAAACTTTTGAACTTTATCTTCTATATCTGAAAAGAACATATGTACCTCAGGGCTGTAGTCAGACTCTATCATCTACTGAATATTCAGTTAGTTATGTAAAATTAAACAGCTCCAACAGGAGGTATTTTAAAGGCCAAAGTGGTTACTTGGGATACTAGATACCCAGTTTCATGATCTGTAGCAAATCAGGTTGAACAAGGGAGTGAATCTGCCTTTTCTATCTCTCAGGCAGAAGGTAGCCAGAGTAGAACCTTAGAAACTTTTTAAATTTTCTTCTTTGTCCTAGGTTCATGCTATAACTGTTGGGCTTTTGGCTTTTCCAGAGCATGTTAAACCTCCCTCTCATTAAAAAAAAAAAAACCCATTGGTTGTTTGTACCAAATAAAACAAAAATCAATATTAAACCTACTTTTTCAAAATGGAATCCTTGTTTTCTAGTTGCCTTAATAGGAATATGTTCCTGTCTGTCTTAGGATTTTATATCAGCAGCAATCAAAACTGTACCTAAACTATGAATAATGCTTGATGTGCTGAATTTGCTGAAGTCTCAAGTTTGGTTTCTTGGTTTTTGGGTTTTTTTGCAGCAACATGTCATCTCTAATCAGGCCTCTTATTAGTCATTTCATTCTCTTCACTTTTACTTATGACTCAACCAGTTTATTGCAGTATTTTTTCTGAAGTTTATGCACATTTTCAGTTCTAACATTGAAACAGCATCTACTTAAAAATAATGTAAATAAATGCAGTAAGGAAAGACTGAATTTCGTTAAAAAATGTCTAGAAATGCTATTGAAGCAGCAGTGATTATTACAGCCTAGGTGCATTAACATGAGAAGCTACTCTACCATAGCTCATTGCTACCATGCAGTAGTGTTTTTGACCACTAACTGTGCAGCAACAATACATCACACTAGTAATGAGCTGCTACTTAGTAGCTCATTGCTACTGTACAGTATCATTGGGCAAAAGCTGTGCGGCAATGGTACTGCACAGTAACACTAGTTACTGTTCAGTCATTTAGTATTTGCTTATGCAGGTACTGAATGACTGCACAGTAGTAACTGCGCAGTCCACTGTACACATAGAAGTGGCCACAGGGTTCATCTACACGAAATATTAACTACACAGTAGCCTAATACCAATGTGCAGCAATGTACTAGGTAAAAACCGTGCTAATATGCTATTGCGCAGTAGTATTAGGCTACTGCATAGTTAATGGCCAAAAAAACCCATGTGTCAGTGCTATTGTGCAGGAATATGAGTTAGTGTTCATTGATTTAGTACTTGGTTATTCAAGTCCTAAATTTAATGCTCAGTAACTATGGTGTATTAATGAACATGTACATGCACCCAGTGAGAGAAAAAAATTCTTGTTCAGTTAATTTCTTGTCCATTTAATCCAAATGGGCACAGCTATGAGCAAAGAAATCTAAGGTTAGAGCACTTCTTCCCATTTTTTGTTCCCTTTGTCATCAGTGTGCAGACATTTATTTTACGGTTTCTTCCTTACCCTGGTACCATCTCATGGCAACAAAATTAGGAGAGATGAGTGAGGTGGAAAAGCTCACCAGGAAAAGGTACTTACTAAAATTGCTAGTGGCAATTAAAAAATGCCCCAAATCAATTTTATCTAAAAATATTTTATTTTCCTGCTTTCTTTTTTCAATGTTCGGTTGTTGTCTGATCACGTTTGTTCAAATAAAGTCATAATACACATAATCATATATTTATGTGGTGGGAAAAGTCAAGTTTTATTTTTGCTTTCGAAAAAGACATTTTAAACCATTCATTTGCTTTGCCCAAATATGTGCCTGGGCACAGCACACACTTTCTCTCTCTCCAATCACTGATGTATTTTTAGGCATTTTTCTGAGGCCTATCAAGAAATGTATTCCTTAGATATTAAGGAGACAAATCCTTCATTCTCAATATTTATTTATTTATTATATCATAGTAGAAATGATAGGCATGTTGGAATTTTTTTTCCCCCTTGGATTCATACTTGTAATATGGGTAGTCAAGTTTTTGCTTTCCATATAACCTTTCAGAGCCATTCTACACAGCTTTTCCACTTGTGAAGCCTAATCTCTGGAACTTTCTAGTTTGTTCTAGTTCTATTTCTAATCTTTTAAGTCAACTCCCTTTTTAAAATATCTGTTTAGATTTTAGTTTGTCTACCCTTTTTTTCTTTAGCTTTCATGATCTTATTTCTCTTTGCAACTTCTTGTGATATTATATCTAAAATGTACTCTGTGAAACAAGTTATGCTTGGCTAGTGCTTCTTAAGTTTGTTAGTTTTGTGGGAGAAGCAATTGTTCCTCCCTCCTGTACCTTGAAATTCGAGGCCCTGATCACCATCTGGGGGAGCTGTTGCCTCTGGAATATGGAATACTAGTTGTAACTGGAGACAACAATCTTGTTTTCACATCATTTAGTTTTAGACTAAAATGAAAGAAAACCTCTAGTGCAAACTGCATTACAGTCTGGTATTTTTAGATGAAACCTAGTGTGTTGACAGATGATAAACATTAAATTTACAGCTACTGGATTTTACATCTGGGAAATGGTTCATACAGGATGTGCAGGCTGATCTTGCAAACTTATATATGTGAGTATGTCCATTGATTTCAGGGCTACTTGTGTATATAAAGTTGTTCAGAGATGCAAGTAATTGTAAGATTGGGCATATAGAATCTACCTGTCCAAAAATTTTCTTGCCTTAGGTCACATTAGCTTAGTATAATTGGAACTGTTGTTTCACTTCCCACAGGAAACTTGTGAATTCCAACTCACCAACGAGATCCATTTTCATTCAATTTCTTTGTATTTTCATGGCAAAGTCTTCCATACAAACATGTTAAGACAATTTACAGACACCCCAAAACATCTAAAAGATCACCAGGAAAACATACCTTATTCTGTCCTTTTATTTTAGAATTTAATAACAAAGCACTGCAAAGTGTGTTTACAACTACTTTGTTTCCCTGTTGTTCATTCCATTGATGTGTCTACATATCACTTGCTTCATTGCTATTGACTTAGCTATGATCCTATTTAATATGCAGATTTGGAACTATATGCAGAAGTTCAGGTTTGTGATATGGTCAGTTATGGTCTTCAGGACTTTATGTTGCATGTAAAATATTTCCGTTGTTATTCTTATTTCTCGGTTCCTCCTCAAATTTAATGCAGAGAAAATATCCACTTATATGCTGAATAGGTTGAACTCATTTCCTTTTTTTCTAGCTGCAGGCAGAGATTATGACTGTGAATATTTCATGGTATAGCAGTAGTATACCAGGTGTCTCACCTCTTGTTTTTATTATGCAAGATTGATTTCTTATTCTTTTTTGTTGTTTTTTTCCCTTACAGAAAGCAGCAAGAATTTATGGATCACCCTAAACAAAAATGCTTTGAAATGTCTTATAAATGTATTATTCAAGAATTTTTGAGGTGACAAAAATACCTGCATTTTTGTGCTGCAAGAAAGCCTGAGATACCTGTAAAACAAGCAAATTTAGCTATGAGAAATCAGGGGCACAACATCATAAATGGCAGGCTTTTACAGTACTTACTTTAGTGTGAATGGCCCTCATAATACAGACTGCCTAGGAAAAAATGAAGGGACAAGTTGTTCTCTGATTCTTCTTGGGGTGTTCAAAGGTGGTGGAAAGCACAAAGCTTCCTCTGTGCCGCTGAGCAGAAGGAATGCACAGGCAAACACCCATTTCTGTTGAGGAGAATATGATTTTTAGATATATCTCAGTAGTATGACATGTACTGGATCTTTACAAATTAACGAAGTAGTTGGTATATTGTGGCTATCCTCTCCTAAAAATGGCTACTTTATTTATGGTGTGATTTTGGCTAACTTTAGCTTCTAGCAATTGGTTATTGTCATCCCTTTCCCCGTTAATCAAAGATTTCTTTATTATGTCCCACAAAGATACTTGTAAATCAACTCACCGTTCAATATTCCTTTTGATAAAACTAAACAGATCGAGTTCTTAAATTTTCTAATATTTTCTCTAGCTCACAGATCGTTTTGTGACTTCTCTGCACCCCCTCAGAGATTTCAACAGCCTTTCTAAATATGCTTAATACTTTAATGCTGGTCTCATCAATGCCATGGGCAGAGGTCATCTTCCTACCCCTCCATACTACTCCCTGTAATGCAAGATGACATTAGCTTCCCTTACCTAAGCATTACACTGGAGGATCTCCCATTGGGAGTCCGGGAGTTTGTGTTCAGATTTGTGCTCACTATGGTCACTAGATGCTTTCTGGGATCTTTTTTCAAAGATACAGGAGTTCAAGGAGAGGGGATCATGTTGAACTGAGGGGATCCTCAGTGGCAAAATTTACAGAGGCCTGATGTACTACCTGCAAGTCCCCAGAAGGAATGTTAATTTCCTCCTGGTAACTTCACACTTTTTTTTTTTTCCTGGCTCATGTATCAGCAACAGGATTAACAACTAAATTCTAGTTACACAAGTAGTCCTGAAATTTATCTCTATCAGTCCTCGTATGAGCACAATCAGTCATATCTAGGCACCTAATCCTCAAATTAGGCCCAGAGGCAAACCTGTGCAACCCAGTGCTACATTTATGTGAATATATTGCTGACAACATGGCTGCCCAGGTATTACAGAGGGCAGTTTTGGCCAGCA
>JAGPOW010003316.1:73321980-73359465 GCA_030014935.1 Caiman crocodilus
AGGTACTTGGCTGGGGTCCTGTGACCCTGGCACTCGTTCCTGCCATTGGTGGGGGGTCAGACTAGATGGCCTGCTCTAGGCCCCTTCTGACCCTAGATAACTATGATACTATGATACATGTAGCCCTTCAGACCTAGACCTGTACAGAAGACAGAAATTCCATAATGCCAATCAGTTCAGAATTTCAAGATTCGGTTTCATTTTTCTATGGAAGAAAAACAGAATAGTCTTAAATTCTATACAACGAAGAACCTTCAGACATGAGAAAAACAAAAACACCAGGTTTCAATGATTGCAAAACAAAATTCCACTTGAAGATTTGATAGGGAGCCAGGACATGGAAAATCTAGTAAGACTGATGCCTTGTAACCAGTAATCCTAAAGAATGCAGGGCTCACTTCTCTTTCTACCCATATAGTGGATGGCCAGAGAGCTGATAATATGGAAGCACTGAACTCCTGGTTCTAGGTTAACTGCAAGCAGGATTTGAAAGCTGTTTTGCGGGCAGGGATGTCACCAGAGCTGTCACTGGTTTACTCTGATCTCGGTAAAAAATGAGCTGCTCCCACAAATCATTTTAATTTGATAATTCTGTTTTTTCTCACAGAAAACTATGCTATTGGAGATGTTTCTGACCAGCTTTTCTCAGAATTCACATCCTGCATTCAGAAGCTGTGAGAGAAAGTAGCATTTAATGTGTGTAAAGAACTTTGAAGTTGTAAAATGCTCATTGCATACTTTGTATCTTGATGCTGTAGTCAGCCACCTCCAGAAAATAATTTATCATGGTATTATTAAGCTTTATTAAGCCATAAAAAGGAACATTCATACAACAACTTTCTTTACTGTATATAGATATATCATTTGTCCATTGTAGTATATGGTATATAATATACATTATTTATATATATGTGTACACACACATTCTTGACATGGAATGGATTGTACCAACATGCATATATGTCTACATATATACACACACATACACATACACACACACACACACACATACCTATGTGTCTATGTATACATATAAGAATAACTAGAACACTGGGAAAGCTTTGCTAAAAATTAATGGATACAATCAGTAAGCATGTTCAATGACTCATTTTCAAAAATATTTAATAACCTGCTGTGAAGTGCTTACAGAATGAAGAGACCACAAAAGTCCATCATCCTTCTGGGAGTTGTGTTCTTCCATAAAAATATATCGGTGCAAAGAGTTACTGTCACAAAACAGACAGACAGTGCTTATGAGTCATGTCTGTGATCCAAAAGTAGCATGTAAAGTAGCATTTTCTCTATGCATAATGCAATAAATGGAGACAAATGCAGACATTCAAATAACCAACTCATAAAAACACAAACCCAAAACATCCAGGTTGCCTTTTACAGTTGCACAAGATGTTATGCAAGGTACTAATTAATAATATTTATAGCACTGCTGACATATTCTGCACTATTAAGAAAAAAAATCTGTCTTTCCATTAAAAAGTATAAAGTCTAAAAGAGTGGAAATTTCAAAAGTACTTTGCACTGGGTTTCTCCTCTTGCTATAAGTTTTGACATTGACTTGTTTGAAAATGCCAAAATAAGACTTGTTGGTTAAAAAAAAAGCTTATGCACAGATGGCCGAATATGTTGGGTATTGTATTTTAAATTTTGTAGATTTCTGTATAAAATCACATAAATACATGGTTTATTCTTATAAATGGATTGGGGTGGGGGCAGAGGGAGTAGGCGAGAATAATTAAAAAAAACCCAAAATGGGTAGTGTAATTCCTAACCATAAACTGTAACTGAGCTGTCACTCCACATGCTATTTTTTTCTTTGTCAGTTCTTGGAAATTTTATGGCAAATAAGTAGAAGAATGTTATAGCAATTTCTTTTCAACCACAACCCTTCTTCTCCCCACACCAGTCTCCCTAGGTTTTGCCCAGGATGTAAACCCCGACTGTTTTGCCTTATTGAGAATCACTGGTTAAGAGAAAATGTTCTTCCCCTGAATAAATGGAGCCATAAATGCCTATAACTACATGCTTCTTGCTTGAAATGATGGATTGAGGGGTGTAGGTGAGGAGATTATCTATTTTTATGCATATGTAATACCCTTACGGATTATTTACCTTTTTTGAGCTCCTGAGATCCCTTTCAGCCCTATTTTTCTATGATTTCATTCTAAGAATACCACTACAAGGAGTTATTACAACAGTTATTAAAACAGATTAAAACAGTAAAATAAGACAATTTAATAATAAATACTAATGAACACCTTATCTGGTCATGTAGAATAGAAATATCAAGGAGACTCTTATTAGGTATCTAGGTAATGTCCTGGAAAAGCATGAGAAGAAACCAGTTTGAGAAGCAAAGATACATTTACATTCATTTGCATGTACATGCTGCAAATAAATACCTAGCTGGCTTATTCTTATAAAGAGCAAAACAATTTATCTTGACTTAAAGCTCAATAAGAAAAGCATTTAGCAAAAAAAAAAAGAAAAAGAAAAAACAAAACAAAAGAAACAAAAAACCTTTGCTCATAAATATGAATCACGTTTCTATTTATCACTTGCAATTTAAGAGCAAGAGGCACTTGAGATGAAGTTACCATCTTACTGGTTCTAGTCACTGTGCAGTAAAATGTTTTTCTTTCATAGTGATAGTAGGGAGATCAGAAGCAGTTATTTCAGACGTATCAAGCATTATAACAAATTCATGAAAAAAAACTTTTTTTTTGAGTAATAGCATAGTGTAGCAATATGCTAACAACTTGCATTCCATTTTGGCAGATTGAGGGGTGTGGGTGAGGAGATTATGTATTTTATACATGTACAATCACACTTAAGGATTCTTTACCTTTCTATATGTTATACTTGAGCAGTATCCTAGGTTAGGTAAGATATTTGGAGTCAAATCATAGCCCTATTATACTCAATGACAAATTTGAATATATTGGCATAAGTGCTATTACTCTCCCCTAACTACAGTTGGTTTATGTCAAATACTTTCCTGAATCAAGGACAACATTTAAAATTTGTCTCAGGCCTCATAATAAAATGTCAATACAAAGAATTAAATCTAGGGCCAAATTGTGTGAGCTCTTAGATTACCAGTAGCATAGCTGTTTGAAAGAGATAGAACATTCTACTTCAATGAATAATAAATACAAAATGGACATTTTCTAAACAGTATTGAAATATATCCAAATTTTTAAGAACTTTTGCCAATAGCAGAAAATGTCTAAGGGATCTTCACTTCACTAACAGAAAACTTGTAGAATCTCCCTCAGTGGAGGCCTGAGAAGTCATTTTCTGGAATCATTTAGAAAGACAGCATCCTACATATTTCAGGGAATTAGGTAGATGATTTTTTACATCTCTTCCAGACTTATAATTCTATTATGTGATTCTTCTCGGTAAGCTTCTCAGGAGAATGGACTGACTACATCTCCTGACCCATCTCCTGAGGTCCCTTACAGGACTATTTTTATGTCATTCCTTCTGTAAAAATACACTTGACAATGAACATGACTAGTACTGAAAAATTTCCAAATCCCCATTTTGTTCACAAATTGTCCATGAGTAGACTTTGCTTTTAATAAATATGTTCAGTTTTGGACTACAGAGCATTGTAGTTTCAGAAAACAATTGCTCCGTTTACCACTGAGTATTCACTATGGGTTAAATTCCTCTTTCTGCAAAGATTCAGTTACAAAGCTTATGTACTCCTTAAATTCTTAGACTAGTAGATTTAAGTAGTGAATAATTTTTGTGTCAATGAGTCAAGTGTCAATGTGCCAGATCAACTGGAAAGTGAAAATGAGACACTGCCATCGCTCCCTCCACCCCCAGATTAAAAGCATCATTTTTAATAGTTTGTGCAGAATCTTTGTAGATAGGGATGGTAACAACTGTATGAACCAGACAAGAGATGACTAGTAACACATACACAAAGGTTAAATTCCTGAGATAATTTCTTCTTGATATTTGTACTTATCATCTTGCAATTGGTTCTGATATGGGTTATGGTTTGTTCTGTTATGGGCAGAATCCTATTTCACTTTAAACAACCTAATTTCAACTATCCAGCCTTTTAATTGCCACTTCTGGCACTTACAATTTGTGACCCTATTCCATGGGTAATATGGATGTCTAAGTAGACACAAGAGGTAGCACTGTGACTGAGCAGTCCCTGGAAAAATCATGGAGCAGGTCCTCAAGGAATCCATTTCTAAGCACTTGCAGGAGAAGAAAGTGATCAGGAACCAACTTGATTGCCTTCTGCCTTCTGAGATGACTGACTCTGTGGATGTGGGGAAAGCAGTGGACATGATATACCTTGATTTTAGCAAGGCTTTTGATATAGTCTCCCACAGGATTCTTTCAAGCAAGTGAAGTATGGGTTGGATGAATGAACTGTAAGGTGGATAGAAAGCTATCTGGATCATCAGGCTCAGAAGATAGTAGTCAATGGCTTGATGTCTAGTTGGCAGTCGTATCAAGTGAAGTGCCCCAAGGGTCAGTTTTGGGGCTGCTTTTGTTCAATATCTTCATTAACAACATGGACGATGAGATGGAGTGAACCCTCAGCAATTCTGTGGATGACATGAAATGGGGGAGGAGTATAATACACTGAAGGGTAGGGCTAGGATTCAGTGTGACCTAGACATATTGGAGGGTTGAGCCAAAAGAAATCTCATGTGGATGTGGTTCAATAAGGACAAGTGCAAAGTGCTGCACTTAAGGCAGAACAATCCCATGCACCAGTACAGGCTGGGGGCTGACTGCCTGGGCATCAGCTCTGCATAAAAGGACCTGGGGGTTACAGTGGACAGTAAGTTGGATAGTCGATAACAGTGTACCCTTGTTACCAAGAAGGCTAACAGTATACTCAGTTAGATTAGTGGAAGCATTGCCAGCAGATGAAGGGAAGTAATTATTCCATTCTATTCGGCACTGGTAAGGCCACATCTGTGTCCAGTTTTGGGCTCCCCACTACAGAAAGGATGTGATCAAATTGGAGACAGTCCAGTGAAGGGCAACAAAAATGGTTTAGGGGCTGGGACACATGACTTTTGAGGAAAGGCTGAGAGAACTGGGCTTATTTAGTCTAGAGAAGAGAAGACAAAGAGGGGATACAATAGCAGCCTTCAGTTACCTGAAGGGTGGTTACATAGAGGACGGAACTTGTTCTCTCTGGTGGTAGATGAAAGAACAAGGAGCAATGGTCTCAAGTTGCAGCAATGGACGTTTAAGTTGGATATCAGGAAAAATGTTGTCATTAGGAGGATGGTGAAGCACTGGAATAGGTTACCTAGAAAAGTGGTGGAATTTCCATCCTTGAAGGGTTTTAAGGCCCAGCTTGACAAATCCCTGCCTGGAATGATCTAGTTGGGGATGGTCCTGCTTTGATCAGGGGGTTGGACTAGATGACCTCCTAATGTCCCTTCCAACCCTAATTTTCTATGGTTCTGTGTTTCTATATATGCCTGCCCTGGGTGAGTATAGAATCATGAAATTATGAGTAGAAAAAACTCTCCAATGTTCTAACCTGATAGCTTATTGACTTGGACATTTGCCCAAGAGACACAAGGTCTACAGTGCTGTCACTTAAATGGAGTTTGAAACCGCAACTTTCAAAATTCCAAGCACAGTATTCTAAAAACAGTACTATATGTGAACCTCTTCTGATGCTGTGGCTGGGCAGAGAGCAAGATGGCTGAATAAGATGGCTACTTGGCTTTTCAGAGGACATAAACATTCCCCATCTCTTTTATTCACTGACTTTTTAATGTGCAAGGTGAAATGCATCAGTTGCTGAAGGAGGCTGTAAAGTGCCTAGCCTAGAGTCTGAATATTAGCAAGGTAGAAAAATGCAGCTTTATACTTCCTCTTGATTATTCCAGGCCAGAATTTCAGGACTTATGCTTATGTTTAGAGTTGCACATTCATCTGGCTACAGTGTAGCCTGCTGTGTAGATTCCTACACCTCCACAGTGATTATGCAGTAGGATCATATACTGTGCATAAGTGTGCAAAAATAGTAGTTATATGACTTGGAGATGACATTTGGGTGCATAAAAAGAAATAGGATATTGTCTCATAAATTCCCAAACCAGGAGAGCATCCTTCCTCAGGAAAGCACTGACATTGAATGGGACTTAATCACAGGTTAAACTATTATCCCATACTTACGTGCTTTTCTGATTCAGGGCTAAAAACTAGTCCTAGTGACTTAAGTCTCCTGGTATGTTTTCTGCTGCCTGATTATGGAAAACATCTAAGAAATTTTCAATTTGCCCACCATACATTTACAGAGGAAATTTTCAGACTTATGTTCACAAAAAATACAGTACACTTTATCCTGAGGAATATTTTGCTGGTACAATTTTGTTAATAACCAGCAAAATTATTAAACATCATTATGAATGGTCAAAATAAAAATGTATCAACCAGCTAGTGCAGGGATTTTATTCCCACTGTATTCTGACAGCAAAATGATACATGTATGTAAGGTATATGTAAGTGGTGCGAACAAGAGATACACACACACACACACACAACATGGACTAAAAGGAGATTGTATTCATGTTGGCAAAATTAATATTATCAATAAAGTGTATTTGATTTCCAGACATGTTAATGAAAATATATGTACTTTCCATAACTAGTATTTAGTATCTCACACATCCACTTTCAGAGATTTTTTGCTTTGTACCTTCTTGTGTAAAAGAGCTCAAAAACAGAGGAATAGTCTCAGAAAATACATATTTTTGTTAATGTAATCTAGTTGGATCATAGCAGAGTAACACAGGATTTTCAGAGACAGATTCAGCCATAAAGAATCACTTCAAACAATCTAACTGTTTTTCTATCTTAGCCAGCTTATCAAGATGAACTCCAGAACAAAATAAAAAACAAAATGAAATCATTGAATAATAGAAAATTAGGGTTGGACCAGACCTCAGGAAGTCATCTAGCCCAACCTCCTGCTCAAAGCAGGACCATCCCCAAGTAGATCATCTCAGCCAAAGCTTTGTTTAGCCAGGTCTAAAAACCTTTAATGGTGGAGCTTCCACCACCACTCTGGGTAACCTGTTGGAGTGTTTTACTACCCTCCCAGTGAGACAATTCTTCCTAATATCTAATCTAAACTTCCCTCACTGCAACTTGAGACCATTGCTCCTTGTTCGGTCATCTGCCATCACTGAGAACAGCCTAGCTCCATCCTCTTTCAACCCCATCCCCCCTTCAGGTAGTTGAAGGCTGCTATTAAATCCCTTCTCAGTCTCCTCTTCTCTAGACTAAAAGCTCAGTTCCCTCAGTCCTTTCTTATATGTCATGTCTCCCAGCCCCCTCACCATTTTTTGTTTCCCTCCAATGGACTCTCTCCAATTTGCCTACATCCTTTCTGTAGTGGGGGGCCCAAAACTGAACACAGTATTCCAGATGTGGCCCCACCAGTGCTGAATAGTCACTGGAATACTTACTGGAATTCCCTTGATACACTTACCAATGCAGCCCAGCATGTCGTTAGTCTTCTTTACAACAAGGGCACACTCTTGGCTCATATTCAATTTATTGTCTGCTATAACCCCCAGGACCTTTTCTGCAGAGCTGCTGTCCAAACAGTCAGTCCCCAGCTTGTAGTGGTGCATGGGGTCCTTCCACCCTGTCTCCTCCCCACCAGTCAGGAGGTCCTGCCTCTAGCCCAGTATTTTCACTGTAGAGGAATGGAAGAAGAAATAGTGCCCTTTATATAATCATTCTTTCTTTTCTTTTACTTCAGATATATGTTTTCTTTATCATTTGTGGCAAGGACTGTAAGTTGATAATCATGATATTCTACTCAAAACTAGTTTGCTGATTTCTGAAGCCCTAGGGCATAATATTCTTGCACGCTTTGTGTTCAAGAGAGAGCACCTTAAGGATCATTCCGCGTAAAGTCACATGGATGATAAATTGTCTGCCAATTTACCCTGTAACGTTTGTGGCTATATAGAAGCAGGACTCAATTCCACTCAGGATTATTTATGGGAGAATTCAGCTTGTTCTTGACCAATAACCAATTATATGAATAAAGAAATAATGCAATATTAGGAAAAATAGAAAAAAAGTGAAAAAGGACAACTGAATATATATATAATGGATTTTTACTCAGCTTTATAAGAATAATGGAATAATTCTAATAATAATATTTAATAATGATATTTATAATTGGTATTAAAAATACTGGTATTAGTTGCAATGATATGATTTACTTCTTGAAAGTGCTTTACAAACATTACTATCATATTACACTGTTTATTCTCAAAACTCTACAATATGATGAGGTAAGCACTATTAAAGCAGGGAAATGATGGGAGCCACATTGCTTGAGAACACTGGAGTTTACAGAACTAAATTGGAGAACACACTTCCAATATATTGTGAAAAAAAATCTACATTGCCAGAAGAAATCAGTTAAATAATCTGACTGATATGTTCTTCTCTAAATTTTGCGATGTTATGAAATAAAGACGTTTTATGAGCAAGACCTTCTGTAAAGCCTACGATGACTTATTTTCTTGGTTTTTTTTAAAAAGTCATTATATCCTACTGGATAAAATAATTTTGATACTCATGATTAAGATGACCTGAGCGAGGAAAAAGCTAAACTGAAAGTTGAAAGTGCTAGTTGATAACTAGAAAATAAATACTTCAGGGACTGATCCTGCAGAGGCAGGTACCATAAGTCAGGTAGTTTTATAAGTCTTTTTCTGTCTCTCTTTTTCTCTCTCTAATTATACCAGACCATAATAAGATTTTAAATGGATGGTGGTGTTAAACCCTCAGCAGGAGTCTTATTTCAAGAATTAGAATTGCAAGATTAACTAGACACTATAGGGAATTTGAACTTTTAAAGCAAGTGGGTCAACCTTGGAGCAAAATACCACGAGGGAATGAATTACTATGATAATATAGGAAGGGTAGATAAGTCATAAACTCCTGACACCTAGGTACGACCTCATTAGTCTGAATACACACATTAAGTTATTAAGATACAGTAGTAACTTAATTATTTACTACTTGATTTCAACATACCACATTATTATCTTCATGATTATGTTTTTACTTCTAGTACAAGTAAGATGAAATTTTGAGTTAAAGATACAATGCATTACTCATCATGACAAGTTATTTAGCAAATAATAGACAGTATAGCTTAATATAGCTATTAAGATATTATCATTTCTCTTGGTCTTTATTTTAAAAGTATACTTCCAAGAGTGGTGGACTTACTGATACCGCCCAGCCTTCCCAGGCTCGGAGAATCTTCGTTGTGATTGGTGGAGCATGTCCACCAATCAGGTGACTGCTGGGAAGAGGTGGGTGCAAAGAGCCCCGGACCTAGTTGTAGCCTGCACTTTGCAGGTCTGACAGAACTTCAAGGGTGGAGCCTCCAGAGTGAATAAAAGGAACAGCATGCCCAGCACGCATCAGATGCATTAAGGACAAAGAGAAGATTAAGGGCAGGAGAAGAGCTGGGAAGAGCTGCACAGTGGGTGGAACCATTCCCCAGAAGAGCCCTGAGGACTCCAGTGCAAGTCTGATGCTACAGCCCCAGCCAGTGCTCAGTGCAGCACACGGACCTGAGATCCTGGGAGCTGTTCATGGCAGTTCAAGTCTGTAACCCCTGGTGTGAGGCCAGGAACTCAGTGCACAGGAAGGTGCATGGACACTGGAAGCTGTGCAAGGGGGCTCGGGTTTACAACCCCTGGTGAGAGGCCAGGAACTTGGTGTATGGGACGGTGCATGGAGCCAGGACTCTGTGAGCTGCATGAGGTAGCTTGGGTCTCCTTCCCTGGCAGTTGGCCAGGGCATAGTGTTGACAGCTCAGCACAGTGTGATCCAGGGGGGATCAAGACCTCTGAGAGGCACTCAGGGCCAGTAGCTCGGTGCAGACAACGTTGCATGAAGCATCCAGGAGCGGACTGAGCCCTGATGCCACAGAAGTCAGCCCAGGCCTCCAACAGAAGGCGGAGCCCTTGGTGCATGTAATGGTGCACAGGGCCACCTTTGGGTGGTAGCCCCAGGGGAGCCAGGGCCTCAGAGGCCTCACATGTGAGGAGCACCTCAGCCAAAGAGTCGAGGACTATTCATTCATGCTGCCGGAGTTGTGAGTTGTTGGGGAAAGGATTCCCATAGAAGAAGGGAACTACTCCGGCTGTGAAGCAGCTTATTCATGGGGAAGCTGGAGCTGGAAGGAGCTTCCAGGTCTGGGATTTCCTTAGGGAGGCCTTTTGGCCTGCTGTGGGCCCAGGGACTATGGAGGATTTTCTTTTTTCCCCCTGCAGGCTTATGAGTGCCTTATATTTTGTGACACTGCACCATGCATTCTGGGGACAGCTTATCTTTGTATATTAGTAGTTTAGTAGGTGGTTGAGTATAAAATCCTTTGTGGAACACTGCTGTGACCCTCTTCCCTGATGGTTATACATACTTATCTGTAGTTACCTGTGCATATCTGTGTTTGACTGTTATTTAGTCAATATTTATTTGTGCTTACCTTTACTTATCTGGTGTTTATCTATTTTAGTTTGACTGGTTATCAATACATTGCTTCAGGCTACCTGAAGGGGTGTACCCTTTCAGGCTTTATCTACAGGACATAGCTTTATATAATTGTACATTTATATATGTTTGTTAATATCAATTTCCATTAACTTTTGTACATAATAATACATTTATATATAGTTAAGCTATTATTTGTTCTGGCCTGACTCTATAAGGAACAGAGAGAACTGGCTAGTATTTTGCAGATCCCTCTCTCAGCACTCCTGCCTAGCTACTTATCCTTTCTATCTGGAGAGGGGAGTACATACTTGGGTACATCCGGGTTACACAAGAATTTAAGATTCTTTTAAAAACAAGCTGAATCACTGGTTTCATATAAGCCAATAACATTTTTATTTTTAAATTCATTTTTTTAGAAAAGTAGTTGTGGCAAAAAGTAATCCAATAGTCATTTTAAAATCCTCTTAGAAACACTAATTCAAAATGTTTCATGTGTGAATATGCAAGAGAATTGATTCAGTTCACTTTGCTAGGTCTACAGAATGGTAAATGCTGAAGCACACTATTTAAATCCATTTCTTTCACACATGGGATTCATGATGTACAAACCTAATGTGAGGTAATCTGTTTTAATATTTTCTGTAGGCTTCATATGACAAAGACCTAGAATTGATATTCTTGTTAGAAGTTCCTTTTTTAAAGAAGAAACTCAATATACATAGAGAATTCTTTTTCTTTAAAAAGTAATATATATGTATGTATGTTTATGTGTGTGTGTGTGTGTGTATATGTATGTAATATATATGTGTATGTGTATATATAGGTGTAAATGTATATATATGTGTATGTGTATTTTCTCATAACTAGAATATACAATTTCTGCATCCTTACCAAAACCAATTCAAGTCTCTAAAAGTTTTTTATCTTGATGGCAGGTACAGATAAAATAAAATTTAAGAATCTGGGCTAGATTCTGGTTTCTATCACAATTAGTCATTTGACTAAATTGGCTAGACAATCTAGATTGTCTAATTTAACTAGACAGTTGTATGGAGTTATGCAAAGGGGATTTGAGTACTGCTGCACTCTGGCTATCCTCAACTCCTAGAATAGTTTTTTGGGGTCTTACAACATGGCTAAATAAACCCTAAAACAGCCATAAAATTTATCCTGGCTTATTCATCCTGAGTATTCGCACAGTATCAAGAGGTAACATGTAAGTGTTGGATAAAAACACCTATCTGAAACCTTTTATTATGCCTTGTTAAATCCAGAACTGAACAGACCCCAGAACTGAGCTTGGATTGCAAGTAATTATGTAGCATTTCTCAGTCTTTTTCCCCATTTCAGCAATGGAAGAGTCCATTGAACAACTTTTTTGTAGGAACTATACTGTGGATTTTTCCTTTATGCTATCTCTCCAGTAATGAGCCATGTGAATGATAATTATAATTAGTTGAATCATAAATTTATAAATTACAAACTTGATAATAAAATTCATATGGATGATAAAATATGTAGTCCTGTCTGCCAATTTATTTTTGTTTTTTATGCAAAGGAGTTTTAATCTTAGTATAAAGCCTGGGAAGAAAGAATAGAAACACATGATCTACAAGGCTGTAAAATTCTTCATTTTCTTTTCAGACTTAGTTTAAAAACTGATTGCATGGGAATGTTGACTTAAATAGTACTATATATTCTGTGCTTTTCATGAACTTCAAAGCACTGTGGGTGAAATTCAGTTTCCCTTATCTAGATAGAAGTTTTCTAGTACTTAAGAGTGCTTGTCTAGAAAATCAAAGACTATGGTTCTAGAGACTTTTTCATCCACAGTAGGTTAAAAACTGAATGTCTGTGATTTCCAACAATAGTTCTCTAATGACCTCACTGCTGATCAGGCATTTTCCAGGTATCTTTCCAAGTGCTCCTTTCAGAGCTGAACCACTACCTCTTCTACTTACTAGTCACTTGATAAAATGGATGGAGACAGTAGGCAGTTCTTTGCAAGGGTTCAAGCTAGAACTCAAATCCTGCTTCCATCTAAGCCAAGTTTAAAAAAGAGCAGTAGTGATGTGTAGGGATTGCATAGGGGTGCACATGCCCCCTCCTCAAGATTTGTGCCCCCAACAGCCAACATTCTCTGCTTAGGCAACAGGCAGGAGGGGACAGGCAAGTGTGGCCTTCTTCTCCAAAAGCCTCCCCCCCCAAAAAGCGCTGGCTGGGGAGTGAGGGCACTAGGAGAAGTGCCCCTGGCACTTCCAGTTACACCCCTGGCACTTCTGGGCACACAGCTGGCACAGTGTGATCAGCTATGGAGGAACGCCCCCAGTCACTGACTGGCCACTGGGGGGACAAATTGCCCCCCCCCCCAACTCAGGAGACACCAGTCGCTCATGAAAAAGTGTACCATAGTAGAGCCTGAATAATGCCTGGCATAGTGGTTGGAATGTGCAAGGATCTCAGAATTATGAATGTTCGGGCCCTGCTTGTGGGTGATGGGGGGCCTAGAACTTAAGTGTGTGGCTCATTGGCTGAGCATCCTAACCGCTATTGGAGATAAAATTTTCCAGTGTAATGGTGGTGTCAGTCTCTCAATGTGAGAATAAGAGTCTTCTAGTATATAGGGAAGTCATCAATAAGTATGTAGATGAATGAGGAGGCCATCCCAATATCTGCATGTTCAACTGCAGATGTGATATATAGTTCTAGGGCAAAGCAGTGGATCCTCAGGATATCAGATCACAGCTCTTTCTCTAATGTTTGCTTGTCTATTTTCTTCCATAATGAGTAGGTTTTGCACAAAATGATCAATGCTTTGTCATACATCATGATACCATTGGAGATGATGCAGTGCTTGAGGTTCCCAGGTATTAAAGTTAATATCTCATTTCATTCAAATTGGCCTTCAATGTGTTCTTGAATCTCTTCTTTTGCTCATCTCTAGAACAGTAAGTATTAGTGATTTGGAAGTATAGAATCTGTTTTGGAAGCCATTTATCAGGGATCCTTATAATATGCCCTGTCTGATGGAGCTGATGCTATATAAACATAGTTCTAGTGCTGGTGGTATTTGCTTGAACACTGACATATATTAATTTGTCATTCCAGGCGATATGGAGGTAGTTCTGAAGACATCACTGATAGTAAGATTCCAAAGCTTTTAGGTGTTTCTTGTATATCATCCAAGTTTCACCCCATACAACAGGGTAGGAATGACAACAGCCTAGTAGGCAAGTAAATTGCTTTGGGTCCTGATGTCATGATAATTGAATACATGATTCCAGAGATAACCAAAAGCAGCTTTGGTAGATTTTATCTCATGTTGAATATCATTGTCTATGTTTACTTTTTAGGAAATGTGGCTACTAAGGTAGAGGAGGTGCTCAACATTCTCCTAGGATTTCCCTCTAATACATGGAGAGGCAGCCAGTTGGCTTGGGATGGGTTGGCAAAGTATCTTGGTTTTCATAAGTTGACAGTAAGTCCAAGCTTTTTATGTTCATCTCAGAAGTGATGAAGAGTGAAATGGAGTTGATAGGTCACAAGACAAAATTGTCAGTGTAATAGAGATCAGTAATGGAGGTGTTGATTATCTTGAATTTGGGGGGGGAAATAGTTGATGTTAAAGATATTGCTGTCCCTGCAGTACTGGATGTTGACTCCAGATGGAAGCCTATCAGCAATGAGATGCAGAATAATTGCGATACAAATTGAAAATTGTTATAGGGGTGGTTAGGTGTGTTTGTGTGAAGTAAGACAGAAGGTAGGGCAGGGTAGCACTTAGGGTGCAAACAAACATTTGCTTGACCCAATTTAGTTAGGGGATATATGTGGTAGCCATGTTGGTCTGAAACAAAAAGAAATGCAAAAATCTAGAACTCTAGGTTCCAAAATGATACCTTTTATTTTATTTTATTTTATTTTATTGCAGTTTCTCAGTTGGTCTAATAAAAGGTGTCATTTTGGAACCAAAAGTTCTAGATTTTTGCATTCCAATTTAGGTTTGGGCAGCTTATTTTAAACTGCCTAAACCTAAATCAGGAGTATTGTAGCGGGCATTCACCACTGTCATCAGCAGTGCAAACAGAAGGGGGGGAGGAGAGAAGGAGGTGGTGGCAGGACTGGGGGGACTAGTGGGTCCATAGGGGAGTTGGAGAGTCCACAGGGTGAAAGGAGGTTTCCCAGGCTTTTGGGGGTAGGCAAGGGGCTAAAAATATCCCAGTCAGGGTTTGAGTGATCAGAAAAGCACAGCCCCAGGGGCCTGGAGCGAGTAGGTATGCTTTTACAGCCCTGAGGCAGTGCTGTGAACATGGGTAAGTGTTCACTAAATGAAGTTAACGCATTTTAAACCATTTTAAGCAAGGTTTATCTAAAGGTAATTTACCCCTTGAGGTGAACTAACTTTAGATTGGCCATACCATTTTGGGATGATTTAAACCCTGTGAATGCCTTCATGTCCCAGTATTTAGACCAACCTAACCTTGGTTAGCTCAATCTGAATGTGATGCTTACATATAACCTTAGAGACTAACTCGTTTAGAGAAGCATGAGCATTCATAGGCAACAACCTATTTCATCAGATGCTATAAAAGGTGGCACCCTATCTTACCTTTTACTTGCTATACACACATCTCTGGCTGCTTACATGTTTGGGCCTTAGATGCTAATACATGTTTACAATGGGCATGCATATACACAGACACAGACCTGCCAACCAGGTTATAGTCTACTGCACATTGTTAGTCTGCATGTGTACACTTATGCATCCACACTGTTAAGGAATCAAAATCACTATCTTCCTAAAAGTGGTATTTTTGGCCCTTACACAGTGAAAATTGCAATTAAGACATGCCAAAAAAAAAAAAAAAAAAAAGAATTTCACTCTGTATTTCCCCCTATAATTAGAATAGCACCTGGCTGTATCTTTTTATCCATTTTCACTAAGGTCTGTTACTGTAAATTGTCATCTGAAGTCTCCATGTATCATAGAAAATAATTTCCATAATAGTGCCCAATACTAAAAAAAAAACAAAACAGTGACTGAGATCAAGGTTATGAACCACTTTTTCCAGTTGGAAGCCATTTGTGCTATACTATCCCCAGAGGAGTGTATATACTATACTTATAAATCATTTTTACAAAAAAATCCCTGGAGCATGTATTATGAAAAAGATATCAGTAACAGTCTCTCCATTTAACTTTATTTTTGGCTCCCAGGGTTTTTATTAAAGTCATTGTCAACCCAGTGATCAGTCATTGTCAGGCTTGATAGTACTGAGGTTCATTTCTCTCCAGATGGTCTCTTCCTAAGTGTGTTGTCAAGGAGGCAAGCAGTTAGGAGGGCATCAAGGACATTAGACAATCTAGTCCAGAATTAACAACAGAGTCAAATTTTATAGTTCCCCACTGTGTCCTTCTATACACTGCAGGATCTTTTCATTGAAGGGTTGTACTTTGTTTATAGGTTACAAAAACATCACAAATGTACCTAACTACAAACAAACAAGCAGAAGGCCATCAGTTTGTCAGCATTTATTCAATAAGTTTTCAGTATTTAATTACCCTCTTACGAACAGCATGGTAAAAATAAGGTAATATATTCAGTGAGTTCAGCCTTTAGCTATCATGTTAAAAGAAGCCACTTGACAGTATAGAAAACTACAATAAGCTACGTAGAGTATCTCTTGGTCAAATCAGTGTGTAGTGATAATTGAAGGCCGACTTTTATAGCCTTGTTATTTGCTACCATTATTTATTACATTTTGCAATCATACTTTTCTTGTAAATATGTTGCTAAATTATTCTGTAGCTATACATACAGCTTCTTTGGCAACATTTCTAGCAATTAATACCAAAACCAATCATGTAGCAAAAATGATGTAAATTAAAATGAAACGGAAATACCAAGAAGTATCGATAGGATAAATTTGTATCCAGCATGTATGTAACGTATACCCTCATCCTGCATACTGTATTAACTCTTTTCTTTTATTTTCTTTCTCAGATATATTTGTTTTCTAACTGTTTACCTGTCATAAGTGGACATTTATTTTTCCATTAGTGTTCAGAACCTACTTTGAAAGTCAGTACTGTGCACTGCCAGTCACCGTTGGGAGAAGGTGCTCCTCTAGGTCTGGCATCATATCAACCATTAAACATATAGTAACATTTCCTGAAAGGAGAGGGGTTAACACTGATACCACTCATCTTGGATACACTGGCACTAATATAATAGCTTCTGGCTTTCAAGTGTCACTGAGTGAATAGTGGTTGATGCTTTTACCCAGGTACAGTCACTATGCTAGTTATGTAATGTGTTTGTTCTGTAGGAAAGAAAGCAGCCAAAAAAAGCAGTATGGCTTGTGGAAAGATAAAGAAGCAGGTCTTAATCTTTTCATTTGTAGCTGATGAAAATCTGCCTCTGCTTTTCAAGCTAATAGTTGAAATGTAGCCCCTTTTAAGACTTTATATTATGTGCATTTGAGAGTAACATACGTATTCTCTCTTAGGGTTTTGAATATACTGAGCCATAAATTTAAGTAAGAATTACTTTCAAATAGAAATTACCAGAGTTATCTCTTTTCATGCCACTTGGCTTCCTTAAAAATCTCAAATTTTCCAAGCAGAAATGACTTCTGAATGTGTATCGTTTAACACACAACTTAAATACATTAGTACAGCTGAGAGATTTTGACTCTGAAGCTAGTATCTGTATGTTCACCATGTATTTAGATTAGTGTTATTTTGCTTTTCTTCTTTTTTATTTAAAAAGTAGTGGTGTTTACAGTGCATTGATGCATGATTATGCTCTTCACCACTGAAGGCAACAGGCAAGCATACAGTACTTCAGGGTGTCAGAGAGACAGCCAGTCAATGGATTGTTTACCACACCTATCTTATAGTCCCCTATCTGATAAGAGTGCTATAAGAGAGCAGATAGTGGCACATCATAAATGAACTATGGGAAAACTCTTGATGCCAATCACTTACAAATGACTCAGTAAAATCTCTACTTCCTGCCTTGAAATCATACTGAATTGTGTGAGCTGCCTTTATAATAGCACAAAAAGTAGTTTTCTGGAGACTGTATAAAAAGAAAAGAAGTTTTTGCTAAGCTTTATTACCTGCAGCCTTTCTTGCATTGTCCTCATCCTTAGCATTTGAAAGTCACTTACATGGACAATCAATCCAGTCAAACTAAACCAACTGAAATCAATTACCTTTAATGAGGTGTCTCATGAGGTGTGTAGCCTATGCAATTTTTGTTGGTCCTTTGCTTTTCTAATTACTGTTTGGCTGTTGCTCCAGTTGCTTCTAAAAACATGCACAGTTTTGCAGTCGAGTGATGAATGCAAGAAAAATATCAACATAAAGGCCCAGTTCTTCATGTGTACCTAAGGAACACTCAGGGCTGCTCAGGTTTGAAGACTGCAAACATGCCTTGAGCCAACATTGTATTTTTCCCTTTATGGGGCCATTCTGATGCCCAGCCACTCTGCAAAGTATATCAGTTGCCAACCCACTCTAATGCCAAGCTTCTCTACTTTTAATTTATACCCTCTGCCTGTATGCTTTATGACGCATTATGATAGCTAAGGTAGGATACATATTCAACATAAGTCATTTGGAGACTAGTAATACTGATCTGTACCTTGACATTCGTCCTTCATAGTGTTATAGCTGTACTAAAATAACTGTAAAGAACCAACATGCAGCCCAGAATTGGCATGGCAGTGACTACATGCCCTTTTCTCTGGTCATGTCAATTTCAATGCTACAGTTGCATCACAAAAGGTGTCTAGCATACATGTGTATTTTCCAGCTTTATGCCATGTGACTATAGTCAGTTGATACTTGGGTGGGTGATCCTCTATGGGGTGGAAATGCTACCAAGAGAGAAAAGGGCAAAGCTACTGGGACACAGTACCAACTTGATACACTAGATAGTATATCCCCAGTTGAGCCCCTTTATTGCTTGACACGTACCATTGAATTTCTCTATACTGGAGTGTGAATTGATACCTATTGAAATAAAATTGTGTATTTGACAATTTGAATAGAATGAGTTGTGGGCACTGGGATTAATACATTCTGACTGGCTGTCTAATGGTCTTTATCTAATTGAAACAAATGACTAATCTCAGCAAGACCTCATTCCCAGTTAATTTCATTTACCAGAGATAAAACTATTAGTTTTACTGCTATTAGTTTCTAAGTACTTTTTATGCAAGGAAGCAAATATCAGCATTCCAAAGGAGAAACAAGATTGTAGTGATCACCAAGTTCAATAAATTCAGCCATTCTATCAGTAAGATGAATGAAAAACAATGTGAAGTTTACTGTAGAGCAGTAAGCATGGGCAACTGGTGATGCCTTAGTCAAGGGGACACATGCCCCCTAGCAACCAGTCAGAGACCGGCTGGGGGGCGTCATCCACAGTCAGTCTTGCGGACACGGGGGAAGTTCCCTGAAGCAAAATGTGCCAACTTGTAAGCAGATACACTGCTCCCAAAGCAGCCACAGTGCTTACAGAAGAAGTTGTGCCCTACATCTGGCACTCGCACTCTCCAGCTGGCACTCACAGGAGGGCACTGGCACTCTCACCTGCCCTCCCAACCCATCTCCTGAGCAGGGAGATTGCCATATCTCATCACTACAGTGATGTAGCATCTAAAAATAATCGTGGACCACTAGCGGGTACTGCACAGTGTGGGGGCCGAGAAATGCTGGTGGAATGGGGCTGCTGATGGAGTGGAATTGAGGCGCTAGACACTCAAGTTGTTGGAAGCAAAAAAAAATTTACTTACAGTCCTTAGGCTGTAGGCACGTTCCTTGAAGTTACAAACTTAAGCAGGAACTCAGGCACATAGAAGCTCACACTCACACAGGGTATGGGGCGTCAGATGAATCCGGCGGGGAGTCATTGTTGGTTGATCAGGCCTCCTTCATGGCTTGGAAATGCATGCGGGCCTCATACGTGTCCCAGCTCTCCTCTGGTTTGGGTGGGCATTGCCCAAGCCTCTTATTCGGTCAGCGGGCCAATTGCCAACTGACACGTATGCATAAATTAATGTAAGCCAATCGCAAGCATGCACTTGCTGGTGCAGCTGTAAGGTTTTAGTGGGCTCTGACCGTGCACCGAAACTTTTCCCGCACTACAGGGGAAAATCCCTGCATCCGTGCTCGCAATGTGCTCAACACAGCTGTGCCAAGGCATCTCTTAACTGTTTTGCACAGACACACAGTACCAAATGTACAGTCCTGAGCACATGTAAATGTGCCCTGAGTGACCATCTACAAATTACTAACCCCTTCAGTCTTCTTCATTAGGGAACATCTTTAAACTTTTTTCTTTACAAGGAGAGCCTTAGGAATAAAGCATAGAGCCAAGAGTTAAAATATTTATTTCCTATTTTACTATTAGGTCCCATTAATGGGTAGCTTAGTTTTGTTTACTTTAGTTATTGGGTGCCTAAAACAGAGATAGTATGTTCCTTGTTCCTATATACTGTTTAGATTTTATACTGATGGGTTATTTACAAATGGAGATGGATTGTGTGACCTAGGTATTTATGATGTGAAATTTCTTTATTATAAATAATATTTCTTATACCTTTGCTTTAGCTTGTTTCTTTAAAAGGTAATTTAAAACACAAAATTCAACTGTTGTCTAATAAAATATTTACAGTGTAAAGATAAGTTTATCCTTGGGATGTTTGGGTAAATAGTAATTTGGAAGGTAATGCTTTAGCTAATATCTGCTCAATTTTAATTTTTATGATTTTTTTCAGTTCAAATGCAGGGACTTCATGAACCTTATTCACATGGAGTAGTACCTTAATCAGTAGGACTATTGATGAAGTTTAGGTACTGTTAGTAAGATGACACAGAGCACAAACAGATGTGTAGCTCCGCACCGTACCTCAGAATGCTTTGCAAGTACAATGACCCTCAAGACCAAAAATAAGCTCACTGTTGTTTGGGGTGGGGGCAGGAAGGGAGGGGGGGCAAGGATTTTGCTGCTGCCTGTGAGCCTGCCTCCAGTTTCCCCTAGCAATGGTCCCTCCTCTCTCCCAGCCTCTGTCCCTATTTTCAGAATGGGAGGAGGAAGGAAGCAGAAAGAACATGTTCTAGCGGTTCCCCAGCCAGCGCCAGAGGGTGGTATGGATGAACTGGATCCTCCCCTGCCAATACACCTGCCCCAATACACCTGTCCCACCCTCTATCAAGGGCTGAAAAAGTCCCAGACCAAACTCCCTCTGCTCCCTGTCCTGCTCGCATTCTAAAAACAGCTCAGAGGCTGCCTGGCAAGCAGATACATGTTACAGAAGACACTCTGTTTTGAAACAGCTTCATCTGAACGCTCATGCAATGAGCGTTCAGATTTTCAACTGATCAGCCATTTTTTAAGCTATCTGCAGCCATGCACTAGTGTTTGGTCATGGCTATAGACTACTTTCTGTGGCCAGATATGGTGAAAATTACCACCTGCCCAAAACCTGCCAAGCTCAAGCTCTCTAGCTCAAGAACTGTGGATAGTGCCCATAAAATAATCTCCTGCCATCCATCTTGTCTGACGTACATTTAATTTCTGCTGTTATTCTAAGAGTATTTTGCATTGAACGAGGCATATTTAAAAACACTTTAATATGTTGAGTGCATACTCTCCTGTTGCACTCTTAAGACTATATTGTGAAAGTACCTCAGAGTATTGGGTGGATTAATTCATTAGAGCTCTGTTAACTTCATCATTAAATGTCTGTTTACACCTATTGAGGGGCTATGTACTTTTTAGAAAACTTCAATGAAAGTAAATAAAAAATGTTGCTAAAAGCATTATATTGTCCTTTTTCTGCCTTTATCCAATGAATGTTTTAAATATACATAGGGGATGCAGGAAAATCTCAATCAGTCTTTGTGTACCTAAGTCCAAGATTTCCTCAGTCTTAAATTAAAAAGAGCTTACCATGGAGAGCTATAGTGAAAACAATATAAAACTAGACTAAAAGACTTTCTAAAAATTCTGTTGGGTTATGTAGCTTAAGTTGCTGTTCTTTCTGGACAATAAGACTTAGGCTTTTTGTTCACTACAGATTTTTTACGGACTTGACTTCATACCCATGGCTGGTCACTCTCATTCCCCCAAAGGCAAGAACAACCTCTGTATTAGTGGGTAAAAGTAATATGAAACAATCCATATGAACAAGATAAGAACACGCTTCCTCAACCCAAACACTGATTCTGCAGTGAAAGTCATGGTTCCCAGGCAGTGCTTGGTATTGTGATTTGTCTGCAAAGTCAGTGGCACACTCATCACATTGGACTGAAAAAGACTCAGTTTCTTCTGAATACAGGCCAGAGTTAAATCCCGGGATGAACAAGGTCTGAATTAAGAACACACTTCTGTAGTTAAGACAAGGTCTTAGTGTTGGAGATTGTGTAGGATTTACTAAAAACCAAGGCCTGGGTAATGCAGCACAGTCTTTCTGTAGTTATTATTCTAGCCCCATTTGGGAGGATTTGAATTGCTGGATATTAATAGTATTTAGCACTTTTCATCTGAAAATCATTTGTTGAAAAGGGAATAAATATTTTATTTCGCCTTAAGAATATAGAAGGATGTAAGCTTGATCCACTGCCCTTGGTCCTCTGCCATAAGACTATGTATGGCAGACTACAAAACCAACACACAGCCCATGAGATGACAGCTTCTACTGAAGTCCTTCTATGCATGGGGTAAGTCTGCTTAAAGTGAGGGCTACTGATGCCATAGTGAGACTTATTCCCCTTATTTTCACCAGACATATATTCCATTAGAGTGGTAAAATCCATTAAACTTGCCTGGACATTTTCTAGAGAAAGGTTCTTCCCCTACTTCCACCTGATAAAGTATAAAAAAGATTGTTAGAGTTTAGCTCAGGATTAAAGTGAAAACAATCTACAGAATAAGACACCAAAGGAAACTCTTCATTTCATGTCTAAACACAGGTGGCATTTTGAGTTCAGTAATAAAATCAAGCATTTTTGAGGTGGTATGCAGAAGATACACACACAAATGCCATTAAAGAAAATGAAGGTACAGCTCCATATATATATCTTCGCTTATTGCTTTGAAAATGCCCTTCTTTAGCACTTTATGACAACAAACAAGAAAGATGAGCATGTTAAAAAGCATAGATTCTTGAATTTTATTTTTACTACCTGCGTCATGCTTGTGGTCAACTAATGTACGTTCATTTTTGTGAGACTTTTGACTGCCAAACAAACTGTGACAGGTTGAGTAGGTGTGGACAGCCTGTGGAAGGGGGATACAGACACAAGCAGTATAAAACCAGCAGATTTATAGAAATACTTACGTGTCTTAGGAGCAGGAAAAAAAAAGACCAGAAAACAGTGGCTTGTTTATTTTCTCTAGTTTTCCTAATGATTAATTTCTCCCTACGGTAACTTGGCTATTCAATGCGTGTTATTAAGTTGGGCATTTGTCTTTATGTAAAACCCAGGTCCTGTGCTCATAAATGGAACAGCCGTTAGAAAGTCTGCAAGCACATATTAAACAACATGGATAGTTCATTTGAAGTGAGGACACATTCATGATTTCAAGATATACCTTCTCTTTAGCCTTTCAAATAACTTATGCATCAATTGGCCATATTTGTAAGTAAAAATAAGTAGGATTTCCTGTGTGTGCAAACTTTTAAGATTATTACATTTTAGAATTATTCTTTCTTGTGAAGGAGAATTCAATTATGTCTCTGTTTTTAAATTTTCTTTCATTCACTCATTCATGTTATTTCAAATCCTGGAAAGTCAATACACTTTCCTAAGGCAAATTATTCTGTTTTAAATAAACTAAAATGTGTTTTACATATATGATATATAATTATTCCCAGTTTAGACCAGGATATTACCATATGCATTTAGGGGAAAAGAAAGTGAGCTCATAACCAAATACAGTAGGTCTACTGTGTCCACATTTATCCTAGGAAGCAAGACAAGAAACATGGTTCAAAAGGCCAGAAGCTCTATTAAAGGACCCTCAGCATCTAGGGAGCACAACAGCCCTTGGATGTGTCCATATGAGCATGGATGTTTGGTTCCCTGGGGACAACTAGGACTGGGCTGGCCCCAGCAGCCTTACCTGGGGTCCTGCGGGCTTTGTGGGGCTGCAGCAGTGGCAATCCTGCTGCTCAGAGCCTGGCCAACAGCCAGTGTGGCTCCCATCAGCCACGCTCCAGTTTTGAACAGTGCATGCTGCCCCCGAGTGCACCGCTTCACTTTTTTTTTTGTGAAGGTTTTTTTTGATCCCTGGATAACGTGATAAAAAAACAAAACAAAACAAAAAAACCCTGTGCTGCTCCCTTGCAGTATGGAAACAGCTGAGTGTGCAGTATGTGGCATCACAAATGTGTCTGCAGCACCATGTACTGCATGGCCATGCTCATCATGTAGCCTTTGTCTTTCTTTGTATATACCCCTAGCTGCTGCTTATGTTTTTTTCCAGAGTTTCACATCTACTGCAGTCACTTACAAACTACCAAGGTATTTATTTGTAACCATACTGACATAGGTCTATAATAGTTCATATCAGTGCTAAAAGAGGCAAAAGGGTGTAACAGGAGACTGATTCCACATTTTTAAACAAATTAGAGTGTTATTTATGATCACTGCTAGTGAACAGGATTTCTTGAGATTGTTGCAGTCCTCACTAAGAGTAGTTATTTGTTCACTAGGTGTGATCATTGTAAGGACCTTGGTTTGAAAATATTCAGACTAAATGAAGCTTGAACTGTTGAAGAAAGCCTATGTATCATCATTCCATATATTTTCTTAGAAGACTGCTATTCTGCCCGTTAATAGTTGGACTTGATGCTGGAATTTCAAATATCATTGCCAGTACCTATGAAGTAGGGACACAGTCGCAAAAGAGATGAACGTGAAATTCCAGATCAGTTGATAGTATCTTACTATATGAGCTCTTCATTCGAGGTAGTGATCAGGGAAAACAAGTATGTAGTTCTGAAGTACACTTCACAGCTAAAAATTGGGCTTTCAGGCAGTTTCCAAACTGATTCGATATGGATTTGGCCTTGGGGTTCCAATTTGAGATAAAGAATAGGTTTCTCTGCAATAATATATTGCTGTGTAATATCATGTGGGAAGTTGCATAGGAAAATTCCACTGCATTTTATTACCATAGTGATTGATTTAAAAATAATAAGGAATGAATTCATGGGAATAAAATGAATTCAGTTACTTCAGAATTACAACTTTCTTAGTGATTTTGTTTTCCTGTAAGAATGAGTCCGTGACATGGTGGACTTTATTTACAATATTTAACTTGCTCTTTTTTTCCTGTATCATTCCAAAATGTATTTTATTTTGTTTTATTTTTTGCTGCTTCAGTACAGTAAATTCAGTGCTTATAAATAAAGCAGGTTGATAGTTCTGAGAAGGAAGATCTGCTTGTCTGAAGAAGTGATATAGAGTGGACAGCAGTGATGAAAGTTTCCACAACTGTACTCAAATTCTTCTCACTTGTCCACTGATGTAAAATCCAGGGCAACTTCAGTGAAGCCAATGACATGCTCAGCATTTGCAATTCAGAAACACATCATAATTTGCCCTGCATCCATGCCAATGCATCTGCCTTGGTTCAGAGAAACTACCTCTGTGTAGAATGGTAGCTTATTCTCCATAAATGCTCAGTCCCATCACCCACCAGAATTGGTGCCAATTGTGGTTAGTGGCTCTCTCAGTATAAATTTCATTCTCTGGAATTTCATTTCACACGAAGCACTATACAGCTGTCAGATTTGCTCAGTATCAGCTTAGATTATGCCTTTATGATTTGTATTTCTTTAATAACTCACTGAAGTATTTATGCACATGAGATAGATTTTCAGCTAAAGTGGTGCTGTGCCAGGCTTAGCAAAGTGGGAGAGGTCATCAGGGCTAGGGACAGACCTTCAAAAAGCCTGAGCCTGAATTGATTCAATTGTTGCAGGTTAGTTTAAACTGGCTCAGCTAAATCAGTTTTGTGCACAGACATCCCAGAAATGCAGGCACATGCCTGCAGTGGCTCAGGCTAGAAGCCAGGGGGCATTAGAGCAGCCCTCCCTTCCTTTGCATAGGGCTGAGCTGAGGGGGGCATGGTCAGGACACTGTGATTAAGGAGCCCCTCTCCTCCCCCTTGATAACAGAGCTTTTATTATAGGGGCAAGCAATTATTTCACGCAGAGGGCCACTTACTGAATTTTAACAAGCTGTCAAAGGCCACATGGGTAGCCCTGCCCCTTGACAGGTGCCCCGCTGCCCGGTTGCCATCATGTGACTTGAAGTCTTGGCCCATAACTCCTGACCTTTGCCAGTCAAAGTCTCTCCCCTTGCCCCAACAAGTACTTCTTTCAGCAAGGGGTTCTGCCATCTCAGAACCAGAAAAATACCAAATTATAGTCTAAAAAACAAACATCTACAGCATTCTTTACTTTGATTTCAAAAAATATTTTATTTTTTACATAGTTTACATGTATTTGTATAGTGTACATAGAGGTGATTGCACAATAGGTTAAAATGAAGTTTTACTCTTGTATATCATGGGAGATGTGTATAGGTTTGTGAGGCATTCTGGGTGTGTGGGTATGTGGGGTGTGGGTGGGTATGGGGTTTGTTGGGGGATGTGTGAGGGGAGGGTGGTTGTGGTACATGACGGGTGTGGGGAGTCTGTGTGTATGGCTATGCATGTATGGGGGTGTGGATGCATTTGTATGGTGGGGTGTGCATGTGGGACTCACCCTCTGAACACACACATATACACACTGTCCCTGCCTGCACCTCCCCACACAAACACTCTACCTTTGCCTGCACACACACACACTACCCCTGCCTACACACATACACACTCTGCTCTTCCCTGCACACACACATGCTGCCCCTGCTGACACAGACATGTACTGGTGGGGCCCTGTACTCCCCTGTCTGGTGTTGTAGCTGGGAGTCATATGGTTTTGGAGCAGAACAGGGGCAGGAAGAGTATGAAATGGCTGGGGGTGTGGCAGGGATGGGCTGCTCAGTTCTGCTGAGGGCTCTCCATGGCTCCCACTTCCCCTGGCTCCAGGCAGCCAAGAGCAAATAAATACTAATTTGCTAAATGTTTTAGGGGCTTGTGGGCTGGGTAGAATGGCCTGGCAGGCCAAAACTGGCTTGTGGGCTGAATTTTGCCTGCCCCTGATTTATCAACTCTGTTTTCAGCATTTAACACCCTGTCAGAAAACAAAGCCTCACTCTTTACATGCTCTTCTTAAACAGCTTTTTCCGAAGGACAGTACTTACCAGCCTCTGGCTTCTTTAGTATTCATTTCATCCAGAAAGAGCACACACAAGTGCAGATGCTGCCTCAGCCTGACAAAGGGGTTTTAAACCCAAAAGCTTGCTGAGAAATTTTTTTCCAACAGTTTCGTTGGTCTGATAAAAGATATCAGATTCACCCAAAGAACATCTGCTCTGTTACAGGATTATACCAGTTCCTGATCACTTAAACTGGTGTATGTGTAATATCTGTCCATAGCCAAACGGTGACTTTAAATAATCCTTGTACTATATAATTCTAGGGGTAGCAGAAAGTAATTTCAGCCCCAGCACAACTTTGAGCTGGAGTGTTCAACCTTTCAGTTCTGTGGGCTAGATGAGTGGTGTTGGGTCAGTTTGAGGTCCTGATCTAGCTTGGGGTTGGTACTTACTTTCCCAGTGTCACACACCAGATTTAGTCATGTGCTGGATCTGACAATGCATTGCTGTGACCCCAGGTTCTGGATTCAGCTGCAGAGTGACCCCACACTCTCTGCCCCACCGTCACAGGTGCTGTCTGCCATACAAGGGCACATCCTACAGGATCCCTACTGGTTTGGAAACTTGGCAGCAGTGAAATGGCAATTCATGCTGCCACTTCTTCGACACTACCAAATTTCTGGACTGTTGGGTAAGCAGTGCAGTCCAGACAGCATGGCTTTACAGGCCTGCAGGTTGGATGTTGAGCCGCAGTGATTTAGAGCAGGGGATATCCAACCTTTTTGAATGTGGGGCTGGATCATGGACTTTTTATCACTCAGTGGCCCGGGAAGTCATATTCGAAGACCTTGCAAGAAGCGGTATCACATCACCCTCCCCAAAACGAAAGTACAGTGTTTACTTTCATTTATCGTGGCAGCATCTTGGGTCTCAGAAAACACTTTGGAGGGCTGCATGGTGGCCCATGGGCAGTATGTTAGACAAGACTGATTTAGAGCAAACAGCACCATACCTAGATTACTGGTGGCCATGGGCAAACTTTTAGTATTGGCCCCCTCCTTTGCCAGAGATAATTATATTAATAATAATGATAATCATTATTTTCACCATTTTCAGACCCCTTTTCTGTCTGGGCCTCAGAAGCAACCTCAGGACTTCTATAATTTAGAAGAAGCTTCTAATAAGGAGCATCATACTTAGCCCCATACCTCTTTTTGTTTGTCCACACCTTTTGGCACACATTGGAAGGGGTTTGTGACCAAGAGACTCTCTTTACAATAAAAATATACAAGTTGCTGTTTGAGATGATGATATGGATTCACTGAACCATCAGAGCTGTACAAAAATGACAGAATGTAATTGTGAAAATTCAGTATATTCAATATAAATGATAATGAAACAGAAACAACGCCCAAACTTTTCCATTTTATTTTGATGACCGTTTAGATATATTTTCATTTATTATTTTTAGCAGTAGAGAAGTGAGATACTATATTCATTTGTAAGTTCCATAGTATAACACATCACATCATAAAGGCTCTTAATTATCCCTATCCATTACTATGGAATGATATGGGCAACTACCATTTCTATTGCTAATGAAATCATAATTTTAAAAGAAAAAGTCCACTCTTATCAAGAAGTTTGTATCACAGTCTGGCATCTTTCTATGCCTTTAAATGTAAGAAACTGTGTTTACTATGCTCACCTTAAGCTACATCATCCTTTTCATTAATGGTTCTGGAAAAACTGCAAAGTTCCAGGTTCTAGCTGAATGCAAACCCCAAGTTGGTTAACTAGAGTCTTTTTTGAGAAATGGCATGGGATAAGACAGAACATATTCAGTGTATTTAAAAGGGTTGCCTGGATTTTTGAACAGCGATCACCTAATGTAAATCCCCATTTTTTAAACAAATGAATATTTGTTTTTGTTTGGGAATATTTAGCAGCTCTTTAATATACCCCTCTGAAATCTGTTCATTGGCCTATCAAGAAAGATCCAAGCTACTTTAGTTTTCCTGTGCAAACAGATCATCTCTTGCATGGATTTCCTAAAAATGAATCTGGTATTCAAAGCATGAAGGAATACATATCCTAATCAAGAAAAGAAATATTTATTCATTCATTTTGTGTCATATGGGGCTGCCACTTTGCCTTGATGATTAGTTTTTAAATTAAGAAAATTTGCTCTTGCAGTTAATGAGGATCAGCAGAGAACTATGGAAACAAAAAATCTTCATTTGTTAAACATCAGATATTCATTGATTGCAGTTTCAGTCAGTCACCTTTTAGTACATTTGGAAGGAATTCAAAATTACAAAGATCAACCAGCTTTAGCTAGATGCTGCTAGAGGAGCTAAAATGTGTTTGGGCTCTGAATATTAATTACCCTGCTGTTTTAAAGGTTAGAACAGTCACTTTCTCCCAGGGAGGTCATAGTTCTGATTTAATAAAGGCTTAATTATAGAATATTATAGAACATTGCAATGAACTACAGCAACAAAACCAGTGAGTAGGTTATTCTTTCTTTGACAAACCTAAAAGCGGATAATAAAGGGATGTGAAAAAGAGAACAACACCTCTGTTGAAAAAACTTGTTCAGGCAATTATGAATTAATAGGTTTTTCTTCAGTGTAAAATGGAACAGAGAAGATAGTACTACTATTATAACTACTGTGCTTGTCACTTCTAAAGAAGGTTTTATATAAAAGCTATATAAAAGGACATATTTTAGCAGTAAGATTATGATTCGTTTTCTAGTAAATTACAGCAACTCTTTCGTGATGAATGCAGGTGCTTCTAAAACACTTGTTGGCATTAAATACTAATTAGTAATTGCTAATTAAATATGAAAAAGGGCTTTTGGTGGAAGTACATTTCACTTAATCATGGCTAATCTTGCATGTAGAAACGTATATCATGTTAATTCAAGTTATATATCCCATATTTAAAAATTGCCCTTCGTTTGATGTAATATCATTCCCAAGGATTTTATATGATTTTGCTTTTAAACTTTGCGGTAGATTTTGCATGCATGCTTGGGGAATTTATCATAGATCATAATGAGTGGAATTCTTCAAGTGCCGTGATTTTAAACATGGTTCTAGCTAATTTCTTCTCTTTCTCTCTCCCATGTTTAAACATTTCTAGAGATTTTAAAATTGTCTTTGGAGCCCTAAAATAGTAGTCAAGGCCAATACCAAGACATTTGTCCTCTCTTGCGAAGCAGGCAAAAGGAACATGATTGCATGCTTTTTATTTATTTATTTTTTTTAAAGGGTAAAATGTACTCCAGAGAACACACACAGCTTTACCTCATACAAACGTGACCCTACGTTGCCAAGTGAATGTCACACAGTCATTTCAATCATTCATTGGCAGTTGATTCCAGTGTCCTGTGACCTTGGTTTGGCTGCATTATGTGAACTGGACCTAATGATTAGCTAAGAAATGCCAAAAAGTTGCTCCTTTTTTCAGCGAGGGCACTTTGGCTGGATGAGCAACTATCAGTAGTGTCTAAACCAATAATAGCTGTTTAAAAACTTTCTACCTGCTGCCAGGTATTGCTGCTAGAATTCTGACCTCCCGTTGTCTGATATTCTAAGGTCTAGAAAGATTAATAAGAAGTAAAATACATGACTATCCACTATAATTTGGAAATAGTTCATGGTCTAGTGTCTGCATTGCCCAGTCAGCATGGCATTAAAATGCTTTAGGTGAGAGGACTTGAAAAGATAAAACTAATCATATCCATGCTCTTTAGATACTATTGTTCCAATTTGCAAGACAGGCAGCAAACATGTCGTGCTTTGTTTCTAAAATCGTATAACTACGGTATAGAGGACAAAAATTAACAAAAATAGCTTTTCATGTACTTTCCAAGGAAAGAAAATAAGCCGGCTTTTTCAGTTGAAATCTGGATGCCAAGTTTGAATTGTTGGAGATTTACCACTATATTTTTAATAAAGATGCTTTGGAAAATTTGATTTAGTATTGTTTTTTCAAAGGGCTTTTTTTATTGTGTTTTTTCTTCTATAATTATAGAATCATAGGGAAGTAGGTCTGGAGGGCCTCATGTGGCCTTGTGCAGTCCTTTTATCCAGCCCTTTGCTCAAAGCAGGATGATCCCTGACTAAACCATCCCAGCTAAGTGTTTGTCTGGTCTTGAAAATTTCCAGGGATGGACATTACACTACTGTTCTAGGTAGCCTGTTCAAATTCTTGCTTATTCTCATTGTCGAAAAGTTCCTCCTAATCTCCAAATTAAATTTCCCTTCCTGAATATTGAAGCTGTTGTTCCTAGTCATGTCCCCTTTCATCACACAGGAAAACCCACCTCCATCCTTTCTACAATCACCCTTCAGGTATTTGAAACCTTTTATCAAATCCCCTTTCAGTCTTGTCTTTTTCAGACAAAACAACTTGAGCTTTTTCAGGCTTTTTTCATAAGTCTCGCCTCTCTGGCTCCTAGTTATCTTTGCTATTCTGCACCTGACTCTTTCCAAACTGTCCACATATATCATGACATGTGTGGACCAAACCTAAGCACATGTGTAAATGTCCCCGCTGTACAATGATTTTATAGTTGTAGAGCTGTCGCATGAAACAATATTTTTGATCAGGCCAAACCACATCTAAGCATGCAAAGTATCATTGTCTTTAGTGAAAGAACTGCTGTCCTAATTTTCACTGGGTGTGGCTACACTTGCCCCGACTGCATGTTTGGTATTGCATAGTCATTTAGCACTTGCTTTTAGTAAGGACAGATTACTGCTGGAAAAGTCAATGGGGAATTTTGTCAGAAATATAACATATTAGATTCCCTAGGACACTTTTTATTTAGCAAGTACTAATGACTGTTCAGTACCCAGCAGTACAGCATAGTCCTGCCAGCGCATGGTTATTTTTAGATGCTATGTCACCAGTGCTCCACAGTTATTTTTAAACACTATGTAGCATCAGGATCACAGTTTGTCCCCGACGACACCACGTCACCGTAGTGACAAGCTACCGTGACATAGTTCATCGCTATGGCAATGTAGCCTCTTGAGTAGATGTGCTGTGTATTATGTCTGTATAAAATAGAAAGTGTCTCTGCATTTATTTTTGGAATATCATTCACATAAAGAGCTGTAAAATTTTTAAAACCTTGTTCACTGTTCATTGCTTCTCTGATAGACATTTCATCTGAGAGGGAATAATGATTTTTCATTGATAAACATGGCTCATTCAACAGGAAAAATGTAGAAAATGCAGAATGATTTTTATTGGTTACAGACGTTGAAGTAGGACTTGAATCTTTCAAAAAAGAAAGTGAAAAAAGAAAAGAAGTGTCTATGATCTGTTAATGTGCAAATACCCTAGAACTAATCATCTGGATGGTAAGATAAAATTGTCTTTTTTTGCCTTACAGGTTTTCTAAGTACTGGTGACCAAGCTGCAAAAGGCAATTACGGATTGCTTGACCAAATCCAAGCTTTACGATGGATTGAAGAAAATATTGGATCTTTTGGAGGAGATCCAAAAAGAGTTACTATTTTTGGTTCTGGAGCAGGAGCTTCCTGTGTTAGTCTACTGACCCTGTCTCACTATTCAGAAGGTAATCATCTTCTAGCAAAGTAAATATAGTCCTGCTACAATAAAGGTGAAATTAATCTTTTTGAAGCTAATGCTTTTTTAAAAACTAAAGTGCTGGTAAGTGGCATCATCAAGTGGAATTATTTAACATCAGCAAATCAAATGAATATATTGGCCAGGTTTAAGGCCCCATTTTTAGTAATCCTAAATTATGCATCTTATTGTATTGGACAGTCAAACTTAACATTTAAGTTAGAGCTTTAAATAAAAAGTCTTCTAGGGAACCTAACATTTCTGCCAAAATTCCCTATTGCCTTTTCCATCAGTAATTTGTCCTTATTAAAATAAACTGCACTTTTATTTGCAATACACCACTCTCCCTACTTCAATTATATGTTTTAATGTCTTAATTCATGCACATCTTGTTCCAAAGGAACTAATCCTCATACATGGAAGCTGATCCTTCTGTTTATATGTGAAAAATGTTCCTGTTGGCTATATGAATTTGATATGCAAGACTTTTGCCTCTGGTTGTAGATGCAACAATATACAGCACAGATACTGATTGCTTTTTATAAAGATTTCAGTAGGTAAGAACAGTAATAAACAGACATAGGAAAAGATGTCATTTCTTTAAAACAGTGGACTGTTTTATGCCCTCTTGCTAATCCAACAATACTAACTGTATTGAAACACCGCAAGTGGTATGTTATGATAGTAGAAAGTAGCAGGAACTATCAGAGCAAGCACATGTTACTCAGAACTTCCATAAATCATTCCTGACAATTTTGTTTATTGATACAAATAGGGTATAACAAGTAAGTCTGAGTAAACTCTTCTGGAAAGCAAACAGATGGAATGATACAAATCTTAACTAATCACAGCATTGAAAATTCATAATGTGCAGTAGTAATGATTGCACAGTGTATTGATCATAGTTTTCACTACGCTTCAAGACATTTGACGTGTTTTGTATCTATCTTAGACATGTACGGGACACATATCATCACAGTATTTAAGTGTTTTGTACACTGCACACACATGATGGCCAAAGTATTTTGGTCTGAATATACAAATGATCATTTCATTGTCCACACCAGGAGAAAGCAAACAGATGGGGCAGATTCACTGTTATGCTCCAACTGCTTTCTACACTCTGGTGACACAAAGCAGCCTTAAATTTAGGACTATTATTGCTTTACATGTTGGAGCATAGAAAGACAAGCAAAACAGCAATGAACCTGGTCCAACATTGTTTATTCCCTTCAGAAAAAAAATGCAAATATATTCTGATCTATCAAGAGCCAATGATAACCCTAAAATATTAAGCAATTAATGAAAAATGTTGCCAGAACAGAAATCAAGTTCATTTAATTGGTTTTGTCAGACCACTTTTTTGTTCCAAATTATACGATGCTTGGTTTCTATATAAGAGTGTGTAATTGTCCTTTGACCTTTAAAATAGTGAGTAGCATATTTATGTAAGCAATCTATATGAAGAAAGGGATACAATTGCTTGTAGTTGCTGCTCCTTAAAAGTTGATATTTGAAAGGATTACCAGTGCGCTAAAACTAGATGTTCATTAAAGGTATAAGAACATTGCAAAACCTGTGTTTTGTTCTGGAAACAGTTCTCTAATGTTCATTTTATATCTGTGATGCTCACGAACCAGACGGATTTTAATTACTGTTTTATTAAAAACTAGTACAAAAAGCAAGATCCGAGTGGAAAATGAACGGAAATGGAATTTGAAGAATATGCATCCTTTAGCTATCATAGAATTAAAATATTATTTGCTTAATAAAAGCTTCTTTGTTTTTTTTAATAATTTGATTTGCATTTTAACAATTTGCACCTGCAGGCTTGTTCCAAAAGGCAATCATACAGAGTGGAACAGCCCTGTCCAGCTGGGCAGTGAACTACCAGCCTGCCAAGTACACTCGGATATTGGCAGACAAAGTGGGCTGCGACATGCTGGATACCACTGACTTAGTTGAATGCCTTCGGAATAAAAACTACAAAGAACTAATTCAGCAGACCATCACTCCAGCGACATACCACATTGCTTTTGGGCCTGTGATAGATGGGGATGTGATTCCAGATGACCCTCAGATTTTAATGGAACAGGGGGAATTTCTTAACTATGACATAATGTTAGGTGTGAACCAAGGGGAAGGCTTAAAATTTGTGGATGGAATTGTGGACAATGAAGACGGTGTTTCCCCAAATGACTTTGACTTTTCTGTCTCCAATTTTGTGGACAATTTGTATGGTTATCCAGAAGGAAAAGATACGCTGCGAGAGACCATTAAGTTCATGTATACTGACTGGGCAGATAAAGAAAACCCTGAAACAAGAAGAAAGACCCTGGTAGCTCTCTTTACTGACCACCAGTGGGTTGCCCCAGCTGTTGCTACTGCTGACCTGCATGCCCAGTATGGCTCTCCAACATATTTCTATGCATTTTATCATCACTGCCAAAGTGAAATGAAACCAAGCTGGGCTGATTCAGCACATGGTGATGAAGTCCCTTATGTGTTTGGCATTCCCATGATTGGTCCTACGGAATTGTTTAACTGCAACTTCTCCAAGAATGATGTCATGCTCAGTGCTGTAGTTATGACATACTGGACAAACTTTGCCAAGACTGGGTATGTTTATTTCTAACAGCCTTTTGTCTTCATATGATAATTTTGAAATACCAAATATTCTACAGCAATGGTTCCAAATGTTGCATTTCATAAGAATATTATACCACTCTTTGGTATATTTGGAGTCATTGAGGCAGAAAACTGCTCTAAAAGGTGTTTATTTATATTAAGTATCTTTTAAAATTAGTGTTTCTTCTATTAAGCTATTTCCTTTCACAAGCTGTGTGTGAAAAATGATGCACTACAGTTTTAATGAAAAATGGCTGCAGTTGTTTTAAAAAGTATCCTTGAGAATAAAAGAGTTGAACAACTAAATTAAATAAGTTTATTACGCCAAGAAATCTGTGATGCATATCATACATAACCAGAGGATTACATAATGGCTGTCATAAAGAGAAGGCTGTGAAGAGAAGATATATTTGGGAAGGTGGACAGTAAGAACATTGCATTCCCTTGAAATTAGAATCGGAATTAAATGAAGACTTCAGTAATCAAAAAAGGCTCTTACACTAAATCTGTAAGAGCTTAAAATAAAAATGTTAAAAAATTGCCAGTTAACTGAAACATAGGAGGACATCAATGTTGTACAAATACTGTACTTGTACATCACATGGACAGAACCTTCAAAGTAGCTTAATCAAAGAAGTCTATTAGCTAATTCTGCATGCAAAATCTTTTTGTCTATACCATTCTTCTAAACAATATTGCAGTATTTTACTTGAGCAGAAAGGGCTTTTTTGTTAACCTTGAGACTTTGGTACTAAATTAATATAAAGATACCAACAGCACCGAGAGGCTGTAAATCTTTCCAATGAACATTTAAAGGCAGGATTGGGCTCTTGAAACTGCAGCTCTACTGCAGTGCAGTGAATAGCATGCAGCAATATAAATAAAATTCAGAGCTGCCTAGTGTTGTAGCACTCAGGGGTTTAGCAGCTCTCACTGACTTTAATGAATCCTAATGACATTCTGGGAAAGAAGATTTTTCCATCTTATCAAAATGATGTGGAGAATGAATTTATTAAAAAATAAAATGCTGCATATAAGCCACTTTTATTGGGTATAGACAACATGTAGCCTTTTGTGAAATGTTCTTTACAAGCAGGCTTTTCTGTTTGCATAAATTGTATAGAATTGTGGTAAAAGGGAATAGATGATGGAATATTTAAGATGCAGTTAGTAATGAGAAATCATTGACCTCTGGATGGACAAACTGGTTGTGGAAGGCTGACTTAACTGGTTGTGTGATTACACATGATGGTTGGCTACACTGCCAGTGGGCTGCATTGCATAAACTGTGACAATAATAAGAAAAAATATTTTTCCCTATTACAATATTTTTATTATAAAACCTCCCACTTACATATGTAAATTTAGATCCTTAAAACAATACTGAACAGGAATAATTATGCAGGATACAAGATCTCTGCTGTGCAGTTATTATTTGTAATAATTTTGTTATTCTTGAAGAATGCTAACAAGTCAGAATTTTTGGCTATTTAGGGCTTATGTGAGCTCCTCAGAGCCCCATCTGTCACCATTATTCATTTCATGCAGGTTCCAGGTGCTGCTGCTAGAAAGCTAATTTCAGCAAGATACGATTACCATTGCCCAGTCCTCTGGGTGGGGACCTACAATTGTATCACACCACCTAAAGACAGCATATATGCTCTAGAAGTTTCATTAATCATTTCAAAGAATCCAACTGCTAACGTGCTTAGTAAATAGCATTGATACTGAAATATAACAAAGTTTTTTTTATCAGAAATGTACTGTTTTGCAAGCTGTCTGAAAAATGAATTAGAACAAAAGCCCTGAAACGGTAAAATCCCAGTCGTCCTAAAAAATAGATGTTGTTTTGTTTTATCTTGCTTCTTTTAACTGAAACCCAGCATATCTCTAATTAATTCATCCTTTAATACATGAAATTCCCTGGGGGATAAATGGAATTATAAGGTTCCAGTATTATATTTGTTCTGGACCTCCAGTAGATTCAATTAAATAAAATAAAAAAAAGAAGAGAAAGTGGCAGGAAAAATAGCTTCTTTCATACTGTAAAACCTGAAATACAGTTTATATGGAGGATTTATTTTAGTATCATAATATCTAGGGTCAGAAGGGGCCTAGAGCAGGCCATCTAGTCTGCCCCCCTGCCAATGGCAGGAATGAGTGCTGGGGTCACAGGACCCCAGCCAAGTACTTATCTAATCTACTCTTAAATACGCCCAAGGTAGGAGCAAGAACAACTTCCCTAGGAAGCCGGTTCCACACCCTAGCCACCCTAACTGTGAAGTAGTGTTTCCTAATGTTCAACCTAAACCTGCTCTCCAGTAACTTGTGACCATTGGTCCTAGGTACCCCTGGTGGTGCCCGGGAAAAAAGAGCCTGCCCTATTTCCTGCTGATCACC
>JAGPOW010003316.1:73359565-73393140 GCA_030014935.1 Caiman crocodilus
GATAGTAAGCCTCCCGCTTTGCCCTCAGGGCCCCCCGAATATCCCTATTAAGCCACGGGGGCTTCCAGGCACTTTTGCCTATCTTGCATCGGGCGGGAATGGTCGCCGCTTGGGCTCGGAGGATTGTCTCCTTAAGGAATGCCCACCCTTCACAGACGACCATGTCCTCAACCCTACAGTCCCGCAGCACCTCGTCAACTAGCCTCCTGAGCTCAAATGACTTATGTCTGCAGAAAAGATGGATGCATTGTTGGAACATGCAGTGGTTAATGAATAATGCAACTCGTATCTGTACAAGCTGGTGCAATTTCCAATTTGAGGGCATGGGTATATTTTTTGCACATCAAGGTTTGGTAATACTCTTAAGTAGAAAAGGAGGTCTCTTTCTTTCCTAAATCTTTTTTTATACAAAAATGTTTCTGGCTTTTGACAGTGTTGGAATGAAATGTTAAAGGTACTGTTAATGTTTATGTGATAAATTAAAATTTATATGAGGTGTTTGTATATGTACATATTTATTATTTTCAGTAACTATTTTCTACCCATGCTTCCATATACATTTGGACTCCATATGTACTGTGAGGCCTACAACATCAGAAACAACCAGTTCATTTTACAGGGTTTTTTTTTCCTTTCATTTTTTTAATCATTGTTTTGCTACTTTATTTTAATATTGTTCGGGTTTTTGTGTCTGTGCCCAAAGCAAGACAATTTCTGTTCCCTTTGGCTAGGTACAGACATTCAAAACACCTGACGTAGAATCAGTCTAACTTACAGGTTTTTCTATAAGTGGCATAGTTTAGATTGATATCAAACAGAACACATTTGCCTTTTGGTGGTAGAGGCAAATCTTTAGACTAGGTTGTGCCATTTTTAAACCAGTCTATATATGCCAAACTTCTGTTCTGTTACAAGTATAGACTGGTTTTGTGTGGGAAACATCTGTTCTGTTATAGGGATAGACCAGCGTTGTGTGACAAAATTCTGTTCTATTATGGTATATCAACTGGTTTCAAATAATTTGTATCAGGAAAAGTGTAATGTCTGTACTTGGTCTGTGAGACCATAACACTCTTAAGATTCTCTGCACCATAGGTGTTAATATAAGACTGTAGGTTTTTTGGTTTTGTGTTTGTTTGTTTGAATACCGCTGACACTCTTCCAGTCCTGGATGAGTCTCACATTGAGACAGCATCTAGAAACTTTTACAATTGCTATTCAATCAATGAGTTGTTCTGATATGTCTAATTGACACACACCACTTGCTGCTAAGAACTGTACATTGTTTAATGTGCCCACTACCAAGACAAGGTTCAGAAGACAGATCAGTGCCATAGTCACTAGGTGTCACAAACACAGAAAAAGCATGATACTTGTACTGTGTTTTACTTTGAAGTCAGTAACAGAAGCTAGAAAGTAAGAAGTGATAAATGAAGGGTATGTACAGCCATTATATTTAGATTTAAATACCCAACCAAATAGGCATTCAGAGGGGTTAAATCAGGCAAAAAACAACACAGCTACCTAATCTAAATTAGTTCACCTAAGTAGGTGCACTGGTTTAGATCAAGATTGGGTTAACTCAACTTAGGAATGTTTAAGTCAATCTTGCAAATGCCTTCATGTGTTCACAGAACAGCCCTTGGCTGGGAAAACCCAGTTGTTTGCCAGAGCCCTGGGGCTGTGCTAATCCTACCTTCCCAACCATGACTGGGCTATTTTTAGACTCCTACCCCATGATCAGCAGGGATCATGGTTTTCTCTTATAAGAAAAATAATCCCCATGCTTTTGGGGGGTTTATTTGTGTGTGGGCATGTATATTAGTGGTGTTTCATTTGATCATCTTGGTCACTCAATCTAGTCGCAAAGGGCCTTTTGTACATACCACAAAATTGGCCTTTAAAGTGGCTTAAATGCCCTTTTGCACCACTTTAATGGCATTGCTGCTTGTACGTTCAGTGATGTAGTCTGCTTTAATGGTATTGCTGTTTGCACTCTTAGCAGTGTATTCCACTTTAAATGACTTAAGTATGTAGCAAGATAAAACACCTCTGAGGTGTTAGTTTGCTACCAAAATGCAACACAAGGCTTGGGGTGCCAGAAGCTGATGTGCTTGGGGCTTGGAAGGCCTCATGCAGCTCAGGGGCTGTGGAACCCAGTAGCAGCCCATGAAGGCAGGCTCCACTGAAGTTAAAAAAAAACCCAACAAAACACAGCCAGCCTGATCTTTTTTTTTTTTTCTCCCTGAAGTCTATACACCTGCCTGAGCTATGTGGGAGCCTGGTGCTTCTCTCCATGGCTTCAGGGGAGGGAGGTAATGCTTCCCTCCATAGCTGCAGTGCCCCCCAGGACTGCCTGATTTGGTACCAGCAGGTAAGTGCCACCTGGGGTCCCCTGTGCAGCTCAGGGACCACTTGGCCCGCTGGCAGCTCATCCCCACTTCCCACCATTGAAGAGGCAGGTAAGGATTGGGCCCTCATCCTTGTGTATACTTGACAGGGGTTTAGTTCAGTTTAATTCTCCCTAAATTGAAGCGATGTTTTCAAAAAACCCAACATTTCAATTTAGGGAGAACTAAACCGAATTAAACCCCTCATGGCATATACAAACAGCCAAAAGCTCTTACCTACTAATAGTTGCTTATTAAAAGTAGGGAAACATTTATTGAACAATATGTATGAGAAGGAACATTTTGGGAATCACAGTGATATATTACAGCAATTTAGAAGACAGTATATGAAAATAGCAGTCGATGTTAAACTTTCATTAAGAGGTGCTTCTGGGGCTTCATGTTCTGCTTTATACAATCAAATTCCCATTAAATTAAGCAGGATTTTTATCTGTTCAAGAAATCAGGTAGTTCCTGTAGACTTTTTCACAACTTCCCATTATGGAAAGGAGAGAAGGTCAGGAAACATTTTTTGAATTTTCCTGAGGCCATTTTTTTTTGGACTGTGGCATTGCAAGAAATGCTTTGGCGAACAGGGAAGACCTGGAATCATGACATCACTTAGGTGTACCCCATGGCTTGACAACAGTTCTAAGAAGGCATGCAACAGGAACTTCTGCAGGGGGAGGTTGGGTACCGAGTCAGAATCCCTCCATAACAAAACACTACCATGTGAGCTACAGAGCATTGTGGCAACTGTAAATAGGAGTTGAAATATTCAGGATGTACTTGGCAACGAGAAATCATCAAGTCTGGGGTGAAAAAACAGTGGACATCCTTAGTTCCTGCCTGGGATACATATCCATTGGGAAATAGTGCAAGCAGAGGCTGCCAAATGATTCTGGTCTTATCTCTCATATTATAGACACTACCTTCCCTGACCCTTCACCAGTCCCTTTGCAGTCATATCTATCAGGCCCAGCCTTAGGAAAATAATGCCCCCTTTGTATTTTGACCCATTCCTACCCCCACCCCCCCGAATAAGTGGTGCTACTGTAGACAGAGGCAGGTTGGCAGGGGAGTGGGGTCTGGCAGGGAGATAGAGCAGTGTGGTATGCCAGGCCTCCACTGACCTTTAAACAAATACTTTTAATTAACCTGTGAAGGTTAAAGTTGCCTGGCACTTAATGTTTCATGGTCCTATTCTAGTGCTTATAGCAATTACAGGCTATTTTCTCAGGAATTCTTATAACCAATTCGGAAGAATAAATCATCCCAAATATAATTGCTATTGCTGTCTTATTTTAAGGTACTGAGTGCTTCCACCCTGCATATGACAAATCCAATTAGGAGACAGTGAAGATATCCCTGGGTGTAGCTGCTCTTAAGCTCCCTCTTTCCATCATGCCTGAGAATGATGGTAGCTTCATGGCCTCTCTGTGTTTGGCATGTACAGAGTAGGAGTGGGTAGGCAGGCTCCATTCTGAACAGCTCCCTCAAGAATATTGCAGAAGCAATATAGGAAACTCCTAAGTGATGGTATTATTGTGAAGTTGTTGCACAGGGAAATGAGTAGAAAAAGTGTAAAGAAAAATCTGTAACATTCTGTCACACCCACGTGCAGAGAAGATAGTTGTTGAAAGGAAGGAGACCATTTTTTGCTGCTCTAGCAACAAATAATCTAATATTTCCAGAGCATGTGCAGCTACAGCAGTGACATTTACTATTAATGCTAGAAATACCATTTTAATATCCAGCAGTCAGAGAGACAAACAAAAATAATGAAAGATATGCAGAACCCAAAAGTGTATTTTTTTACAAGTTTAGTATGATAAGTACCATTTAATGCATCCCTGAAAGCAGCTAAATGAGTAGCATTTCAGCAGCATTATGTAGACCTCAGTGAAAGATTTTAGATTTATATTATTAAATGTTCATTCCACTGATGATGTTGCAAAAATAGAGACATTGTAAAGCGTCTTTCAGTATAGAACCTCATTTAACTTTTACATCAGATAGAGATTCGGCTTGTGTATATCTTGCATTTTGGTTTTGAATCAACCTCTATTTCATTGCAATATATGTATTGCAATATATTCATTCCTGGACACTTTAGAAACAACTTATAATCAATACTTTAAGGAGACATGCATACATCAAAATCTGTGGGCTAAGCATCAGTAAACAGTACATAAAGGAAAGATATATTAGTGTGACGGGGGGGAAGGAGTAACTGAGGTAGCAGATCTAGGTGCTGATTTTGGAAGGCAGGATGGTGATGCAAAAATAACAGTCATTTATGCTGCTGGCTGGCTACCTAGGAGCCACCAACAGCAGTTAGGAACTGCCACTGTTCTGATCACAACCATAATCCAGAGTGTCCTGTTTCATCCCTGAGGCTACAAAAAGATGCCATATTTGTTAGGGAATAAACCATTTTATCCTGGGATGTCTTTGTTACCCCAGAATGCATCCTAAAAAGGTTCATGGAATAAGAAGTATTAAAAGTTTCTCAAGATGTCCTAAAGTGCATTTGAGTGGTTGTTCTAGGGCTGCATGATTGGATCAGTGGCAAAAATCCCTCCCAGATGTGCTTTCAACCACTCACTGAACCCTTACTCATAGCCCTTTAGAAGGGCTATATCTGTACATACTGATCCCAGGATAGTTCCAGAATAAACACAAACACAACTTGTCCAGGGATAAATGCAACATCTGACTGGGTGAGGTCACTCTCACATATAGAAAGTTGGTGGAGAAATAGTGGCTAAAAACCCTCAGATTTCACTTTCTGCACAGATATACGGTTTATAAGTCAGCACCTTTCAGATAAAGGACAGTATCGTTCACACATATTGAGGGTACCTGGGTGAGAAACATATTACTGTGGGGCATTTCTGGTGCAGATGCAATTTAAAGTAAATTATTTTTAAACTGCGTAAGCAGAGAATATGCACTTATGACTAATAATTGCCTTCCTGCAATCATATGAAAGAAGATGATGTTATTAAAGCTAATGGGAAGTAATATATGTCTCTGTAAGTGCATCTGCATGAGACACTATGTCACCATAGCAATGAGCTATGGCAACATAGCATTGGCGAGCACTAACCATGACACCACTGCTACTGCGCAGTATCTGATTGCTACTGTACGGTAAGGTTGGAAATAACCTGTGCACCACTGGGACTGTGCAGTACCAATGGGAACTGTGCAGTTATTTAGTCGCTTCTCGGCCTCTTGAAGGCTCATATCAAGTGTGTTTACTTTAGTAATCATGCAGTCCTAAATGATTCCACGGTACCGACTGCACAGCGGGGCTCATGTGTAGACATACCTAAGAGACTTGATTGAAGGAAGTATAGACATGCAGCAAATCATTATAAGGCATGTTATTATATTAAATGCACCTTTTTCTGCAAGTTTTCCTTGTTCCAAAATTGCATGTTTATGTGATTTCTAGGGCCTAAAAGATGAGTTGAGAGATAACATTCCACAAACATGAAATAGGAAATGGCAACTGAAAGCTAGAGACCAAGAAATGTCTGGCTGCAGGGGAAAAGCTGACCTTATAAAGTTTGAGCTATGGGTCCAGATTCAACTTCTTTGTTAGGCACCTCAAAACCACTTAGTTCAATTCAGGCCCCTAAGTTCCAAAGAGCAAAATGGCCCATGGCCAGCAGTCATAAAAGGCTCTCTGTAGTACAGTGGTTATGCTAAATCTCTGGGATGAAAGATTCCCAGGGTATGTCCAGACAAGTGGGAATGTTTATTTTCCCAGGAATAAGTAGCAGTGGCAAACCTTGGTATGGCAGGCTACCCTGAGTGGTGTAGGGAAGGCTGGGGCCAGCCACTATGCTCGCCTCAGTAACTTTGCCTGGAGTCTTGTGGGGCCTCTGGGATCCACAGCCATGGTGCTCCTGTGGCAGAAAGCCTGGCCAGCAGCCAGAGTGTGGCTCCAGCTACCCAGACTCTGGTTCTGGGCAGTTCTTGCTGCTGCCCCATGCACCACCCCACATTTTTTGGTGTGGGATTTTAACTGCCCTCCCCCCCACCCCAGTCAACAAAATACCCCCTAGACTACAAAGTAGCAACATGGGGAATGCCTGCTTGCACAGTGTGTTGCAGTCTGCGGTGCCACAAACTGCACATCTACACTTGTCTGGATGCACCCCCAGGGGCTGCTTTTTGTACCCATTACTACTTATGTATTTGGTATTAAACAGACATTAGTTAAAAACATAATAGCACCCAGTCTGCAAAGGAGAGTTCCCATTTGCTTTTTCTCCTTACCCAACAGTTCTAGTACCTTTGACTTCCCATTGAATGAGCTTTAACATGGGATGTGAGGAGTGCTATTACTTATCTTGGAGGTTAAGGCATTCCCCCTAGAGCATGAGAGATATGGATTTAAATTCCGTCAAAACACTGAGGGCTTTAAAACCAGAACTTCCACTTCTTAGACAAATACTTTGATCACTAAATATTGGTCAAAAGGGGATACCATCTCCTCTTTTGTCAAGACTTGGCAGTCAGAACACCTGTCTTTAGGAAGTCACCACACAACTATCTCAAAAGTGGCATTTGGTGTTGTGAGAAGGAATAGGAGTCACAAAATGGATAAGTGAAAGTCAGAAGGATTTCCTCTAGTTTCATTTAATTGTTCTTTTGAAAACACCAAATTGCTCCCAATTGTCTGTATAGAGTATCCTGAACTGCTCTTTAGGCACCTGTATGTTTAATTAGGTCCTTTTGTACTGCCCTCCAGGGACAAATGCTCAAATGTTTGATGGAACAATGCTTAAATTAAAGCATATGCCAATCCTGTTGGACTCCTCACCCTGCTGTATAGTAATGCTTAAAAAAAAAATTGGCCAACTGAATTTTCCTCCAGTCCAAGTTCTCAGAAACTGTATTAGTGTTAGTATAACACAAAACATTCCCTCAATGCTGGCAAAACTTTGTTAAATAATTATATTTTATCCCAAGGAAAGAGAACTACATAACTGCTTGACAGATCAAGAGTTCACCTCTTAGCACTAATTACCTAAGAAGGTAACTATGGCATGGCAGCATTTTTCTAGGGTAAACTTCTGTGAACTTTCCAAGGACTTTTTAGGGATTTGAATATCTCCCCATATTCAGTGAATAGGAATGTGGATGGGAGGTGATGGAACACCATAAAGTATCCTTACCTTCAGGTACATGGGACAGCTTCACAAAGCTGGTTTCTGATAAGTAAATATGTGGAGCATATGAAAAGCATTTTTATATCAACAAGGGTAAGGACTAGGGATTGAGGCCAACCACAGCCTTGATTCTTCATGGGGTGTTCTCAAGACTTCAGTAGGAATTGTAGGCTCTTATCACTGCTAGGAGTTTGGCTGCTTAATTTTTACCATAGAATTTCACTGTGGATTTCATTCCTCAAGCACAACTAACTTACATGTGTTGACTTAATTTCATGAACCTTTTGCAACTACACTGCTGAACACAGGGCAAGGATTTTAGAGCTATAAATTGGAACAGCATGTTCTTAAGCAACGGGTAGAAAATACGCAATGGATTCCCTTCTACAGCTATTCCAGGCTTTTGAGTTCCTGACAAGGAAAAATGACTTGTGCTCTCATAATCTGTACGAGTTTATCTTGGTTTTACAATTTTTGTCTCATGTCCAAAAGTACTGTAGTAGATACATTTTATCAAGCCAATGCCTTGTCTGGATTTTCCAAATTCTCTTCTGTATTCTTTGAGAACAAAAGAATTACTTTTATTTCATTTTCAAATACACACTGGAATTTCTCAAATTGAAAGCATATTGAAATATGTTGCAGTTTTGCTTAGAAAGGGATAGAACTTCAGCTTCAGTCAGGGTATAACAATTAAAACTTTTTTTTCTTAAAGCCATATGAAGAATTTAGAATATAGATACTATCTAGAAGAATAAAATAAAAACACTGCTTCTGGAATCCCCAGATTAAGACTTCACAAAATAGCAACTGTGTGGTATAGAATAATATCTAAAAGAAAATAGAATTATACTGTCAGACAAAATATATATATGTATACACACACACACACACACACACATATATATATTTAATTTAACTTGATTTAATTCAAAGGAATATTCCCACAGGTAAACAGGTAAAGGTAAGTATCTACAGTTTATTAAAGTTAATTCACTAATCTACCTTTACAACTAAGAAATGGCCCTTTATTAAGAACAAAGGAACTGTAAGAATAGTTAACCAAGCTTGTGTCCAATTAAATAGGAAAAAATAATTTAAAAAACCTTTTCAAACTGTAATATTGGACCAGAAAATTCCCCAAACATTGATAAATACATTATTAGCAGAAAAGAAAGAGATTAGAATCATTTTAAGAAGAAATAATCCTTATTCCTAATAAACTAAAGGAAAAGTTCAGAAACTTCTAAGAGATGAAATAGCAAACTAGATGTTATTGTTAGATATATTTCAAAGGAAGGAATGTTTACAAGGAGTATGCATAGATTCAACTTATTTTTCCTTTTAATTTTAGTTTCCTACTGCTGTTTTAAAGGAGATGAGGTTAAGCATGAACAAGATTACATTGACTGATCAATATATTTTTAAACTTACTAATATGAGCAGTTGTAGTTATTTGCATTATTTGTTTTTTAAAGTTACATTGGAAATATAAGGCTAAGAAATTAAAAAAGATAAAACCTAGGGACTACTTGATTTGATGCTGTCTGTTTAAAGATCCAGGCCAAACTCCTATAAAGTAGCTGATCTATTTCCAATTTTATTAGGATAGGGGAAAATATTGGAAACTATTTTACAGGAGTACTGGGAAGAATTCTGATTAGGGCAGGAAAAAAACTTGGACAGGCCGAAGGCCTTTTGTACTAATTGAGTAGTATTTAAGCACTCTTCTTTTGGGAAGTCACAAATTGCTCCCTTCTATTACAGAAAATGAACCTAAAAGACATATACGGATCCTGAGATGGTGTTAATCATCATAACTTTTTGATTGAAGTTACAACACTTATACCACCTCAGGTTCTGAGTAAAGGTCTGGCTAACACTGTAAAACAGTCTTCTATATACCACACTGTGGGACCTACTGAAGTCAAACACTGAGGAGCACTAAACATGCAAAACACTCACATGGCAGCCACTCTGAATTTTACCTTTTGAGTCTAATCTTTGAAGGCAACTACACAACTCCAATTTACGTGTCTAGGGGAACATCTACACTTTAATTAATGTGCTTTTGCTACTGCACACTAGATTTAGTACCTCTAATGGGAGGTACTAACTAAATGTGCATTAGGCTGCCTTAATGCACAGTAACAAAAGTGCACACTTTTTTAGTGATGCTTAATGAGCAGTAGCCTAATTTGATTGAGCATTAGCATATTATCACATTTTTACCATGATATTCTAACGCACAGTAAAATAAACTACTGCACACCAACATGTATGTGCAGATGCATCCTAGGAGTAGGATTGAATCATTTTTTTTCTATTTTTATAAAAGAAAATACTACTGTGTCAGATTTATTTGGATAGAAGTGGTCTGTAAGCTTTTGAAAGGCACCTATTAAAAAAGGGTTTCATTGGATAACTGATTTCAGTTTCTGTTAATTATAGGGTAAAGCACAATGCATTTACTTGTATTAAGTGTGCTATTATTTTATTCTGTTTTTTCTTTGTAGAGATCCAAACCAGCCTGTTCCACAAGACACAAAATTTATTCATACAAAACCCAACCGTTTTGAAGAAGTGGCCTGGTCCAAGTATAACCCTAAAGATCAACTGTACCTACATATTGGCCTGAAACCCAGAGTCCGGGATCACTACCGAGCAACAAAAGTTGCCTTCTGGTTGGAACTCGTACCACACCTGCACAACCTCAATGAAATATTTCAGTATGTTTCCACAACAACAAAAGTTCCCCCTCCTGATATGACATCATTTCCTTATGTAACCAGGCGGTCTCCTGGAAAGCTGTGGCCAGCCACCAAACGTCCAGCAATGACACCAGCCAACAACCCTAAACATTCAAAAGACACTCATAAAACTGCCCCAGAGGATACAACTGTTCTCATAGAAAACAAGCGAGATTATTCTACAGAGCTGAGTGTCACTATTGCTGTGGGAGCATCCTTGCTATTCCTCAACATTTTAGCTTTTGCTGCACTGTATTACAAGAAAGACAAGAGGCGTCATGAAACACACAGGCGCCCCAGCCCTCAAAGGAACACAACTAATGATATAGCGCACATACAAAATGAAGAGATTATGTCATTGCAGATGAAACAGCTGGAGCATGACCATGAGTGTGAATCACTGCAGGCACATGACACACTGAGACTCACCTGTCCACCTGACTACACCCTTACTCTGAGGAGGTCCCCGGATGACATTCCACTCATGACACCCAACACCATAACCATGATTCCTAATACATTAACAGGAATGCAGCCTTTGCATACTTTCAACACTTTCAGTGGAGGACAAAACAGTACTAATTTGCCCCATGGACATTCTACTACTAGGGTATAGCTCTGCCATTCCTCTTTTACCCCATAAGCCAATTGGAAGAAAAGAAAAAAAGAAGAGGGAAAAAAATATTTTCCATAGAACAACTCGTCAGAATAATAATAATAAAACAACAGTAAAAGAGAAGGACAGTCATTATTTTCTTACTGATCCTTCCCATAAAAACTCTGATATTAAAGATCAGCTTCAAACCCTGTGAAATGTGAAATGTGTACATTGCTGTTACGATACTGCTTTAAGATCTCAACTGCTTTGATTGAAAGTTGAGGCCTGAAGAAATCAGTTAAAATGAGGTTTTGAGTGCAACCATCAGAAACAGAATCTTCTGGAACATGGATCCAGTGACTGTACAGTTTTTTTAATAATAAAAATTAAAAAAAAAAGTTCTTTATGTGCCATACCATGAATGGCCCTTGTTAAAATAAGACATCATCATGGGCTTTTACCCAGCATATGAACTTGCAATCCAGAAGGGAGAAATAGGATTTTATTATTAAAAACAAGAGGACTGACTATGCAGTAAAACACGTATAGTTCTGTGCAGAGATGACTTGCCAGCCTGAACTATATTTAAAGAAACTTTGTAAAAAATGTACATACCTGTGAGTTTAAAAATAAGCTTTTATTGATGTTTTCAGTTTCAAAAGAGCTTTTAGAAAGATTGTGCATTCAGTTGTGACCTACGTGTATATACATTAGTCATATCACCTCTGTTCCCTCCAGGCCAAAAGGAGGAATTTCTTCTTAATTATTAGTGGTAAGCAAAGACATGAAGTTTTTCTAACATGTTTCATTTATAGAAGGACATGGTATCATGCAGAGGACAGAGTTGTCTGTGTGACCTGCATATTTTCTCTTACAGGTTACACAAATGCATGTTAAAGCATTCTTAGGAGATGGTTGGTTGTTTTTTTTTCCCCCAGAAACCTTTTCTTTTCCTTCCTTTTTTGTTAGCGTACATTAAATTGCAACACAGAGATGGATCCGAAATGGAAAAATAATTATTGTTTTAAGCTTGTTGAATTGAACCAAGAAACATCAAAAATATATATAAAGAGTCCAGTTTTGTAGTTCTTGGTTATTTTAATATATTAGGCAGAGTTGCTTCCCAATCTGCTACCCTGACAAAAGCAAAGAAAGCCTGCCTTTTGGTCAGTCTTTTCTGAGGAATACTAGCTCTATATTCACCAGCAGCTGCAGAAGAGCTTGAGCTGAGGAAGCACCCACTCAGCTTTGCTAAACAAAGGGAAATACAGTTTGAAGGTGGGAAAAATGGTTTGGTTTGGTTTGGTTTGGTTTTAAAAAACGGTCATGATTTATCATTATACAAAGCAGTTTTTCCCCTCAGTATCCTGCTTTTGTGAACAAGAGTTCATCTGTCAGAAAACAGTATTTTCGACAGTTGTATAACTGTCCCATATCCAATAGAGATTGTTGGGAGCTAGAGAGAGAACTGATGGGGTTTGTGTGCATTTATGTGAAAATTCAGGACAACATCATTGTCAGAAAAAAAATATAAATTTTTTATTGTTTATTCTGCTCTCCTTAACTGGGAAGGCAAACAGGGCTGTCCCACAAGGAGTTTTATAATTTCTTTTCAACAATATATTCAAGTATTAAATGATAGAAGTGAGTTATTAACAAATGAGAGTTACTTTATATTTTGCTTTAGAAAGTAACTGTTTAATCCAGAGATTGGAACCAAAGATATTTGAACAGAGTTGCTCTGCACTTGAACATGACTGTCCCAGATCTATTTTTTATTACTATATCCCTTCGAAGCTGGGCGCAGCAGTATCATATTGTCTGTCCCATGCAGAACAAAACACAAGATGCCTTGCACCTTTTTCTTTCCTCCCTTTTTTTAAAAATTAAACACTTTGGAAGTGCCAGCCTGTGAAAAGTGATATACAAGTTCTCTGTACAGTTCCTTGCTGTGGCTGGCTGGGAGCAGGTTTTGAAAGAGATGAAAAAGGGAGTTAATAATATGGTAAAAGTCCACCATGAAAACAGTATCATTCTTTACATGTAAGAAGATAGATATACTATACATATGACCTGGTCTCTCAGGTTGGCCAGTAGCGAAACAACATTCTGAAGTATGTCTAGTAGCAAACAGAAAACTGCCTTCTTCACTGATACATCCCATAATGTTTATTAAAGCTGACTCTATACCAGGCCATTTCTGCCACCTATATATTGCCTCAGCTGAGATGCAGCCATTCATGACTCTAAAAATAAAAATACCAAAAAAAAAAAAAAAAAAAAAAAGAAAGAAAAATAATTTAAAAGGCAGTGATGCTTTGCATCATAACCAGTTGGGTATGTTTGTAATGTGAATTACAGTATTTGTTTAGTACTTCCAATTGTTTTCTGCTAGCAATATGTACAGTACTGTGTCAGGCTTGTGACATTTGGGTAAAAAAGTTCCTGTAAGTGAATGATTTTGGCTTTTAAAAATAATTACGATCAAGTCAACTTAATCATTTAATACATCTGAACTGATGTATGATTTATAAATGGAAAGATTTATAGGATCTTCATAGAATTCTATAATAATGATAACAAATTATACTTTGCAAACTGAAAGAAAGAAAAAAGAACTTTCCCAGTATATTCTTGACCTTAAGAGGCACGCAGGGTTTAATGGTTTCTTTTGTTATTGTTTTGCGATTTTTTTGTTTGTTTTTTGCCTTAAGTAATGATAGAAGATATATATGGCTGGACACATATGTATAAACTTTTCAGCAGCATTTTTAATAATAAAATATCACAGTATTTTCTAATGCTTTGTGCAAAGAATTGCGCGCTCATCCTTTTTTTGTTGAAAATCTTTAAGAAGTGTTTTTTTAAATCTCTTTTTAGCCCTCCATATATATAATGCCTTGACATGCAGTATAAAAATATTATAAGCAGCAGATGTTGGATTTTCATGATATTGAGTTATCATAGCAGTCAGAGCTCTGTAAACCTATTGCTTAGGTGAGAGAACACCACACTGAAGTTAGGACAGTGAAGATAGCGTAGATGAAGCTCCTTATTCTCACTTACCAATAAGCTTTAGGGCTTGCATTGAATTATTTATGTTGTTGTTCTGTTAATAACCTTACATTCTTCCCTGATATTCTAAGGGGAGGCATAGCTACAGTACCTCCCATGTCAGCTTGCAGATTAACAAGTAAAAATATATTTCATCAAACAAGATTTTAAAGTAAAGCCAACAGTTTTTATACATTACTGCCTCTATAAGTAACCATTCATTATTTTTTAGATTTAGATTTTTAGAATATTTAGGTTTTTAAAGGATAGTAAAACATATGTATATAAATAATATACATATTTTATATATTTATATTTGTATATAAATTATATGATTTATATAAGTGCATATGAAACACCATCATACCCAACAAGCACTAGATATATAGTCAAGCATAGGAGTATTATTATTTTTGTCAACGGAAGATAACCAATTATAGTTTCCCTTTTTGCTATGTTAAAATCCATTTATCACCCAAGTTTCCTATTATCTAACTGATGAATATATATTCTGTTGATTAGGGGTGGATATTGTTTGCTTTCTGTAACTATTTTCTTAACAAGTGTATTAATAGAAATGTTTGGAGAATTTTGAGCGTATAGTGAAGAATATTTAAAAAACAGATTTTGAATGGTTACCTTTCAATATTTACACTGGAGCTCCAGTACTAAGAGCTGTATTTGAAGAGAAGAATACTACATGACTACCAATCTAATGAAACAGCTTGAATTTTGAACATTGAATTTGTATAGCGTGCAAATAAGATACACAGGATTATTTCAAAAATATGTTGAGTGATAAATAAATTCAGAAAATTCATAACCTGTCTGAGGACAATTCACAACCGTAAAAAAAGCTAAAAATTGCTACAGATATAATTCAGTGTGAATTGTTCATTCAAAATCACTGATTCAATAAGTAATCTTATTTCTGGCTACTCAGTTGCCTGCTAAAAGTATAGCTTCTAAAGGTTACTCATACTAGAAACTACATATTATGTGGATCTCTTTTTGAAAGCACAAAACATAAAGTATCAGATTCTTAGTTATGCTTTTGTAAGATATTATTGCATTTTTTAATATTTCATATACAACAAATGAATTAATAACACCTTTTCCTTCCTCAGATCTGTTGTTTTGACACCATAAACCACTTAAAATCTCTTCAGATTATGTCATTAGCAGATTACATTGAAAAAAAAATTGTTTTCCATCACAATCTGTGATATTTTAAAATAGCATTTTTATTGGGGTGATAAATCAAATATCATAATTTTGTCTACAATGAAAAGTCCCAAGCAATTTTAGTTTGGAAATGTCTTGAAATGTTATTTCAGCTACTACAAAACATCTAACATTTTATTTTGGTTTGTTGGGTTGAATCAAAACATTTTGTTCTGAGTCACTTTGACAGTGAACGGCATTCCCCTTGGGCTGCTGAAGTGCCTAGGGAGCCTTTGAAGGCATTTTAGAAGTTTTTTTTCTCATTCTTGTTTAGCAGATGGAATATCCAGCAAAACTGCATCTCTCATGATGCATGATGGTCGTGGGGCTTCTCTTGATGTAGTACAGGAATTAAAGCAGAGATATTGATGGGATTATATTTCCCTTTGTGTACTCATGTGGCAGTTTTCCTGCAATATAAATGCCTTCTCCAACACTTACACATAGATCTACAGTGCACCCCTGAACTGTGCACACTCAAACGTACATATGTAGAGGTACCATGCACGCTAGGTTACACTGGCCATTTACATACTTGGCCACATGTATGTGCCCAGTGAGGACATATATGTGTATAGAATCCATGAAAGTATAGCTAAATAAAACAATTTTGATTGATGGATGTCAGACACAGGAGAAGGAAGGCCCTCCAATGCTTTGACTTCAATAAATCAGTGATTAGGGCATTCACCCAGAAAGCAAAAGCCCTGGGTTTTAGGCTCCACTTATGCAGAAGAGTTTTGAACCTACCTGTCTGTAACTTCTCAGTACAGTTTTTAATCACTGTGCAGCAGGCTAGGCAGTACCAGTGCCCTTTCCAGTCCCTCTCTTGAACAAGAAAGGGAGATATGTGGAAAAGCACAAACTGGAGGATATCTGCCTCAGTGAACTGGATGCTGCTTTGGAGTCGTGGGTCCTACCCTGGACTACTTCTCCTGAAAGAACAGAAATTTTGCACTGGTCTCCATCATTTTATCCAATGAGTATTACACACAAGGCGCAGTACCTCTCCTTCAAAAAGGGTGTGGGAGAAGGGACTAGATAGTGTGTGTAAGTGGCAATAATACTATTTATACAGCTGGAAAACTACTACTTAGGTGCTAAGGACAAAACAGAATTCTGGCCATGGCAGAATTCTGGAAAACTAGGTAGGCAATGCACACAAAAGAACTGGGTACATGATGCACCCAAGGTGACTCCCACATGGTGTCATGGCAGTTCACAAGGAGAAGCACTAAATATGAATTAACTCAGAATTAAAAAATTTGATTCTGGCTGGAAAAATGAAATGTTCATATATGGGTCAAAAGACAACCTGAAATAAAGTATAGTGTTTCCAATTTCCCAATGTAAAAAAATAAAGGTAATATTGCCAGCATAATTTTCTAATGATATTTTCAATTTTGTAGATACATCATTATCTGTCAGAAATGTCACTAGAATATTTCCAGAAACTATATTCATTGGTATTTCTGATATGTAATGACAAATGTAATGGGAAAAGACTCCTTGTTCTGTATCTTAAATGAGAATCTCAAGAAGGAAAATTTCTAGTCACTTCTTTTTTGAGGTTAACTCTTGTTAAATTCAGACAACCCAAGACAGGTGAAATTCTCTCACTTAAGGAGTAAAATTGGAGTATTGTTGTGATGAGCAAAAAAAATATGTGAGAAGCAAAGATTTTTTGGAGTGATCTGTTTTCTTTAACCAAGTCTATAGTTTGGAAAAATGTTAGATAATCTTTTGGGCACAAAGTTGGTCCAATAAAAGATACAACCCCAAGACACCTCACTTTTCACTTTCGGAGTGCCCCCTTCATCCCTGACATTGAAGCTGGCTCATGTGGGAGAAATAAATGGAATAATCAGAGCCAGAAGGACAAAAACAAAATCCTGGTATATAAGGAATTTGCTAGAGATGTTGGGTTCTCTCTCTCAGACTGAAGCAGGGTTAACCCACAAGTATCTCATTTCCTGGGCAAGTGTGAAACAAATATTACAAAGATAAACATGTAAATAAATAATATAAGTAGAATGATATAAGTAGACATCATCATCATCTTCTCCTTACACCTCACAGTGGCAGAATCTGGGCCATTGTATCTTAGGATCTTTGTATCATAGGATTGTATCTTAGGATCATTTGTATCTTAGGATATCTTAGGCCATTGTATCATAGGATCTGGGCCATTGTATCTTGTCTGAGACTCTGGGAAAACAATAAACTAGTTTGGGTAATTTTAGCTGTAGTTACACTGAATTTAAAATATATATCCCTACAGATCTTTTTCTCTTCTGAGATGTAGAAAAATCATCCTGTAAATGACACAAACCTTGGTCTCATCTTTTATGTCATCTTTTTTCCTATACCTCACTCAAACTTTTTTATTCATTCCATGATTCCTTCAGTCCTTAGCTTATTATCATCATACAAGGCATTGACTTCCAAAGAGGTGTTCCCACATTTCATTCCTCCAGGGTATTTGCTTTAAAATCCATGATGGATTATGCAAATTTGGAAGAATAATTTCATCTACTTTTCTTCTTTTGTCATCTTTGCTCTTTAAATGCAAGGTACCATTTACTGATGGGTGGATGGTGATGTACCCACCCAAAACAACTGATCATTTTAAGAAAGCATTATCCTCTAAGGCCTTTGTCTTAGCCTAGCAGCTATACTTGGATGCCAAATTTATTTTTCAGAAGGAAGTGTCTATCTGGAGTTAATTTATTCTACCTTCAAAATGCAGTATTATTTTTTTATTATTATTTATCCTTAACATTACTTCTGCTCTATATACATTTGGATAACGGATATATGAATAACTCTATCTTAACACTGCATACTAGATTTCTCCAGAGCAAAAAAAACCCCAAACAAACAAAAATAACTTGGGGTTCTTTATTATTTCAATATAACTAAATATCTATTTAGATGTATTTGTCAAGCACCTTCTACAAAACCAATATTTCCATCGTATAAATATAGGCAATGGACACCTTTTGCCTTATACAAAGCCACTGAATTCAGATACACACTCACTCTGTTTTGCTAATGGTGCCATGGCAGCTGACTAGGGCCAGGGAATAAGCAATTTTCTCAGGCCAACCCATGTCATACCTATTTTTTATCATGCCTTTATTGCACCCTTATTACATGCTGGGAAAGGTCAGCTAGATCAGAGGCAACATTAAAGGTCATTCAGACTTAGAGACTATTCGGAGACTAAAGGTGTTCATCACACAGTGACATGGACTTCCTGACCAAATTACAAAAGAGCCAATGTACATATTGATAGACAACAACTTTATGAATATTTATAGGTACCACACAGTTACCACTGGAAACTCAATTATAAAAGCCCTTGTGAAAATTTTGGACTACAGGGAATTGATATTGCAAAAGTAATCCTCAAAGGAAGTGCTTTCAAGAGTTCCTATAATAATGCAAGAAAGGAATTTCAGAAGGACAAGGTAGAGGACAAGGCATGACTCCATTATAACCTGTCTCTAAAAAAAGATTAACATAAAGAAATATCAAATGGCCCAGACTTAAAATAGCTTTAGCGTACTTCAAAGGATAACATTTTATTGGAAATTCAAATTAAATTACATATAATTAAATAAGAATAAGATCTTGTATAATCATACCACAATAGATAGAGCTAGAAATTCTGAGGGTAATCTATAATGCTTGTCTGGGTACAGATAAGTAAGAAATCAGGTCAGGATGTTCTGCTTCACTCAGGCAGAGATCCTGGTTTCCTCTGATAAAAAATCCCCAATTTTTTGGATAAAAATAGTAACCCAAAATCCATGTTTTTCTGTGATTAAAATGAAACATTGCTATATTTATTGGTGTTTCATTTTGATTACAGAAGACACTGGATTTTGGGTTACTTGTTTAAATAAAAATATTGGGGATTTTTTTTTTTTTATCAGAGAAAAGGAGGATCCCTGGTGATAACTCTGGGAAACAGCAAGGAACTCCTGAAATCAGATGATTAAAAAGTCAAGGTGCCAAAATCGAGGTACTCGAGTAGCAAGTGGAAGAAACATTGTACTAGTAACTTCTACTAGAAAATTCTCAAGTATTGTGGGGCATACATTGAGATGGTATAGCCAGCTCCTATGCTTGCCTTCCTACATTAATGCTGCAAGGAATATGTTAGGAATGAAGACGAAGAGTTCTGGCAGACACCAATTGGCTTATGTGCCTTAATGAATCTTTACCAGCTATGGCATGCCAGAGTAGTTCAGGGGCTGATGTTGGAGCATAGACTCTGGGAGCAATAACTGTTTGATGACTTTTAGCAGTTTCCTGAATGGTCATATATTGTTTGTAAGGATCTATTTCTAGAAGCACTCCTAGGCTCAACACAGCCTAGCATAGTCTCTAAAACACAAAAGAACCAACTCTCCACCCCACTTTTAGCACCCCATTTCTTCCCCTCCAGGCTCAGCAGCAACTCCCTTCCCTCTCTTCAATTCTCCCCCTCTTCCTCCCTCTCCTTCCCACCACTGCTGCTCTCCCCAGCTGTGGCAAGAGTTGGGGTGGCACCAGAGCCATGGCCAACCCACTCCAGCCAGGATCTGCAGAAAGCTAGGCTCAGATGGGGGCAGTGGCAATAGATGGGTTTCCCTCCTTTCCCAGTTCACCTAGGTGTTCCCTGCCAGATGAAAGCAAGCTCAGGGAGGGGAAATCTATCTGCCACCTAGGGTTTCCAACCTATGATTCTTTTTTACTGACAATCTGCAAACATTTTACTGGCAACTGTTTTTTTTTTTTACTGATATATATTACTGATAGACAGGGTCTTCATAAAGTCCTTGTGCACTTTTAAACTTTAATAACTTAGGTTGTAGGTATGATGGAAACAGTCTGTTAATGGCATGTGAAAGTAAATTTATTAAAGTTTTAGGACAACTAGAGTATACAACGCTAGACTTCATAAGTAATAATGAATTTATTCTTAAATAAGATGGAGCTCTCTGCCACTATGCTCTGAATGTACGACAGTTCCTAAATTACATTTTCCCAGAGAAGTGGATAGGCAGAGGTAGATCAATTGCTTGGCCACCTCGTTCACCTGACCTGTCGCCATTGGACTTCTTTTTATGGGGACCCGTTAAAAGTGTAGTTTACTTGTCAAACCCACATTCTTTGTTGGAACTTAGAGCTAGGATCACCAATGCAATTAGTGCAGTAACTCAAGAGCAAATTGGAAATGTTTTCAAGGAGCTGGAACAAATTGAGCACTGTATCATGATGGATGGTGGTTAAGTCGAAGTCCATCATTGTGTACTCTAGTTGTCCTAAAAGTTTAATAAATTTTCTTATAAATGCCATTTACAGATTGTTTCTATCATACCTGCAATGTAACTTATTAAAGTTTAGAAGTGCACAAGGACTTTATAAAGATCCTGTATAGTTTACACACTGTAATTGTAACTCTTCTCCCATGCCCTTCTCCGATACCAGACCCCATGTAGAAGGGTTGGGTTCAAATTTAGGGGGTTAACACCAATCGTAGTACTAAAAGCAAAAAAAAAAAAAAAAAAGTTTGGTTGTCAGTAAAAAGTTTGAAAAACAAAAATTTTGGATTTGCAACCCTGTTTTACTGTAACAATGGTTTCATATCATGCTGTCCCTTCTCAGGTGTCTCTTACTCACCCCCACGCCCAGATGCTCCTGATCACACCTTGTACCATGTTACACTCCCCTACTCCACCCCTCAGGGACCCCACTACCCTTATTCTGGCAAAGACCCCCAAAGAAGCCTACTGTGACCCAGCAGTATTATAAGCACTTGATGAGACCCAGAAGCAGCAGCACATGGCTGAGGGGAAGGGGTTCTAGACATTACTAAAATAATTTTCCCTCCAGGGATCTTTTCTCATGTTTGGACACCAGATGGCACTGCTGTGCTCTGTCTGTCCTTCAACACTGCACCTGCCCTCTTTCCAATGCAGGATCTTCAATCGTGTTCAACTGCTTAACATTTTTACAGGCAACTCAATGTTTTTATAAACAGGTGCTTTTAGCCTGAATTTGTACTTACAAATTAACAGTTGGCAACCCTGCCATGGGTACAGCCACAGCCACGCACACCCAAGGCCAGCCCATGCAAAGCCATTCCCTGCAGCCCCAGTTGAAGTGCAGCAGCAGCAAGGAGAGTGGTGGCAGCAGGCAGATCTTTTTGTGTCCAGGTGCATAAATGGGGAAAAGGAAGGGAATGTAAGGACAGGAGGTGCTGCTGAGTGTGGAGGGAAAGGGAAGAGGTACCAGGAGTTGGTCAGATTTTTACCTTCTTTGGAGACTCAAAAATAATACCTGGCTGCTGCTTCTGTTTCATTCTTTGCCTGACGGAGTGAGGGTGAGGAGAAGAATGCTGAAAGGAAAGCCTGTTTCTGATCCCTGCGTCCATTTTAAAAATCCTGGATCTGCCTATAACCAGAAGGAATTAGTCCTCAATTAGCTGTAGAAAAACAGTATGCTTGAAAATTATAAGCGGGGAAATAGAGTGGTAGAAATCTTAAGATACCTCAAGTGGAAATGAGAAAATACTAGATACTCAAGCCATTGCATTAACAAGGAAGGAGCACAGATTGCAGAAATGAAAATCTAATTTGGGAAAGAGTCACATTATTAAACAGACAGTCTAAAAAGAATAAAGTTTTCTCATGAATCTTACCCAATAGCCAGTACATGAAACAATCCATACTAAAGGTCACGTGTCATAACTCATAACTACCCCCAGGAGTCAGTTTTGTAAGAGGTACATAAGGAGGCCACTGGAGGGCTGTTTCCTAAGATCATTCAGAATGGTGGTGATAGAAATATATCACTTCAGCAAGGTGCTAATTAAGAACAGCAAATACTGGCTCCAAGTTGTCTGACTACCTACATCACCTAAATAAACCACCTCAAAGGGAACTGGTTTGAAAGCAGAAAGCAAGTGCATGTTTAACCATTAAGGGTTAGATTCACTAACATATATATGTACAAGAAAATTCAGAAAAAAAACTTTTCATCTGTTTGTTGATAGTAGTTTCTGATCTCAGCATAAGTCTTTTTGTGTACATTACTGGCTTTAGTTTGTTTTGATGGCTAGAATGAAAGAAAAGGAAGATACATAACACTAAGCATTGGCCGCACAAGATACTACTGTTTACATTATGACAGGCATCAAAATCCTGACCATGATGTGATTAGTTATAGACTATATAGATTGTTGTTCTTGTGAGATCAGCAGAACATGAACCAGAACTTAACAGATTCTCAAAGCTGAAGGAGACAATGCTTAGATAATCTATACAGCCAAGGTGATTATCAGGGATCCTGGTTTTCTCTGAAAGAAATAAAAATCCCAATTTGGGGGTTAAAAAGGTAACCCCAAATCCACAATTTTCTGTGATTAAAATGAAACACCACTAATACATACATACATACATACGCGTGTGTGTGTGTGTCACAGCCACAGCTGTCTGCAGCCAAACCCAGCGCATGCAAAGCCATTCCCTGCAGCCCCAGCTGAAATGTGGCAGCAGCTGCCTATATGTATAGACAGACAGACAGTAGTGTTTCATTCTGATCATGGAGAAAATGGATTTGGGGTTACCTTTTTTCACCCAAAAATTGGCAATTTTTTTTTCTTCTGATAAAATAAAACTAAAATCCCTGGTGATTATGCAGGAAAATCATTTAGCAGATATATGTGTATGTGTGTATGCAGATACATATATCTAACACACACACACACACACACGCACATATTAAGGGGACTATAAAGAGGCAACACTTATTTTCTGAGTCAAGCTGGATCTGCAAGATCCCTCAGATTATATCAAAAACTGACCATATTTTTTGTGTTCTGGAGTCTGGACATGACCTCCTCATGCAGGAACAACCTTGCGGGTGGGTGACGTGGGTGACTGTCCAGGACAGTGTAGTCAGGGGGGCGCCACACACATGCATACATGCATGCTGGCAACCACACACAGAGGCTCGCACAGCAGTACTCTCCTCCCACCCCACCCTGGCTGATCCCCATCCCATGCAGGAGGAGTGGTGCCCAGCCCAGCCTGTGTCCTGCATCCAGCTACTGTTCAGAAGGAGCTGGGCTGGGCACACATGAGCAGGATGGTTCTTGCTCCAGTCCATCCACCTCACTCCCACAGAGCAGCAGCACCATGCCACTCCACCTCACTACCAGCCTTACCCTACATGCCTGCCTTCCTGCCTCTGCCTGCAACAGCACTGCTGACTAGCTGTGGCTAGTAAAGCGACCAAAATGCTGGCTTGCATCCATAGATACTTCTCAAGCAAATCCCGGGACATCATTCTCCCCTTGTACTCAGCCCTGGTAAGGCTGCAGCTGGAGTACTGCATCCAATTTTGGGATCCACAATTCAAAAAGGATGTGGAGAAGCTTGAGAGAGTCCAGAGAAGAGCACGCACATGATCAGAGGTCAGGGGAAACAGACCATACAATGACAGGATGAGAGCCCTGGGGCTCTTTAGCCTGGAAAAGTGCAGGCTCAGGGGTGATCTGATGGCCACCTATAAGTTTTTCAGGGGTGACCACCAGTATCTGGGGGAACATTTGTTCACCATAGCCCCCAAGGGATGATGACTAGGTCAAATGGTCATAAACTACTACAAGACCATTTCAGGCTGGACATAAGAAAGACTTTCTTTGCTGTTCGAGCCCCCAAGGTCTGGAACAGTCTGCTACCGGAGGTGGTTCAAGCGCCTACATTGGACACCTTCAAGAGCAAACTGGACACTTAATCTTGCTGGGATCCTATGACCCCAGCTGACTTCCTGCCCTTTGGGCAGGGAGCTGGACTCGATGATCTTCCGAGGTCCCTTCCAGCCCTAATGTCTATGAATATATATTAACATAAGATGGCAAAAGGTAAAGGATAATAGAAAGTTTTAACGTCTTTCTTCCTTAAAAATTAATATAGTCTCTCATAATAAGTGATTTTTTTTCTCCAAAAACATTGAGTAGAAGAGCAGTTTCTAAGTGCCCAAAATTATATGTTTGAATTTCAAAAATTAAAAATGATTTCATTTCATAAAATGAGTAGGTCAGTATAATGCAGGTAAAGAAAATCAATAATTTGCCAGGGGCATAAATATGTATCTTTATTGTAAGTATACAATACACTAAATGACATGGAACTAAAGAAATTTCCTCTTGCACAAGCTCTTTCAAACAATTATCTTCTACATAAAATCAGCATTATTCTCCCTTTTGTATCAGAAAATCCAAATCAAATCCAAAACTAGTTCTTGCTCTTGCCCAGGAGAGCCAATAGTTGGCAGGTTCCAGAGCCAAAAAATGAAAATTATTATTGGGGCCAGCACTTAATATTTTATACACTCATACATGTACACACGCGTGCATAAGCACATGCAGTCACTCAAGTGCATACACACACACACATTTTACACATATGTAGTTATTAACGTTTGCTGGCCACAGATTGTAGGTGAATACAAAGCTTTCCCCATGTGACAGACACAAATACAATCAAAGGAGACTTGAATAGATGTCCTCAGCTGGAACAAATTGTCACCTGCTTTCCCTGAAGTAATTGAGATATTTGTACCAGTTGAATGTCCCAGTTCTAATGTGAACAGGGAGATGGAAATACACAAGAAGAAGCTACTGGTTTATCCCTAAAATGTAGGGAATTCTTTCACCTTTAAAAAAGCCACATTGCTTCCTTAAAAATTCAAAACAAACAAACAAGCAATCGAGATCAAAGGTATCCAGTTGTTTCACCTTCAGCTGCCCTTTTCTTGATTTTATGAAGTTTCTCCTTAATGCTGTATTTAAGAATCTTCCAAAGGTTTTTGGGGATTTTTTTAAAGTCATAACAAGAACAAGACTTGGGTGACAGCCCAAACAGTTCCAGAAACACTGGACGGATTCTGAACCAGGGTGCCACAGCAGAACCTTTGAAAGGTGCCACAGGGTGTGAAATGAGCAGTTAAGCACAGGTTTAGACTTGTTCCTGCTTGGCCAGTCTTCCAGCCCCACTGCCCAGCTCCTCCACAAGGACGTAAGCACTGTAATATACAAATACCTTTTTGAAATTGGGTGCCAGTCAACTTACAAAAGTTATGAATGGGTGCCTTGAGTTCACTGGGGGATGGCGCAAATCCAGCAGTGGTTGAGAACTACTGTGCTAGATTTCTCCAGGTAGAACCAGTTCTTTCAATATTCGTAATTAGAACAAGCACACAAAATAAAACAGTTCTCACTCAGATGTCTTGGTTTTGCCTGATTACTGAATTAACAGAAATGGTACTTGGAATGATGGTATTAATACTTCCCTATCTTTTCCAGAACACCTTGCCTGATATGCCTTAGTGTGGCATTCATCTTTTCATGGCTGCAACACATAAGTGGATCAAAGCCATCAATCAATCATTGATTAATACATGTAGGTTCTTCTCATCTTGGCAGGTAGTGAGCTCCCAGAAATTCTTGTTATTAGTCTCTCGGTGCATGACTTGGCATTTTGTACTATTAGACCTCATCTCATTTCTATTATGCCACTCCTCAGAGTCATCTAGTTCTTCTGGTGTAATATTCCTTTTCTGTTCAACTGTGTGCTATCGAAACATTTCATTAGCACGCTCCCACTTCTTGAGTTATTGTCATTAATGGAAATGTGTAATGACTATAGGTAATTAGATAACCAGTTCCAAGACCAATCCTTGTGGAAGCAATACTAATTATTATCTGATATTAATCAGACTAATAATTCTACTTTCAGCAAGAAGTACTGTCCTCTCCTTTTGAGATGGCAAATATGGCATAATCTTTAAATATTTTAAAGTTGCAGGGAGTAAAAGAATAAGTACGACAACCATGGATAGCAGAGAGTTTGCTGGTAGAAAGTACAAGTGTATCCAATATTTCATTATGTATTAATTGCCCTTTTTTGTGCCTTTTACAAAGAGAAGTTTGATCTCATAGAACCATGTTGCAAATCGGCTCTTCCCACTCAAGAGGCCGCAAGTCATGATGTTCATTTTGGGGGTCGCAGATTAATTTGCTGATGTTAATCAAGTGAATCTCATACAATTTATTTCATGTTTCTAGGATGCTTTTAAGATATGGGCAAATACACCAATTTACCACAAGACATAAAAGAGAAAATATTTTTAGTGGAAACTTACCCCAGTTAGAGACACAAACACCTTTGTTATCATTGGCAAACTAACATGTAGCAGACTTGGGGGAATGAAAAGGAAACCAACCCTGACCAAATCTATCCGTCTACCTATCTATCAAGATATTAATATATATCAGTGAAATATATAAAAAACTATTATAATAATACTTTTAAAACTATCTATGAACTATTCCATTTATCTCGTAGACCTCACTTATTCCCAAATACTATAGAAGAAAAATAGGGGAAGGTACTTTTTTATTTATACATTAAAAAAAAGAATTTGACTCAGTCTATCAATTCTTACCTTATCTCATGTATTTATATTCACTAGTCATGCTAAAAAAAAGAAAATTAGGAAAACCAAAGCATGATTTGAGATTCAACTGATAATGGACATAAAAAGGAAATAAAATGAGATTCTACAGGTATGTCAAGAGTAAAAGGAAGACCAAAGAAACCCTAAATCTCTTATGGAATGTAGAAGCCAACCTACTTACAGATAATGCAAAGAAGGATGAGTATTATTTTTTTTTTATTATTTCAGTCTTCACAAATGGACAGCCCCATTGCTGCCAACTGCACTCATTAACTCTAGGAATCTGTCCTGGAACTAGCAGTGTTCAACTTCTTCATTATTTGGATAATGTGACTGAGTGCATCCTTAGCAAATTTGCAAATGGCACCAAGTTGGGTTGATTGGCAGACACTTTGGAAGGCAGGGCTAAGATACAGATTGACCTGGAAAGACTGGAGAAATGGTCTGCAATAAATTTAGGGAAATGATTCTTCAGCTTTATTCAGCAGTGGTGTACTATGTCCAATTTTGGACTCCACACTTCAAAAAGGACATGGCCAGATTGGAAAGTGACAAAAATTATTAGGAACCTGGGAAGCAAGACTTATAAGGAAAGCCTGGAATAACTAGAGTTATTTAGTTTGAAGAAAAGAAGACTCGGGGAATTTAATAACAGCAGGGTAATCAGGTAATCACAGAGAGGATGTTGATAGTTTTTTTTCTATGACCACAGGGGACAGGACTAGTAGCAATGGCCTCAAACTGCAGCAGAAGAAATTTAGTTTGGAGATTCAGAGGGACCTTCTAACTTCGAGGGTGGTCAAGCATTGGAATAGGCTAACTAGAGAAGTTGTGGACTTTCCATCCATGGAAACTTTCAAAAGCAGGTTGGACAGACATTTGGTAGGATGCTTTAGTAAGAAATGTGTTTTGAGTAGGGGCTGGACTAAATGCCTTCATGGAGTCCCTTTCAGCCCTACCTTCTTATGAACCTATAAGCATAAAATTAAAATAGGATTGTTTAGCTGGGGAAAAAAATTGTCAGACTTATGATATAGAGAGAAATAATATAAATGAAAAAAGGTTTGGCATTTAGAGGAGGAAAAAAAAAAGATGTAACTATGTGTGACATAACTGCTTCGAGGTTGTTAGTGTGCTTATGAATGAGAAAGTCACCACAACAAAATAACTTAATTAGAAATACATTTTATGTTTCATCTTATTTTTTTTACTTAGCCATGCAAAATTTTAAGATTACAGTGAGTACCTAAAAGTTATATTTGCATAAATCTATTTAAGGTTATAAAAGCAACAACAATAACAAAGAGAATATTCTCAAGACTTAGAATGACTTTGCATTTTCTTATGCTTGGCAAAGATGAATTATGCTGCAAGTTTCAATTTTAAATTTCTAACATCTCATATGCATAAATAAAAGGATGATTAATTTACCTTATTAATCAATTAATACTATCTGAGCTCTTGGAACTATAGGCATATAAGACAATGAAATAGAAAAATGGCAATAGGAAAAATAAAATTAACAACTAAGCAAAAGACAAGAATTGATGGATGCTGCCTAGTTTTTGGCATATAAGTTTGTTTTAAACTGCGAATAGCAAGACCTAGAAGTCATTGAAGCTTTGCTAATTTATATTCCCCAAGCATCTTGCCCTCAAAGAGCAAACTACTTTTTTCTTGGAAATCTTCCTCTTTAAATCTTGTTTTCTGCATAGCTCTAAATATGAAAACATCTCATGCATGTTTCTTCTGCATGTTTCCAACATTACAAAACAGCCACAATAGCTTCATAAAATATAAATATTTATAGCTTGTTAGTAAAAGAAAGAAAATTGAAATGATCGTGCAATAAATCTGAAGCTTGTTTCAGCTCACCAAGAGAAATAAATACATATTGTTTCATCATTAGCTAGTCTAAATTCAGGAAGTTCAGAATTAATTTCTTTATATGGATTTCAAAGCAGGTTCCCACTTGCTCCATTACAACAACAGTCTTGTAGGAAAGTTCAAAAAAAAGCAAAGAGTTCTACCTGAGTGATAATATGTTATCATTGTAGAGAAATATATAGCTCCCTCCTCCAACTTTAAACAAAAATAAACTTCAAAATCTAGCCATTTCTAGAAGTGCTTCAGAAAAAAAAGCTTACTCAACAGAGCTGCTGAAATTAATGTTTCCAACAAGATCATGGTTTTATTGATTTTGTAGTATCTGAGAAGAGAAAGTAGATTTCAGTTTTCTCTCTTTGTTTATTTATACGTTTTTCCAAGGCATCCATTCATTGCTACAGAAACAAAGGGCATGCACAGTGAACACACACACATACAAGCAGCTATCACTTAAAGTATTCTGGGTCACTACACATCGTGCACGCAGGAAATAGAGGGCACATCCCAGAAGCACCCATTTTAGTACCATCTAAAGAGGCACTTTCTGGTTAGTTGCCTGGTTCTTTACTTGATTCCTGAGCTGGAACAGCCATTAGAAGACTTAGGAAGGAGGCAAGTAGAGCTGTTCTCCCTGTCTCCTCACCCAGGGTGGGTTCAATAGACCAGACAGGCTTAACATCTTTCCTTTAATTATGGTATGCATGGTAAGCTGTTTCAGGGTACCAGGTTCCTAGCCATTTTCTCTTCCTCCAGAATTTTCTGGAACAGATTTTAAATGTCCTATAGCAATTCTGGAAGATTGAGTCTCAGACAGTAGAATAGTAGCCAACCCCCTAATCTTGGCTTACAACTTAGCTATACTGAAGCCTTGCGTTTATGCAGAGGAGATCTACAATTGTAAGAGAAGATGAGATATAAGGTTAGGAACTGCTGTATGGAAAGAAAGGAGAAGACTAACTATTACAGTCCAAGGGAAATATAAAGCTTATACTATAGTGAAAGAGTTAAAAGAAATAGGTGGAAAACGTAATTAGGAGAACAAATTAATATCATAAAATTGCGGAGTAAGGAATGAAAAGAAAAGTAGGACAAGAATGTATATCAGAGACTGGGCATGGATTTAACAGCAGCATAGACAGAATGTGTTTGAAACATATAATATTCTTTCATAACTGTATTGTTGTATATTTAAGTTATAGGTATTCAAAATAGCTAAAGCCATCTTTTTTTCTGTTGCAAGGATATCTATTAAGCAAGTATGCTTAGTAGTAGCTATAGTAATAATGCAGTGATTTTTTCAAAGTAATATTCTAAATAATATTTAACTAATAAGTGCATGTAGACTTCCAATGCTATTTTCCTTTACAACTTATGGGAGTTGTTTGGGTATGAGGAAGTATTGGTAGAACTGCCTGATCAAAAGGTACAGCTTTCCAGTGAGGAGGTATACAATGACTATTTTGTTTACTCTGGAAACATAAGTCACCCTATTCATTCCATGCAAATGTCTAGGCCATGTTCAATTCAATTATATTTTACACTTTTTTCCTGCTAAATCCTGACCTTTGACTTTTGTGTATCCTACCTTAATAGTATTTTAGTGTTATATTCTGAAGTAGATTGTTATATATGAAAGCCTTAGAGACTAGACATGAGCTAAGTACAGACAGTCAAAAATCCAGAGGCTGAATCGATTCAGTCTTTGCAGGTTAGTCTAAGATATGCAGATTAAATGGAAACCAAAGTGAACGGACATTTACCTTTGATTCAGGAAATGCAGCCACATACCTGCACTGGCTCAGGCCAGAAGCTGGGGGATGCTATAGCATAGCTCTCTGGCACATAACCAACATGGTCTGTGTGCTCACTTCCTCTTCCTCCTGTCCCCTGAGATCTCTGGGATTTACAGTCCAAAATCCAGCAACAGGAATCTGCAAGGTCCTCACTTCTACTTCTTGCTTCCAGGTGCCTTTGGGACTTGTAGTCTACAATTGTAGCCAGCAGTAAGTTTAAGTAGGGAAAGGGATGTTTAACCCCACTCCTCGGAACCTGGCCCCAACAGGGGTTTGCTTGGGAGGGGGAAAGTTCCCTCCTGAAAACTAGGCTGCACCCCAGCTGGGCTTGCCCCCCTCTTGTCAGTCAAACCTCAGTGTTTTAGCTAGGGAGCAGAGGGGCAGAACCAGCCCTGCTCTCTGAAGCAGACAGCCCAGCCCGGGGCTGGAAAGCATGCTTGGATGTTGGAGGATTGATTTAACTTGAGCCAGGAAGTGGTCAAAGACAGAAGTTTCATAAACTGGTTTGACTCAATTCAGTTAAGTCTGAAACTACATTCAACCAAATTTATCTTAAATCAGTTTAAACAATTTTGAAACTGGTTTATGTGCGCTGAACTTCTGTTCTGTTACAGGTTTAAACCAGTTTCTGATGACTTTAGCCGGTTTATGTGTAACTTCTATCCCTAGCCTAAGGGTTCACCTTGCCATAACTTTTGCTTGATTACAGAATAACACAGCTAACCACCTTCATATTCTATTGTCAGATGGTCAAAGAATTTATTGATTTCTACTGTCTTGAATTTAGCCAACTATTCTACCACTTTATTGATTCTTTTTTGGCTGCAATTCTAAATTCCGCCCAGTAAAAGTTTCCCTATACCTATTTTGTTTTTCAAAGCATCATAGAGCCTACTCGGGTCATATAAAACAACATGCCTGGCATGAAGGCATGTATACCACTACACCTAAACCTGCCTTGTTTATGTCTATCCAGGCTCTTCTTAAACCAAGGCCTATACCAATGAAGGAGATTCTACAGCTCCTCTACTCAGTGTATTCCAATATTTGGCTTCTCTGATATTTAGGAAGTATTTTCTGAAGTTTAACCTGACCCTGACTACCTGTGGTTTAAACCCATTGCATGTACTAACTATCCTAAGTGACTAGAGAGAATAACTGTTTGACATCATCTTCATTTTAAATTTTAAAATTAATTTTAAATATATAAAAACAGTCATCCTCTAATTTCTTGATCTTCTTTTCTCTAGAATAAACATTCCCTGTTCCCTCAACTGTTCTTCATGTGGCTTGACTTTCAAATCCCTGATAACTTCAGATACTCTCTTTTTGATCCTACCAAGCTTGTCATGATCTTTTTTTTCCCCCTTATCTTGAATTGGCTTCCTTCTCTTGGTTTCCATTGACTTTGATCACCATCCATTCACAATTTAGCTTTCTTATGAAGACAGAAGTAGAGTTGGTATTGAATGACTTAAGCTCCTTTGTATCTCCTACCTGGAACAGCAGTTTTTCCCCAACATGTCAGGAACTTCATAAATATCTGATGCTTCGCTGTATTACAATTTTTACTCAAACCTAAGGCAAAGTTTTTTCCTCCCCATTCAACATGGACTGAGGGGATGGGGGTTGGAAATCACCATCTTACATTTAACTATGAGTCCATGGGAGGGAGCTGCTGTGGTTGGGCTTTAGCTCTTGGCTGAAAATGTCATTGTGACTGCTGTCTGGCTGAGCCAGGGTGGCTTGTGCAACAGGTGGAGGTGGTATGTGTAGGGGGACATGGGAAAGACCATATAGTGTTGGGTCAGGAGGGAGCATGAGGAAAACCAGACACTGGGGGGGGAGGAAGACCATGACCATGCAGTCTCCCACACACTCCCCCTGCAACATTCTCACTTTCCTTCTGCACAAGCCATCCTGGCCCAAGGAGACAGGAATAGTATGATACCTCTAATCTGCAGCACCAGTGAGGAGACCGTGTAGTGACAACAGATCTGCTGCAGCTTCAGCTATGTCTCCATACCTGGGCCTGAGGCTTGAGCAGCCACCACCACTGCTGTCTTGGCTGGGCTGGGGCTGAAGCTAGAGCTAATGCAAAAGCCACTGAAGAGGGTAAGTGGCAGCAAAGGGTGGGGCCAGGTGCCAGTGAGGAAAGTGGCCGATGAGCAGGCAGCAGGTGTTAATGAATGGGGATGAAAGTGGCAAGGGAGAAAGTCAGCAAGGTGCACAAGTATAGGGATCTAGCACACCTGCCTCCCTGCTAATGCTTCCTACCACAATGGTGGGAGGGATAAATTGAAAATAATCTTAACCCTATTAACAGACTGAGAGGAGAAATGAAAGTGGGAAATTGGAGCTGGGGAAGAAGTATAGAGGGGACAGGTCTCTATCAGGGAATCAGAAGTACTGCCCCTTTAAGAGGACAGAGCAACAAGCACAGAGGCTGGTTACTAATTAAGAGATGAGCCTCTCTTAAAGACAGTGAGAGGAGACAGGTGATTGGCTGGCTGAAAGAAGCACATTGACATTTAAACCTGGCCAGAAGATCGGTGGGAAACAGGAGAGTGAAAGCTGACGGTAAGTTTCTGGGAGCCATGTTTAGTTTAGGGAGAGTTCAGGTGTATTAGGCATCAGAAACTTTGGCAGCTCTGGCACTGCAACCATGGGAGCTGAGCCTGATGAGGCTGAGTCCAGACAGAGAGGATCCAGCTCGCAAAGAGGATGGAAGCTGGAAAAAGGGGAATGGAAACCCTGCCATGTATTTGAAGTTCAGGAGAAGCCTAGTATTGTAGGGGGTGAAGTAGTGGCACACTGGGGAAGAAGCAACCCTTCATCTGCAGATGCCTCTGAACTCAGGAATTCTAAAAGTACCTCAAGCTGTTGGAGGCATGAGTTCAGAGGCAGTAAAGGAGCAGGGGGGAGCATGATTGTGACCCATCATGTCTCTAGGAGCCCAAGATTCTGGTTGCTGGGTAGCGATTATACACTCCAGATGTCTATTTTCAATATTCTTATTGAATATTCAATAAGGAATTTATAACTTTCTGTCGCACCTCTGGAGCCTTAATTCTGACAGGCCCCTAGGGCAAGAACGAACGGACTCTAACTAATTTCTTTTTTCCCGCACTAGGCTTTGATTTCCCTTTTATTGGCTGCTAGACAGATCAGAT
>JAGPOW010003316.1:73393240-73424388 GCA_030014935.1 Caiman crocodilus
AGCTGGCCTTAGGCATTACTACAAGGGGTTTGATTTCACTATGGGGGTTTGGCTTCTTAGGTGGTGTCATGAGTCACCGCCTACAATGCAGTCTGCACACTTTCCATCTGTAGAATCTAATTATTGGGAGTCATCTTAAATTCAAAGTTATCTTGGATTTGGGTGAATGTGGTGTTCTTCAAACAGATTTAGGCAGCATTTTCTGAAGTTTAAAAACAGTGGGGAAAAAAGTCCCCTTTTTTACTATTTATACCAGTGCCTTTTTTTTGTATGGTATAATTGATCCTTTTGTTTCCCATATTCCAGCTGACACCTGTCATTAGAAATAACTGATAGACAGACATTCTGTTTGCCAGTCAATCTTTGTTTGCTCTCCTATAAAGTCCCATTTCTTCTCAAGAATTTACCCGTGGTTTTGCATCCCAGAGGCTTACCTTTAAACTAGCCCATTTGTTTTGTCACCATCTCATGTAGGACCAAGTTTAGAGTGTTTTTCACAAAGTTTGATAGCCAGTATCCAAAGATGTTCTTCCTGAAATCTATCAGATTCTCTTCATTCCTGTCTTGCAGTCTTCTGTCACAGAACATCACCCCATTGTCAAGGAAGCCATAGCTCATATAAACACCACTTTTTAGTATTGCATTATCATCTGGATAATATGCTTTTGCTTTCAACAGGAAATACTGATGAAAACCACTTCTGCCTTTACTACTTTAACGTTCTTCTTTGCTTATAATCTTGTAGCTATGGTTTGCTTATAACCTTACCTCTTAGTGTCACTGATGCTCTAGTGAATGAGTAAAAAGGAAAAATATTTAGAAGATCTGCTCAGTCTTCACAACCTTTTTGTTACGAGCTAAATTTAATTCTGGGAAGGTAATGTACTCTCTGTAGATGAGACACCCCCCACTTCAGGAGACCATGTAGCTCTGTAGATAAGACATGCTTACAGATGGGTGCCTTTATCTTCCTTAGGAGGTAGTTCTTGACCACCACCATCCTCCTCCTTATCTTCTTAGGTGTCATGATTGTTGGCATTCAATCCTGAGAAACGTACAACCCCTGTCATCTATCTGAGAAGATTCACTGTTGTTCCCTTTTTTTAAATGTAACTTTGGGTTACTCTCTACATTAACTGTCCTGAGATCCTGAAAAAAATTGTTCATCTCTACTACTTTGGAATTCTTATAGCTTGTTTCTTGTTGAGTGGTCACAGACTGTCAATTATATTTGTTTCCTTATTCTCAATTTTTTTTCCTACTTTTTCTTTGCTTATTTATCTCATTACATTGCTTATGACAAGGATTCATGACATCTATCCTTGCTTACTTTTATGCTACAAAACATTTTGTCTCTGAACCTTGGAATTTTCCAGTATGCATATAATGTCTCTTCTGTTTTCAGGAACTTGAAGGTTATAGCAACTCATCACTCATTAGCCATGCAAAGCACTTTGTATTGCAGCCAACCTCCTATAAATAATCCATCACACCTTCCTGGAACTCTGCTTCACTACTGTTATTAAAAAAAGAGGGGAGAGGGGGAGAGAGTGCAAGTACCTTTTGGTTCTGCTACCTGTCCTCTGTTTGCTGCATGCTTATATTGATTCAGTTCTTAATTACTGAGAAGACTTACGGCATCACCTATTATTAAGACTGATCCAAATGTCCCATTAGTGTAAGCATTTTATCATGGGAAGAATATTTCAGATCAGTTCATTATAATTGCCATTTGGGGCCGAACAAATCAGAATGAAGCCATGCAGATAACAGTAGGCATACCTGTATGTTCATTTAATGCACATTAAATTTAGTACCTCCAGTGGATCAGAGATCTGCTCCAATTAAAGCACCACAGCATCTCATGTATTACTATCCCTGTACTTTTAAGTAGTGGTGGGGGTGCTTGAACTAAAGCTTATTCAATAAGCTTTAGTTCAAGTGCCTCTCCACTATTTTTAAGTATGGAGAAGCTGATGCCCGAGATGCATGAGGTTCTTGGAGCATGGTAATTACCATGCTCGAGCAAACTCAGAGCAAGTCTGCTCTGATGTGCTGTAATTACAGTGCATCAGAGCCGTCTCCACACTTGCTCCACACCTTCCATTTTAAGGTGGTAGAAAAAAGAGCATTAGCCTATTTTAATGCACATTAGCGAAAGAGCATATTTTTGTGACATTAATGCTCATTGAATAGGTTAATGTGCATGTGTAGATGCGCCAAGTCTCTCTTACTACACAACCCTGATTCACCCCAAGAACAGGTCCATTCTATGCATTTGATGAGATCTTTTTTTCCAGAGGAATGCTAATATATATAATTATATAAGCAGTTGTATAGAGTAGAAAATTTGTTGTGAAATTTCTTTTTTTTTTTAATCTCACAGTACTATTTTGTATTCCCTTAGTGAGTTATCTAAGATCAGACTGAAGAGTAATGAAGTCAAGTTTCCTAAATTGTAGAGTAGTGCACAGTCAACTAGACTGTCCTGCGCTCCAAAATCTGTGTGCATGACATACCTTTAGCCCTATTCTCCACAGAAATTGTTCAAGCCTCCAAAGCTTTAAAGCTTAAAATTGCAGGTTAATTGTGAGCGAGATTATTATATTCTTTCATCAGACATCCTGGCATCTGAGAGGCTAGATTTTACAATTCTTTGCATTTTTTATTAGTGTTAATGTACCACCAGCTCTTCTTGACATACAAGTAGCTTTCTTCCCAGCTTGAATTTTCTCTCTGAAGCATCACAGCTTGACTTATCCGATTTTTAAACTCTCCCAAAGTAAACACTGTCTTTAATTTAATTCCAGTTGCACTTGACCTACCTTTCATACATTTAAAAAAGTGTTTTATGTTAAATGCCAGTTCTATTTACTAGATTGTTGGACTTTTCCCTAGCTGATATGAAGACTTTTCCAGTTATCTCCATGGCAACATAAATATTTATAGCAGGAAGCCTAAGTAGAAATAAACATCTACAATAAATAGCACTCTTGGCTGGCTAATCCTATTTGAACAGTAAGTAATTAGCAGAGAAAAATAAACCATTTTCAATCAATAAGGTATCCATTAAACTCCATTTCTTCTTTTTTTGTGATAACATGTTCATGAGAAGATCCTGCTATTTGTGATTTACGTTAACCACTCAAAAGTAATTGCAATTTGTTAATAGATTTTCCTATCCTCTATAAAAACATTTGAATAAATATTTAGTATTTTAACTTGTAGCAGTTCAAGATCCATACATTAAGAAAAAGATGACTGAGAATGAATGAATGTTATTTCTATTGCTGAATGTGCTACTGAAAGATGCTTGAAGGGTACATACAACTGTTACATTTAGATCAAATTAACCAAGGTTAGGTTGATTTTAATGCCCACACATGCAGGTGTTTGTCATTGCAGGCAATCCCTAGATTCAAGGATGATCTCTACCATGGTTCATGGATTGATCTTGAGGTGATTTAAGAGACCAATCCTTGAGCCACGGGTTCATCCACAGAAGTTGCAGGTCTTTCTGCAGGGGATATAGGCCAGGGTTTCTTTCCTTTTTTTCTTCAGTTTCTCTTCTCTGCTTCAAGGGTGTTTTATCTTGAATCAGGCTGGCACTTGGTTGAGGTTGCAACACCATTGGAGTCAGTTAGAGGCCAGATCCTCTTAACTCTTGGTGTTGGCATCTATTTTCTTGAGGTATGTCTTCAATGTGTACTTGCAGCTTTTCCGCTATCCACTGAGAGATCTTAGGCCTCAACTAGACCTGGAGAAGAGACTTGTTTTGAGACTCAAGATTTGGGTATCTGCCCACACTGTCCAGTCCAGTGAAGTTATTTGAGGATCATTGACTCAATACTGGTAATACTGGCTTCAGCAAGGATCCTGGCATTTGTGCAGTGATTTTCCCATTTGATGTGGAGGATTTTCCAAAAATATAGTTAGTGATAGGGATCCTGGTTTTCTCTGATATAAATAAATACTACTTCTCAGAAAAAGTACCCCAAATCCACCTTTTTCCATGATTAAAATGAAAGGCCACTAATATATTATTCTGTAGTATATTAATATAATATATTACCGGTATTTCTTTTTAATTACAGAAAAAGATGGGTTTTTGGTTACTTTTTAAATCCAAAACTGGGTATTTTTTTTTTTAAATCAGAGGATTTAACCAGGATCTTTGATGAATAAAGCCCGACTGAAGCAATTTCCCAAATGAGGCACTTGCATCCCAGATCCTGTGTTGGCTCTTCTCATCAATGTTCATGCTGTGAGAGAGGTTGCTACTGAGGTAGGAGAAATGTTCAACTACCTTCATGGTCTTTCCTTCAATGGTAATTTGGGGAGGGAGTTCACATTCGTGGCCTGGGGAGGACTGATAAAGCACTCGAGTCTTATTGATGCTAGAAAAGATGCTGAAAATTCAGTATGCTTTTTTGAAAAGATCCAGCCAAGTCTAGAGGTTTTTCTCAGTGTGTGCAAGGATGGTGCACACACTGAGTCATTAATGTACTGAAGTTCAAGGATGGTTGTTTTGAATACTTCATTTTATAAGTGATAACATCCCAGATTGAATCCTTCTTCATCTGTATTCAATGTCAGTTTTTGTAGGAAGATGGTCCTTAATGAGAACGAAGATAACTGTGAAGAAAATGGAGAACACATTTGGAGTAAAGACACATTATTGCTTGACCCCAGCTTGGATGCCAAATGAATCTGTCTACACAGAATGAATTCACTACATAGGACGTTCAGGACCATCTGGTCATGAGGAAGCATCAGGACCTTGATGTACTTTTGAGGACATTCAATTTGGTCTGGAAATTTCCCCAAGGCTTTCTGATTGACCTCACTAATGCCTTTGAGTCCAGCAATGAAGGGCATATTCCGGTCCCGATGTTTTTCCTGACACTTTTCTTGGACCTTGTGGGCAACAAATGTCATGTCAGTTGCCCCATGGGGTGGTTTGAAACCACACTGAAATTCTGGTAAGACTTTATCAGCATGAGGTAGAAGACAGTTCAGGATGATGCAGGTAAGGATTTTCCCTGTTATCCAAAGGAAGTAGGTACCTCAGTAGTTCCAACCCTGGCTTCTCTCCTTTCTTTGCAGATAGTCATGGTATTAGAATTCCTCAGGTCCCCAGGAATCTCTTCATTGTTCCAAATTTTTTTGAATAAGTTTGTGGAGCCTGAATATAAGTTCCTCACCACCAGCCTTCTAGATTTCCACCGATATGCTATATAGTCCATTAGCCCTGTTGTTCTTGGTTTCCGTGATGGCACACCAGACTTCTCCCAGGATGGAAGCATTAGCAATACTTTCAGGGTGTTGGGCAATGGACTTAATGGTGATATCCACAGGTGTTCACAGGACTTGAATCTCCCTGGTTTTATACAATCCCAAAAAGATTAATTTAGTCTAATGAATGCCTCCACATGTTCACACAATAGCCCTGAAGCTAAGAAAGCCTAGACACTTGCCCCAGTCCTGTGGATATTCTGTTCCTACTCCATTGACCTGACCTGGCTATCTTTTGGCCCTTCAACTACCTCCCCCACACTGATCCACCAACCCTCATCTAAAACCTGCCAGCATCCCATGAACCCACCAACCTCCTCTTTCCTCCTGGACCTCTCAAGCCCTTCCCTGCCCAGGGTTGAAACATACGTATGGAATCTCCTGCATGTACCACTCCTGGTTTAGGTTTAGGCAGCTTAAAGCAAGGCACCTAAACCTAAACTGGGTTGTACGAATGCTTTTTAGCACCCAATACTACACTTGGATGAGTAGAATCAAAACTTAAAAAGAACAGAATAGAGAGTTGTATACATCATATGGTAGTCTTTCCTTACTTGAAAAGACCTGTACGGATGTCTGGCAGGTTGGAGGTGAGACAGCGGCAGGTCTAAGACATCGGGGAAGCCAAGAAAAGGTAGAACCACAGGTGGCGAGTGACTGGGGTGTAGGGGAAGATGGAGCCAACTCTGGTGGCTACCCAAAGGAAGGACCCCCCCCACTGAGATTATATTCAAAGTCATGGCAGGTGAGTTTAGGGGTCCTCCTGACTTCATCAGAGGTAGCCTCCGGGGCCCACCTGTAAGCCCGGGGCCCGCAAGATCTAGGGCTTGGGTGAAGGCAACCTGGGAACACCTACTAGAGTGGAGACAGGTACAAAGTTCATTTTCTCTGTAAAGCTACAATATGATTAAATCTTTCCTCAGCTAATGTTCACTATGGGACTGATCCCACTGAAATTAAATTGTAAGACTCCCACTGTCATCAGTACTGTAGGGTCAAGCCTAATGCATATGCCCTTGATAGATTAAAATGAATTTGTTAAAAGAAAACAACAACAAACAACAGCAACAACAACCCTGGAACTTTTTAATAAATGCTACCATTACTTCTCTGGTTATTAGCTGTGATAACTAGATGTGACCAATACCATGGTATAGTATGCCTAGACATCTTATTCCAGTGTTTGATTTTCATACAAGAATGTTAGGCACAAGAAGATAAGTGAAAAATAAATTTATCTTAACTTAGCATTGCCTTTCTGCAAAATCTGTTATTTTTGTGTTTAGTACTTTACTGCTTTAACAATGTATGTATGTATACACATACATGTGTATATATTTCTATATATATGCATATACATGCACCTATACTCACACATATACTCACACACTAACCATGTACTTCAGAAACTCTATTATTTTTTCAGACCTCTGTGTCAGATTCTATTACTAAATAGCATGCATATATTATCCATATTTTCCTTTGGATCTCCAAAACTACTTTAAATTTGCAGTTGTCCTAAAGAAGCTTAAAAAATTGAAGACACTCATCTCCCCTAACAGGCAGGCAATTTGCAATTGTAATTAAAAAGTAATGTAGCAAGCACAATTAAAAAAAAAAAAGTCTGATATGTCCCATCTTCTAATTGAATAGATTATAACTGAATTGCTTAACAAATATTAAGACCCGCCCTACACATTTTTCAATTAATTCTGCAAACAGGGAATTTACATTTTTGTTATGTTTAGTATATTTGCAGAACATACTTTAAGCTGATTAATTTAACTTTTTATAGTATGAGATAGATGTGCTATATTGGAGTTAGCCAAAAAGCAAGGCAGGATGGCAGCTTATAGACTACCTTGTTCAGAGATGCATTAGCTTTGCTAGACAACAACCTACTTTCAGATTCTATGAATGAACTTGCAGAAAGCAAAAGTGCTAAACAGAAAAGAGTCAAGTCACTTAAATACATGGGAAAGGGAAAGGGGGAGAAGAAGAGGGAGTACTGCTGAGAGAATGTGGGTTAAAGAGATCAAAAGGGATAAACAAAGTAGTTAACCCACTGAAGGAAATAAGGTTAAAAAAGCTAGTCTGAGTTACTACGTAAAATTCCATAAGCGTGTTGAGACCATACTTGACAGTCCAGTCTATGGATGATTTCTTGTTCCACAATTTTTTGTTCAAGTTGTATTTCTTTATGTTTTATTGCTTAAGAAGAGCTACTCTGAGAAAAATTGTCTTCTGCCACAGGCTTTTGTGTCTTTCTGGAATTGGTGTCAGATTGATCCATTCTTTCACATGGGGATTCCTTGGTCCGTCCAAAGTAAATAGTAAGTGGGTGCTGTAAGCAATGATGGCATATAGGACATTGGTAAAGGTGCAGATGAATAAACCTTGGATGTTATAATTTGTTCTTTTTGGTTCTCTGATGATATGATTTGTGTTGATGTGGGCACACAGCTGACATCTAGTTCTGTTGCAAGGTCCAGTGATGTGGGAAAAATAGGAGTTAGGTAGTCTGTTGATGTAGATACATAATTTGAAATGACAACCTTGTCTCCCAAGGCTTCTTTGAGAGTTGTCATTTTCCAGAAGATTTGGAGGTCATTAGTGATGTACTCAAAGAAGCCTTTTGTAGGCACCCTGCCCATTGCCCTCTACTTAAGAAGTAGGGCTCTGCAAAGCTTTGATCACTGATATGATTTGGCAGAAATTCGGCCTGATGTGGTGGCTGAATCTCCAAATCCAAATCAAATCAGAGAAACTTCCATCTCTCCAAATTGAATTGGAACCCTCCAAATTGATTCAGAGTGATTCTGAAAGATTCAACGATTCGGACATAGATACAGCTTTAAATGTTTCTTCTATATACCTCAAGGTACTAGGCAGCTCGTGAATGCTGAGATGGGGGGGTGGATGAAGTATCCCACAGAAACGTGGGGAGGAAGAGTCCCCAGTGCACTGGGAAGCAGACCCAGAAGTGGACTAGAAGCACTTCCGGTCTGCTTCTGGGTCTGTCAGGGAGCACAATGGGGGGCTCCCATGCCCGCCTGGCTCTGGGTCTGGGGAGGCACCTGTGGTTGATCAGCAAGCTGGGGTGGTGCAAAGAACCTCTCTGTGTGCTTGGTGGCAGACCCAGAAGTGGATTGGAAATAGTTTTTTTTTTACATACCTCATACAAAAAACATTTAAAGCTGTGTCTATGGCTGAATCATTATCTACCCTCCTTTTGAAGACCCCCAGGGTAGAAGTGAGTACTACTTTCCTTGGAAGTTGGTTCCAGATCCTAGCTGCCTGGACTGTGAAGTAGTGCTTTCTGATATCTAGCCTGAATCTACTCTCAGTCAACTTACGGCTGTTATTCCTAGTTACTCCTGGTAGTGCTCAGGGGAACAGGGATTTCCCTGTTCCCCTCAGTTCCCCCCGATAAGTTTATAGACAGCCACCAGATCCCTTCTCAGCCTTCTCTTGTGGAGATTGAACAGGTTCAGGTCCCTTAGCCTCTCCTCATAGGGCCTGCCCTGTTGCCCCCTCATCATGCAAGTTGCCCTCCTCTGGACCCTCTCCATGTTGTCCACATCCCTCCTGAAGTGTGGCACCCAGAACTGGATGCAGTACTCCAACTGCGGCCTGACCAATGTCACATAGAAGGGGAGGATCACTTCCTTGGACCTGCTCATGATGTATCTATGGATGCATGGCAATGTGCAGTTAGCCTTCTTGACCTTGTCTCCACATTGATGGCTCATGTTCATTTTGGAATCAATAATGACACCAAGAGCCTTTTCTGCCTCTGTGCTGACTAGAAGGGAGTTCCCCAGCTTTTAGGTATGCTGCTGGTTCTTCCTCCCTAGGTGCAGTACCTTGCACTTGTCAGTATTGAATCCCATCCTGTTCTCACCCGCCAATCCCTGTAACCTGTCCAGATCCAGTTGCAGACTGTCCCTCTCCTCCGGCGTGCCCACTTCTCCCCACATCTTAATGTGATCTGTGAATTTGAACAGGGTGCTTTTCACCCCCTCATCCAAGTTGCTGATGAAGATGTTGAACAGTGTGGGCCTGAGGACCTGGGGGACCCCACTGCCCATACCCCTCCAGGTCAAAAATGACCCGTCCATCACCACTCTCTGGGTGCAACCCTCCAGCCAATTTGTGACCCATCTGACTGTGTAGGCATCAATGCCACAGTTGCCTAATTTCTTAATGAGAATGGGGTGAGAGACAGTGTTGAAGGCCTTCCTAAAGTCCAGAAAGACTATGTCCACTGCAACACCTGCATCCAAGATTTTTGTGACCTGGTCATAAAAGACCACCAAGTTGGTTTGACAGGATCTGCCTCGAATGAACCCATGTTGGTTGGCCCTAAGCATGATCGCCCTTGCTGGTCCCTCGCAGATGTGTTCCTGGATAATTTTCTCAAAGAGCTTCCCCAGGATTCAGCCAAATTGAATCGGGGACAGTGATCCAAATCAATTAATTGAATCACTGTCCCTGATTTGGGCCAAATCGGAATCTGAATCAAGTATGTCCCATTTCACATACACCTATTAGGAAGCATTTCCTGAGATTTAATTTAAAACCACTTTACCTTTTCCTCACATCCTGCTCTCTGTTGCAAAGGAAAAAAAAATGTGTTTGTTGTCCTCTAAATGGCATATGTGAAAACTACTATCATGTTCCTCCATAAGGCCCTTTTCTCCATTTAAACGGTCCATTGATGCTTTCTTTGCTCATCTTTGGATCGCTTACAATTCCTCTATATTTTTAAGTACATGTAACATATTTATATGCTTACAGTATTCCTTTCTGGGCCTAAATGGAATGTACACAGCCATGTAACTTCCTTTTGGGACATTTATACACAATCTGCAATTCAGCTTTTCTCATCTGCTCATTACAACCACAATCTGGTCATGCAGCTGCGTGGTGAAATAGGCTTGTCCAGGCTTATGCACAAAGTTTTGTACGTCTGTAATTTTAGCCATGTAAAAACCATGATGGGCATTGGATTCCAGAGTAGGAGAACTACCTTTTAGCCTAAAAACTCAATAATTAGGACACTTTCTGAAGAAGCAGGATATCATAGTGCTTAGCACCTTCTACTTGGAGTGGGGGTGGGGTTTAGTCAATGCCTAGCCCATCATCTGTTCATTTGGCACTTTGCCAGGAAGATGAAGGTTCACCCATTGGGTGAGTCTCTTGTCTCTGGACAAGTGTCCATAAAATGCCATGAATAGGTCCCCCATCTGTGGGGATGCAGATCACCTTTACATGCTCATACAGAGCTTAGAGCAGAATCAGAAGAAGGAAGGGAATTTATTAGTTGTAATGTGACTAAATGTAGGTTAAGAATGTCAGGAAGCTTCCCATGAAATCATAACTGAAAAATTACTTCAGACTGGATTCATATAGGCAAAGTCAACCAGATTAAAACAAAATAAAGAGTGATATAGGAAATATCTGTTTGGGTGCCTTAGGAATTAACAGTATATGAATTAGTCTCATTTAATCCTTCAATAATTGAGTGATGTTCAAAGTAACTGATGAGTTTCAAATGCTCCATAGCTCATATGTATTTAGAACCATAACTGTTTAGGTGAAGTTTTGGCCCTGGGTATATTTTAACTGGATATTATTTATTTTGCTAAGAGGGCTGAAGAGTGGGTTGATTTGTTAAAGAGCATTGTGTCACAAAACCTCTCAATTATATATATATATATATATATAAAAAGAACAGGCTGTACAACAGCAGTGTTGGTAACTACTGTAACTGAAACCCACAGATGAAGTAAATCACTTCACTGAAGTCAATGGAGCTTTACCAATTTATAGCAGCTGAAGAGCTGGGGCCTTGTTACTGTTCTAACATATTTTTAACCACAGAGACATTGGTTCTTCTTGCAGTCAATACTAATAATAGAACAACTTGTCCCTTAATTCTATGCTTTGTAAACAACCAACAATAAATCAATGAAACAACTGCATATTTTAGATCCCTGTAATACAGCTGTGATCAGATCAGCATTTGTCACTTCCATCAGTATTAGCAGAGACTGGCATAATACTGTTTTTTAAAGACATCTATAGATAGTTTTTAGCTAGGAAAAGTATATATTGAAGTTAAAATATAAATGTGCCTGAAACTTTGCTTGAAATAGGATTGCCACCATGTTTAGTTCGTAAAGTACAAAGGTTCCTGCTCTGAATCAAAGAGTTTAGGTTTGGGGCACATTTTTCTTTCAATGTGTAGTTCAGCAAAAGTACTTATACTGTATTACTCACTCCTTTCAGAAAAAAGCTATACAGTTCAAACCCTTGGAATCCTTCCTTTTTTCTGGAAGGTCTTGATACTAAAGTTTAGACTAAATCTTCTGACTTACCTGATGTCTTTCCAATTGGAAGTGAAGTAAGGAAGGGGAATATGGTGAGGCAGTAATCCGAAATATGACAAGAGCGTGTAACAAAATAAGTATGGCTGGTTGAGCTGCTGACTTTGGGGAAGTAGGAAGTTAAAAACATGTTGCCTAACTGAACTCTTATCTCACTGCAGTCTACCTTATACATAGTGCAATGCCTTGTACATCAAGACCAACCACAGAATACTCAAAAGCTATATCCCAATTTATATTTAGGAAGTAATCATCACTTTGTAATCTGCCCTGTGCAATGGTCAGGATATTGTTTGTTGTGTCTTTTCTGATGTAGGAACTGTATCTATGTCTACATAATTGCCAGTATTGTACCTGCATTGTAGTGTAGGCATATTTAAGTTAGCAAGAAACTAGGTACTGTATGTGCTGTTAGCCATCTTACTGTTCACAGTCCATCTGCAACAACCTGATGCTCAGCATGAGTTCAGGGCTCGAGTATTTGTCCTGCTCCTTGGGCAGATTTTGTAGCCTGCGTTGATCACCAAGTTGCCATGGTTAGACTATTGCAAATGCTGGAATGGGTTAAAGCTTCCTCGTTTATCATAGGCACAGTTACAGTAGTGATTTCAGTTTAGACTTGCCCTGTAGCAGAAGAAAGACTATCCAGTGGTTAAATCTTTAATCTTGGGCTCTATAAATCTGGCTTAAATCCCTGTTTTCATGCAGAAGGTCTCTGTGGCTCTGATTGAGTCATGTAGCTTCTCTGTGCCTCGGTTCTTTACCTGTAAGAAAGGAATAATGATAATTATCCGTCTCATGATAATTCTTGCCCTGAGGAAGCACAGCCTATAATTATTTATCAATTGAGGGACCTATAATAATTTTAGATAGACAGACAAACAAACAGACAGGCAGGTGACCTAAGGTATACATCACATGGTACATGATATTCAAACCCTCTTGTCCACATATAAATTGGGATGGAGAAAATTAGTGGAGAGACTTTCCCCTCTGGCATTCCAAATATGGGTATTGGTAGTCCTCAATAGAGAATATGAAACGATTAATACCCCCTCTTTAGACAGATACAGCTAGCTGAGATCTCTTATTTTTATAAGGAAAAAAGAAGCAATTAAGACAAAGTGAATAAAGAGGAAATATATGAATGGTTGTACCTTAAAATGTAGTTCTGTCTACATTTGTAGACTACAAGTATGGATTTGGAAACAAGGGGTGGGCATTCAAGATGACAAAGAAGGTAGTTACACAGAATGCCTTAGCTTTTAAAAAATATGTGAAAAAGTCCTTAGGATCAGAAAGTATAGAAAAAAGTTCTTTATGTAGTTGTACATGTAACTGCAATCCTCTAAGGAGAGTTTGAAGCAGAAACCCATCCAAGTATTTCTTCATGTAGCTAGTCACTTTAGAAAAATATCACATTTTTTTCTGCACTGATTTATGTAACAACCAGCAAACAACTTAAGCAACATCCTTTGTTTCAACCTTTAGAGAGTTTGTCACAATATTGGTTAAAAACTCTGCTGGAAATGTTGGTATTTCAGGTTAAATTGCACTATATTAAAAAATATATATATTTCCAGGAGAAAAAAAACCTTTTATTAGTGCTTAGTATTTTTTTTAGAACTTCCATTGCCCAGTGCAAGTTCCTCTGTGAGAGTTCTTTCAAATGACCTTCAAAATACCTCCTCTGTGAAATATAAAATTGAAATAGTTAAAAAAAATACCATCATATTGATCCTGCTAATTTTTAGAAAGAAGCAACTAATATTGCTAGTGAACATCTGTTTTTTAGCCAGCAGGAACAAATACGTACAGATGCTCTCTCTTTTTTTTAGTCAGCAATAGTCTTCTTTTCCTGTTCCCCCTTCCATGTTGGAGGTCCAAGTCCATTGCCAACTCTTTTGAAAAATAATAGAATTTTTGTTTTGAGAAAACAGTCATTTAAGCATACTCAGGTCTTTAAGAAGATAGGATCATTATTCCTTATACATTTCTTTTTCTCTCCTTGGCACCAGAGCTGATTGACTAGAGCTGGTTGAACAACCACAATTTGTTTTTTTCCAATTAAAATTTTCTTATGTACTGAGGACTTTTTCTTAAGCAGGAAGGCATATAAGGCCTCCATCTAGGACATGAGAGGCAATACAAAAGTGAAATTAGTTCCTCTCATTGCTCTTGATGCTGTTGAAAGCAAAAGTTGAGCTCCCTGGATTGTCATTATAGTCCTGTTTCTTTGTAGGGAAAGATAGTAATGATGAATTAGTGAAGAGTAGGCAGTACCTTTTTTTTTTTGTTCTTCCAGAACTGATTTTTCTAGCTCCAGGGACTCTGTCTTTCTCCCTGACTTTTACTACCCTTTCTCCAGCAGGCAAGAGGCCAGATTTCTGTATTCCCTACTGCTAAATAAGCAGCGTGCTCAACTGGATACTCTTTGGTGGTTTAGTGAGTAGAAAATGAACAAGAGTATTAGCAAAAGCAAACATTTAGGGGAGCTGAAATTTAACATTTCATCCACCAGTGAGTTTAAATAATTACAATTATATAGCATTAGGTTGTTCTCTCTCTCCTGTTGACAGTGATGCATTTTGCATAGATTTTTTTGTTGGGCCACAGAGAATCTATATTCTATAATCTCGTGATCAGAATATGTTTGGACCACAGAACGCATACCAGCCTACCCACATATATGGGAATCATGCACCAGTGAGGATCTCATAAAGGATACAGATTCAGAAGTAGTATGTGACCATTTTAGGACTCAAATTTGAATGTGGTAGCAAGACACAAGAAGTCATCAGAGGGCACATCTACACAGGCATTAACACACTTTAGTTAATATTCATTAAATCAAGTACCTCCTTTGTGAGGTACTAGGAATGTGCATTAGCTGCTTGGGGGGGGACAGGGGGGAAGGGGGCAGCACTTTAATTAGAATGGCCCTGATAGCTGTAATTAAAACACTACAATGTCTCATGTATCAGCGTCCCTGCATTTCAAAATGGTGTTGGGGAACTAATGACTTGAGTTCAAGCACCACCATTTCGAAGTGTGAAAGCATTGATCCAGGAGATATGGGAGCCTGCTGAAGCATGGTAATTACCATGCAACAGGAGACTCAATTAATTGAGTTTGCTCCAACATACTGTAATTACAGCATGCTTGTGTACAGGCACCCATAGTTTTAAAGTGATGCTTAATGTGCATTAGCCTATTTTAACGTGAATTAACTAAAAAAGCATGGGGGTTATTTGTGATGCTTTAATGTGCATTAAAATAGGCTAATGCACATTAAAGAACACACGTAGCTGTGCCTAGAGTCAGAGTTCCAATCCTGATGTTTCACAGATCTCAAGTGACTAGATGGCACAGTGGATTTCAATAGGTATTAAATTACTAGAACACCTCCAACAGCACAACTATACAAAGACATTCTCCGGAATAACTAAAAAGCCTGTACATCAGGGACTTGAATCTAATCCTCACACATCTCAGGTGAGTATCCTAGATATTTTTATTTCAGCTATTCTGGATGTTTGTCTGTCTTATTTTTTTTTAAATGTTTAGAGAGGTATTTGGTTCAGCCTATGATAGAATGAATAAATGCTAAGATAGTATTTTCCTGTCACCAGAAAGTGTAACTTTCTCATCTATGGAGTGAAAAAAAAGAAAGCAGAGAGGTGTGTATTTCTGATATTTCTGTAGAATTTTTGTGAAATTCTGTTTTAAATTAGATGGATGTTATTAGTATAGCTCCATATTCCTTCAAACCTATGTCATCCTAGGGTGCTGTTACAGGTTACCCTGAAACCATGCTAAATCTGTCAGATGCTAGGCAGTGTTAAAGTTAGAGCACCAGCCACTGGCAACAAGCCCTTCTGAATCTCCCTGATCCTGTCCCATGTTGGGGAGTTCAGGAGGGCTTAAGCTTCCCCTGACCCCCTGTGGTTGGGTAGAAGCTTTATCTCCATGGAGCAGAATAACAATACATAAATCAAGCTAGGTATAACAGCTCACACACAACCCTTGCCCAAAGCCTTGTAACTTTAAGATGCTCAGAGGGTACCTATGACAGTTTAACACTTTTGAATGTGTGGGCAATTTTAATTTCATTTTTAAATGCCTTTAGAATGGTTTAAAGGTGACCTGTGACTCCATCCATTATTAAATCTTTTAAAAGAATCTTAACTAATTTTAGTAGTTTTCCTTAGTGTTTGTGATAAGCAGGGATCCTGCTTTTCATTGATTAAAAAAAAAAAAATCCCCAATTTGTGGTTTAAAAAAGTAACCCAAAATCCACATGTTTTTATGATTAAAATGAAACACCATTCTATATCTAGATATAGGTATAGATATAGATATTTAATGGTGTTTCATTTTAATTTTTGTAGATTCATAAATTGCGAGGCTGGAAGGGACCTCAGAAGATAGTTGGGTCCAACCGCCTGCACCAGTCAGGAAAGACAGCTGTGGTCAGGTGACTCCAGCTAAGTGCCTGTCCAGTCTCCTCTTGAAGATTTCCAGGGTAGACGATTGCATCACCTCTGGAGGGAGCCTATTCCACAGTCTGGATACCCTGGCTGTGAAAAAGTTTTCCCTAATTTTGAGCCTGGAACAGTTTTCCAGGAGTTTGTGGCTATTACTCCTGTTTATCCCCAAGGGCACCCTAGTGAACAGTTGTTCACCGAGCCCTTAATGTATGCCTCTGATGTAGCAGTAAGCCATTATCAAGTTCACTCTCAGATTTCTCTTTTTCAAGCTGAAGTATTCCAGGTCCCTCAGCCTTTACTTTTATAGCTTGCCGTACACCAGCCCTGAGTAGAGTGGAAGAATCACTTCCCTAGTTTTGCTGGAGATGCATGCCAGGGCATTATTTAACCTATTGGCTACAGTGTCACACTGCGGGCTCATATTTATACTATGGCCTGTTATTACCCTCAGGTCCCCTTTGTTAATGGTGCTGGTCAGCTTGGTGTTGCCAAGTCTGTAGTTGTATGTGTGGGTGGTAGGAGCGGGGGTTATCCCCAGATTGAACAATTTACATTTCTTGATGTTGAACTTCATTTGATTTTGATCCACCCAACTTGATAGCCTGTCTAGGTCTGCTTGTATCTGCAGCCTATCTTTAAGTGTGACCATGCTCCTCCATAAATTGGTGTCATCTGCGAACTGAGCCAGTGAGCACTTCACACCCACATCCAAATAATTGATAAAGATGTTGAAAAGCATTGGACCAAGCACTGACCCCTAAGAGACACCACTGGCCACTTCTCACCAAGATGACACAGATCTGTTCAACAGAACTCTCTGGGTCCTAACTTGCAGCCAGCTCCCTGCCCACCTTATGGTCTTATGGTTGACCCCACAATCCTCCAATTTAATCATGAGAACATTATGAGATACCAGTGTGGCAAAGAGGGTACCCCTGCAAGCCGCAACTAGCTCCCCACCTGCCTCTGGGCATGCCGCCCACCTGTCTCTTCTGTCACGCCTTGCTGGAATAATAATATGCTATTTAAAAAAGGCAGGAGGCTGCCCATGATTGCATCCCAATATTTGGGGGTGTCTTCAGCTCTGTATCTCCCCTACACCACAGCCCAAGCCTTGCAGATCGTATCCAGATGTTCCAGTGTCCCTGCCTACAGCTGGAGCAAGCTTTGGCTACATTGTCAGGCCTGTCACACACACAGTCATACCACCTGCCTCTCACTCAGGCCTCAATCACTCCACCCTCTCACAGAGTCTCTTTCTCATGTTGACAATTTATGCCACCTTGCTCCCTCTTGGAGTGGCCACCCTTTGGCCATAGGCTTTGCTAGTCCATACCTTGGGTGGCAGTCATACCATCTGTTGGGCCTCTTCTGTGACCCTCACTCTCTGCTCAGGTGGTCATAGCCACGCCTGGTCCCTTCTACCTCTGATGTCACCTGACCCACCTGAAGGTGGGATCTGGGGTTAAGGCACCCCGACCCACCTTTCACTGGGGTGGTAACTGACCTGACATTTCTTGGAGGTTCCTGCATCATTGAGAGTCCCACTAGGTCACACACTCCCAGCAGGGAGCTGTTTTAAGTCATGCCCAGGACCAGGAGCCTCCAGACCATCCCCTATAGCTCCTCCCTTACCTCCAGAATGTTCCAGCAGACTTGCAGCCAGGCAATGCAGTTGCAGCAGCAAAATGTGCTGTTTATATCAGCAGCCATGAATCCAAAATGGCTGCCTTCATTAGGCACCTGCCAGCTGCTGACTTCAGGCCCTTAAAGTGGCAGGCACAAAGAATGCCCTGCCACAACCAGATCAAAGGCCTTTTGGAAGTCAAGGTATACAATATCAACCTCCTCTTCCTTATCCAGGTTGGCAAGTTACCTGATTTTAAAAGGAGATGAGGTTGCTAAGACAAGATCTGCCTGTGATGAAGCCAGGCTGGCTATCATTCAGAATCCTAGCTTCTGCAAACCTATTGCATATAAACTCCCTGATGATTTTTTCCATGATCTGGGATAGATCCCTGGGATAGAAGTTAAGCTGATAGGCCTATAGTTATCTGGGTCCTCACTCCTCCCTTTCTTGAAAATGGGCACAACATTGGCCCTCTTCCAGTTTTCAGGGACTTCTCCAGTGTGCCATGAGTTTTGAAAAAGTTTTGCCAGCAGTCCCACACTGACTTAGGCCAGCTCCTTCAGCACCCTCAGATGAAGTTCACCTGGTCCTGCTGATTTACATGTCTATTTTTTTTTCAAATGAACACATACCGGTTTTACAGTAATAGTAGAAAGGGTAATTCCTACCCTACTTATTCTGTACCCTCACTGGCATGATTTTACACTTTGGCCCAGAGAAAGACTGAAGCAAAATAATCATTCAAGAGTTCAGTTTTCTCTTGTGTTGGTAAGCAGCTGTCCTGAGTTGTTGAGCAGTGTCCCTACGCTCCCATTTGTTTACCTCCTGTTCCCTACATACTTAAATGAGAACTTCTTGTTGTCCTTGACTCCTGTCACTAATTTTAGTAAAGTTGGCACCTTAGCCCATTGAATCTGTTCCCTACAAATGCAGGCCATTGGTGTATAACCCTCCTTGGGGCATGCCAAGCTGGCTTTTTGAATTCCAAAATTTCAGTCCTGCTATCTAATTTGTCTGTCTTATGATGAACAGTGAACATATGATTTCATAGTCACTGTTACCCAGGCTACCTTCTATTTTTAACCTGTTCACCAGATCATCCCCCTTGGCCAGAAGCAACTTCTGGCTGGTTCATGCACCTCTTGAGTCAGGAAAAGCTCTTCAATGGAGGTTAGAAAGGAATGTAACCGACCCGACTTGGTTGAGTGTTCCTCCCAAGAGATATCTGGATAATTGAAGTTGGCCATGATGACTGTACTTGTATAGCCTCTGCCAGTTCCTGGTGATCTCTAGATTGAAATTATCCCCCTGGTTTGACGGTTTTTAGTATATACCTTCAGTTAGGTCTTTCTTGCCCCATCACAGTTTGACCCAGCTAATCATAGAAACATGGATTTTGGGTTACTTTTTTTAAAACTGAAAATCAGAGGTTTTTTTATCAGATGAAACCAGAATCCCTGGTGATAAAATGGTAAAAGCAAGGTCTTCTCTCTTCATATGTTATTTAGTCTTGTGTCTACCAGCAGTTTTAGGATTTTGAAAACAGGGGGACAAGGAGAAGAGGAGTCAGTGGGGGCAGTATTGAGAGGATGTCACCACCAACAGCAAGTGTAACCCTTCTTTGGCCCTGCAGATGCGGCAGTTTTATATGGTCATTATCAAAAAACATTAATTCAGTGACAGCTGCAGAGCCAGGGAATGGTTAACTTGATTTTTGGCTATCACATTTTTTTTTTTGCAGCAGCAGCAGCAACTGGCTCTTGCTCCTTTTCTTCCCTCTCCATTTCCCTGCTGGGTGGAAGATTCAAAGGAGGGTGAACACACCCCCTAGGTATGCTCCTGCATGTGTCTACTTACCTCTCACTAAAAAAAATGCTAGTGTCACGAGAGTTCAAATATTACAATAATTAAAATTACATTTTGTTTGTGAGAAAAATATTCAGTTCATAAAAACATGTAGGTTTTTTTTACTTTTATGAAAAACAAAATTATGAAGACCATTTTTTCATTCTTTTCTTTACATTTATTTATGGGTTGGGCACTTTGGTAGTCTTGTTATTTTAGTGCGTTGAGAAGGCACTATCAATGGCCTCAATCAAATCTCTAGTGCAACCCTTGCACTGCTATAAGGTTTCCATTGAATTATTTTGAGAGCAAATATCCACTTACAGAATATGTGATACAATAGGTCTGGAGCCAAGTCTGAACATCTTTGGGATAGATTTCTGAGTTTCAGATTGATCACTCTAATGTCAGGATTCTTAATTAAAATGGAACAATAATTTAAAAAGAGGACTATCAAGATATATCCTATAGGAAAAAAAAATATTCTGCTCAGCCTCATATGGGAGTCAAATAACATGAAATATATGAGCCATGCAGAAAAGCATCAAACAAATTGGAGCGAATTATTAGACTCTCATATAATGCATTGATTCAAGACAAGTTCTTGTTGTATATTTACTAGTGATCTTTTTCAAATCAAAAGTAATATATCCTGAGCAATGGGACTTCAGTCCCTTCCTTTGGAAAACTAAATACTAGCAATAGATATAATTGACAGGAAATAACTTTTGATATTTTTCCCTTCACTTAATTATATTTCATTACTCTTGGATGTGTATAGTGCTTATTTGTACTATCATAAATAATTCTCTCTCTGTGGTGTTTTTGTTGAAATATTTATCTTGCCTCCTCCACATAAGCAACTCAAAACTGAGTTGGCATTTTTAATACTATGCAGCAATGACTATCTTGTTAGCTTCTTTCAGGGGCTTATATAACATAACATTTATGCTGCAATTTAGTCTGTTCAAGAGGAGCCCCAGTGAAGTATATGGAGCTGTAATTAGGTAGAATACTCTTTCAGCCAGGGTTGTCAACTATCCAGACATTTATGCTCAGTCAGTAAAAAAAGCAGGCTAAAAATGCCTGCCCATAAAGTCTGTAAAAATACTGAGTCATCCTTAAAAACCCTAAGCAGTCAGACCGGATTGACGATCCCTCTTTAGAAAGAAGCTGAGTGAAGTGTTAAAGAACACAGAGCACCTTGTGTTTAAGTGGGAGAACAGCATCATACAGAGACAGCTTTCTCAGTTTTGTAGAATACACCCCCAACCATATACTGCTGCTGCTTCTGAGTACCATCAGCTACCTGTAATACTGCTGGGTCATAGTCTTTGGGGGTAGAGGGATGTGGTTGGTGGGAGAAAGGCTGAAGCTTGAGTTAGGGAGGGTTGCATGATACAGGGTGTGGTTGGGGGCATTAGAATGTGGGAGTGAATAGAGGATCCCTGGGGCAGAAATGGTACCCAAGATGATGAAGACTTTGACTCAGGGGGATTCAGGATGCCTGAATGGTTGGTGGAGGACTGAGATTGAGGCAAAAGTGGGGCACTAGAATGGGATGGAAAAGCAACTGGGATTGGAAATAGGAGAGAAAGGAAGGACATGGTGGGCATGAAAAATAGATCTGATAATTGTCACATTGTCATGAGAGAACTGGGAATTGTTTGGCTAAGTGATTGGCAGGGATCCTGGTTTTCTCTGAAAAAAATCCCCAATTTTCAGGTTAAAAAATGTAATTTCAAATCGACATTTTCCATGATTAATATGAAACAACACTCACACATATACATATATAAATATATTTTCATATATTACTGCCATTTCATTTTGATCTCAGACAAAATGTGTATTTTGGATTATACATTGGGGAATTTTTTAGTCAGAGAAAACCAGGATCCCTAGTGGTTAGACCAATGAAGTGAATGAGAACAGCATTGTTGAGAGAGGCAAGAATGAAATAGTTAAAGATCCAGGTGAGGGAGATAAGAAATGTGAACTAGAGGCAGGAGTGACTGGCACGAGAGGAAACAGAGATGGCTTGGATGAGATGCTAGTCATTTGGAATTGGGTCTTGTAATCATTCCCACTTCATACTTTTTTGCAGTGTAGGCTCTGGGCACTGGAAGTTAGGAGGAGTCACCTTTCCATCTACCCCTAACCCTGAACTGCCTCCAGGTTCATGCTTGCTAGGGCTTGATGGTAATTGAGAATTCTTGAGTTAAAGACTTGCAGGTAGAGGTTCATTCCTCCTTTAAAGGTTCAATGTTGTCCTAACAAATCTCTCTCGGTCTCCCTGTTACAACTGTGTTCCTAGTTCAGGCTTCTTCCTTCAAGAGCCTGCCCTTTCAGCCTCACTGCCTCTATTCATAAATTTAACAACACAGGAAATCCTTTGAAACACAGGTGACTACCTTCTATATTTTGTCCTACCTCTACCCAGGTTTTAACAGTTTGTTAGTCAAACCAGCTGAAAGGGAATAATATTCCTTTACCAGTCTTTCCTATTCTGCCTTGTAGTCTCTCTCTTGCAAAATCTACCTTCTGCTGCTTGCAATGCTGTCACTGGCCAACAGTGCCTCTGGGTCTACCTGCCATGACCTCCTCCTCTGACCTATCATGGTTTTCTTCTCCCATGATGTGTGTCAACCACATCAGCAAGGACAGCCCTCCTGTGACTTTGGAAACCTGGAATACATGGAGCCATCTTGTCCCATGCCAGTCTTCCAGTCTCCCTTCTTGTTGCATCCCGTTTTAAATTTCAGCCAGCTGCCTTGTATCTCCTAATCACCCCCACCTTGGCCAGCAGTGATTCTTCTCTTATTTAGCAGCTACCCCCCTCCATGCTTCCTTGAAGTCTCTTAAAAGAGCCTCTGCCCTCACTCTTAGGCAGTCGTTTACTCCCTTCTTCTCTTCACTTCTATCTCTATCAATTATCAGGGCATGCATTCTCAGTTACAGGGATGAATAGACAAAAGAGTTGGGATTGGAAACAAGGGGAAATCCATGATTTATTGTGATTGAAGGAATAACCAATGATGAATTCAGAAAGGAAGATATGAACCATTCGAACAGAGAAACTATGAATATGTTAAAATGCCCTAAGTGCAGTGACTGACATAAAGAAGACAAATATTGCACAGAGTCAAGACGAAGAGATGAAAGAATAAGATAAGAAATAATGAGGGGGAAAGCCTGTAATGGAACATCCTGTTTCTCACAATTATTCTGGTATCTGCAAATTTCAATAAAACCGATTGTTAAAAATCTTATCTTCCTTAGTGCTGATACACAAAAAGGATGATGAACTGCAACACCTGTAAATCAGATAGCTTAAGTGTTCCCAAGGTTTCACTGTGGTTTTACATGGCTGTCTGAATGCTGTTATGTAATGGAATTTCTGGGAGGGTGGGGGGTCATGTTGCTTTAAGAAAAACCTGAGAGAAGTAAATACACACATAAATACACACAAACACAAAGGGATTTGAGGATTTAAGGTGCTTTAGCCTTATTTAAGGAACATTAAGGACACTCATCTACACGTGCATGCCTTTAATGCTCTTTAAAAATGGCAATTTTAGGCTATTCATGCATAACTTTGATACCTGCAAAAGCAAGTATAAAATTTTGGCGCAGAAAGCTAAAGTGCGTTAATGTATGTGTTTCAGCCAGCATTAACGCTCTGTATGTACTGACTTGTACAGATGCAAGCCTCGCCTCAATGTGCATTAAGATAATACACATTAAATTTAACCACACATAAATTCATGTGTAGACATGCCCAAAGAGAAACACGGAGTTGCATTAATAGAATGGCATAAAGGTTGCACTCAAACATTACAATATAAGAGAAGCAAGGTTACATTCCAATGTTTTGTGGAAAAAAAAAAGGCCAGCATAATATTTCAGTTCCAGGAATAGTTCTTGAGTAGGAGTAGAAGTCTAGTGCTTTGAGGGCTGGACCTCAAGGCAAAGCCATCTTTTGGCAGTGTAAGGATATTTCCCTGCAGTCAGGCAATGAGGTCAGCAAAAGTCAACCCCTAAGCAGGACCAGATGAACTTGAGCTTGTTGACTGGTTAATATTATAGTATGATAAACCAGCTGCTGGGTGAAATATCAGGGGCCGAACTGCAAGGTTTGCAAGCCCAATCTTCTTATGAATCCTGAAACTAAGATTTCCCTACCAGATAAATTCATTGTGAATCCCCATAGCTTCTGGGGTTTCATTAATCAATTTGCCCAGTTTTCTGGCTATGTCCCCAAACCTACTAATAGGGTAAAGAAGAAGGTAAAAGTGTCATCCTGTAGGCAACTCATTGGCACAAGCAGCAGCAAAGTGTTTCATGTAGAGGTGGTTTACCCATGTCAGAAAGGTCATGTTGCAGTGTGTGTAGCAACCATATTGGAATCCAAAATGGCTGCCATTAATTCACATTTTGGTCAATATTTCAGCCCTCACTAGAAAATTGATTCCAATGATGAAAACAATATTGTCTGAACTGAGGAGATCAATTCTGTTGTTGTAGTCATGTTGGATTCCAAGATAGCTGCAATGATTTTATAGTTTTGTTCATTATTAGATACTCCAAAAGGTCTACAAAAATGCTTTATCAACTCTGTTCAATTTCAGATTACCTAACATGAAAACTTGATGAAGATTATCAACAAGGAACTTTCTGTTATCACTCTTAAGCAACCATTACAATGGAGCCAACATCATCACTGAGTCTAAAAAAGTGCAGGTGGTACAACTCAGAATCTACGAGATGCATCATGTATCTCAAAGTGGGTTTGCAGTTAATGATTAGCCAAAGTACACCTGCTGGAATTATGTGACTATACCAGGCACTTATTAAATATAGGACAATTGCTGAATTAAGGACTTGTTATGGAAGTATTTTTGACAGACTATCACATTGTGTTGATCCTGTGCTGCAACATTCCAGAAGCCTTAATTAGTATCATTGTTGCTGTAGTTCCTTTACACACAAAGGACATATTGATAGTCTATGAAGCAAGCTCTGCAAGGTAGAAGATGAAAGGGAAATCCTACCAGCAACACACTAGGACATCAAGCAGATCAAGCAGATCTACTCCAGTAGTTCTTTGGAGAATGTGCATATTCTGCCAGATACATTCTAATAAGAAGAGACTGAGTTAAGTGTTGTCATTTGAATTGGACAATGCAATACACAAGCTAGCAGAGAAGCATGAAGTGTTGCATTACTAAGACACTGGTTTTCTCTGTTTAAAAATATCCCAAATTTTCAGGTTAAAAAAAGTAAGCCAAAAGCCACATTTTTACATTACTAAAATGAAACACCACCATATATATATCGATGTCTGGGGTTGTCAGCCAGGGGTATGTATACCACCATGGGTACTTGATGAAGCCCTAGGGGATTGTGGCAGTGAGAAACACCCACAGGCTGGAAATGCTGGGACAAACCTCAACATTCCTGAAAGGGAAAGTAGAGCCACCCACACCTCAGAGAACTTGAGTGGGCTGGAGCAGAACAAGAGCCGTGCAAGCCGGCATTTCACCAGCTCTTCAAGCAGCTGATTCCTGAGCAGGGTGGTGGCCAGTTGATTACATCAGCTGGAGCTGCTGCCACCACTGTGAGGAATTTAAAAACCCTACCGGAAGCCGACATTTGTGGAGAAACTGACTGGGAGCATGCTGGTCTGATGGAGGCTCCATGCATTGGCAACAGCAGCTCTGGAGGCACTGCCCCATGACAGAGGAGCAGAAGCAGTGGCTGGCACCAGGCTGCGGACAAGCAGTCCCCAGTCCCTCAACACTAATGAATCCAAGCAGCGTTTCTCTTGGGGAGGCCTGGCACCTGTGGCTCTGACCCCTGAGGCTAGGGGCTGAAGCTCGAGGTGTGATCTGCATCTGGATGGCAGACCAGATTATTAGAGTCAACACTGGACCCCACAGGCAAGGGGTTGACATCTCATCAGGATGAAGACCTGAATACCAGGTGGTTGGTGAGTGGATGGGGTGTAGGGGAGGCAGAGCCCCAAGGAATACTATGGCACACCCGTGAGTACCTCATCTCTTGGACACAAAAGGACGAAAACACCATTGAACTCCCTTCTTCTTTACATATATCATTAAGTTATATGGGGTACCCTGGCCATGGAGTGGAGCCATACTCACAGCGCCAACTCAGGGCATGACAGGGGTATGTGTGGGCAGGCAGGGATGGAGTGCTTCCATACAACATCCCACGCTGCCATGCAGGTGCTGTCTGCCTAGCTGGATGTAGGGGACAGGGGAAGCTTGCATGTGGCATACTCCATGTCCAGCTTCTGGGGGGATACTGATTGAAAAACGTTGAAAACTCCTGAATGATGTATTACTGTAGGGCTGGGTGAAGTTTTGGTCGCTGATTCAATTTGGCAGAGGTTTGACCTGATTTGGTCCCCAGATGTCCAAATCTGAATCAAACCAGGAGACCCTTTAATCTCTGCAAACCAATTCAGAGGCCTCTGAAACAATTCAGAGAGATTTAGAAAGTTTGGCAATTTAGCCATAGACACAGCTTTAAATGTTTTTTTACATACCTCAAGGTAGCAGCCAGCTCATGAATGCTGAGATGGTGGGGCAAATGGAGCATCCTATGGGAGCATGGGGGTTGGGCATTTAACTTGTGTGAATTCAACTAGATTTCATTAAAATGAAACACCGGTAATACTTTGATGTACATATAGTGTTTCATTTTAATCACAAAAAATGTGGATTTTGGATTACTTTTTTTAACCTAAAATTGGAGCTTTTTAAAAAACAGAGAGAACCAGGATCCCTGGTCATTATACAGTTTACAGAGTACTTGGTGATGCCTTTTGGGCTTCCTAATGCTGCTGCAACATTTCAGCACTTCATAAATGATGTTTGTAAGGACAACCTGGACCAGTTTGTGATAATATATCTAGATATCATTATAATATTTTATAAGGGACCCAGTCAACATGAACATCAAGTCTGAGTAGTGCTGCAATGGTTAAGGAGCCATGGTTTATAGGCCAAGTTGTAGAAATATGAATTTGATAAGACAATAATTGAATTCTTAGGATATGTGATCATGCCTGAAGGGTTGTCTATGGATTTGAGAAAAATATTTGCCTTCTTAGACTCGCAGTCACCACAAGGTGTCCATGGGATGCAGCACTTCCTCAGTTTTGCCATTTTCTATAGGCAGTTTATCAAGGCGTTCTCTGGGCAGGTAGCCCCTATCAATGGCCTTCTTAAGAAAGGGACATACTTTACATGAACCCTGGAGACCCAGGCTTCCTTCAAGGGGGCTAAGCAAGCCTTAACCTCATCCCTTATTTTGATATACCTCAATCCTGCTTAGCCTTTCCTGGTGGAGACTGATGCCTCCAGCTGTGTCATTGGGGATATACTCACCCAGGAATCAGAGGCACAGGGATTTCTGTATCGATGTCCCTACTTTTACAGGAAACTGACCCCTGCCAAAATCAATTATAATATGGACTTGGGGCTTCTAGCCATCCAGGCAGCTTTTGAAAAATGGTGGCACCATTTGGAAGGGGCTTCGTTACTGGTACAGGAACCATAAAATCTGAAATACTTGCAGATCACCTGGATCACAACCAGAATTAGATTTGATGGTCTATGGTATTTACACAGTTTAATTTCACTATCACCTACCACTTTGGCATCAATAACAGAAAGGTGAATGCCCTGTCTAGGAAAGATGAATTTTTGGAACTTCTTCCTGTGACTCACTCCACTGTCTTGAGTCCAAGGAAATTTACTGGGGCCACAGTAAACAGGGACCAAGTGATGCAGCTCCATTCCATGATTCCCCTAGATCCATTGGCTTCTTGAGTCCAACAGGACTCAGAAGGGGTCAAGTTATCCCTCACATCCAATTTCCAGTTTTGTGATGGCCTCTTCTGTTACAAGGGACACCAGGGACACCTGTATATATTAGAGGGAAAACTACAGATCAAAGTCCTATGGAAATGTGATGATGCCACTTGCAAGGCATGATTCTACTTGTAAGGCATTTCAGACTTGCCAAAACCACCAGCTTAGTTCTCCAAAGTTTCTGGTGGTCCCAATTTTGGCAGAACATACAGAGCTATGTTGCCTTCTATGAGGTGTGCGCCTGCACAAAGACCCCATGCACAAAGCCACTGGGCCTCCTCCAGCCACTACCTACACAGAACAACCCTAGCAAATGTTATCTGTTGATTTTTTATCACAGACCTGTCCCTGCTGTTGGTTACCCAAGCATTCTAGTGGTAGTGGATCTTCTGCCCAAGATGGTTCATTCTCAGAATACCACAGCTCCTTAGACTGCATGGCTGTCATTGACTATATTTTCCAGCTTCACAGCTTCCCTATGGCTAAGTTTCAGACCATGAACTTCAATTCATAAGTCATTTCTGGAGGGAATGCCTGAAGTGATTAGACATCCAGTCACTTACTTTATTTGTCCACCATCCACAAACCAACAGGCAGACAGAATGTGTCTATCATTCCAATTCTAATTATTCCAACAATATCTCTGATGCTTTCTAAATTACCACCAGGACAATTGGATCTTACTGCCCCTCACAGAATGTGAGTATAATAATGCGGAACATGTCCTTTACTATTCAGACTCCTTCTTTCTCTAATTATGGTTTTCAACCTTGTTTTCATCTCCTACCCTCCCAAGCCCTTCAATACCGCAGCCATGGATGATTTAGTTACACATCTCCATCAGGTCCAAAGGGAATTAGAAAAGCCACAAAGAAAGACTACAAGCAATTGGCAGACTAGGGTTGAGCCTTCTCAGTGGGAGATAAGGTTTCATTTTCTACCCACTATTAGAGGTCCAAAGAGCCAAGAATACCAATCTCAACTAGTGATGTCATAACAGAACCAATTTTTCCATAGGAATAATGTTATAAATGGGGAATTGACTCCTGAACCAAGGCCCAATACCCTATTTCCACCAAAAATAACCCAGAATTTTGTACTCAAAGAATTCAAAATGAGCAATATATATACATTAATGTATTTATATTATAAATAGCAATCATATCTATTTGAAAGGACTTCTTTGCTGGACTTTTTGAAAGACCCTTGGTTGCACTTTTTGAAGGGTTCTTGGCTGGAGTCTTCTCAGGAGTCTTGGCTGCAGGATTTTCTGGAGTCTTTTCTGCTTCCTTAAAGAAAATGTCTAAGGAAGTTTGGACAGATGTTTTCTAGGGAGATGGGTGATGCAGTGAGCTTATTTGCTGGTGTGACGTGGTGTTGAATCAAGTGTTATAATGATGAAACTGATGTCAGAAACTTGAAACAGCGTGTCAATTTATAAATGTCGTAAGTGCCATTGGATTGTAACTTGAAACGTCTTAAGTTAAGGACTACCTGTACCTCGGTTACCTAAGGGTTAAGGATCCCTAGAACAATGAAAATACATTTGGTCTTTTCCAACTCATTACTAATATCTCATATGGAAAACCCCTTTTCAGGTCATATGCCTACTCCTCCTTTACTTCATCCATCAGCTCTCCGATTCCAAGAGGATAGGAAGAAACACAACAGTCTGGTAGACTGGATGGGGTATGGTCTGGAGGAAAGTTCCAGAGATCTAGCCAATAATGTCCATGCACCAGAGATAATCAGGTTGTTTCCTTGTGCGCAAACAACAAAAATCTGCTCTATGGCATCTGGAATATGCCCTTGAGGAGGTGGAAATAGTTTTAAGAACTGCACTGCAGCTGGGCGATTAGGTCAGGAATTGTCAACCCCCTAAGCAGGGCTAGTTGAGCCTGAACCTGCTGATTTGTCATAGGGCTGCTTTTGAGGAGATCTTGCAGCACCTGGTCCCTGCTGCACAAGAAACTGTTCTCAGTCTGTGTGCAGCTCTCATCTGTGTGACTTTCTGATGCCTGTTTCTGCATTTTTGCCCATGTACCCAGTACTTGAATTTCAGAACTCCTGTTTGAAATCAGCCTTACTTTCTGACATTTACTTCTTGTAGCCCCCTGGTTTGGCACATGGAACCTGATTTTATCTTGGCTGATCTCCTGATATCCACTTCTGGTAACTTCCTATCTTAATATGGAAACCTTGGTGTGACTTTGGTTTATTTCCTGACCTCAACTCCTGGTAACCCCTGCAGCTTAGTGTGTAAGCCCAGGTTTGACCTTGGCCTGCCCCAGGACTACAGACCATAGTAACACAGTCTAGATCTAACCACTAGGCATCATACCTCTTTGGAGCCTGACAGGCAGTTCTTTCTGCCTAGTGCAGGTGGTTGCCTACTGAGTATGCTTTTCTTGAGTGACTAACTTTTCCTGTACAATATCTAGGAAGTCTTGACACCTACTAAGAACTCTGGACTCTATATCATAATGAAATGACTAAATTATAGGCTCTACAGGGGGCACATCTACATGTGTGATTAATATTGCTCTGGAGTTTATTTGCACACACCATGTGGAGCTTGATCAGAGCATCCAGGGCTGGGAGGAGACCTGGGGAGTCAGCCTGCCAGCCCAGGATTCCTCCAGTAGGGCTCTATAGACTGCTAAGTGGCTGACTGGGACATGAGGGTGCTCCAGTGTGGGGCTAGCTGGCAGGCAGTCCCCATGATGAAGCACCCTAGTGGCTCAGCTAGCACCATCACCATCTACACACAGAGACGATTTAAGCAGGGTGTGAGGTCCAGGGAAAATAAGCCTGTGCAGGGCCCCATCCCTGATTGCAAAGAAGCTGGTGGCAGATTTGGCAGTGGGGAGTGGGGGCAGTGCCAAGCAGTGAGACATGAAGCTGGCAGCAGCACAGAGTCACGGCGGCCACTCTGCCCAGTTCTGTGGGGACCCCCAAAGCATAGGGCATGGGGTGGTTTCCCTGATTCACCTCCCCATGGCCCTATCTATACATGTAGTGTGGTGCATTAAACAATGCTGCCATAGGTACTCCTTGTGTTTAGCCAGACTACCGTGCAGTGGAGTTTATTAGTCTACTGAAATCTAATAGGGTCACACATGTAGATGGTAATATGTAGATGGTGACGTAATTAATCAGCTCTGTGGTAAACAGAGGATGGGGTTCAACGTAGACCAATGCAGGGTGCTGCATGTTGGGAGAAGGAATCCACAGCATACATACAGGCTGGGGAGTTCCCTTCTTGAAAGCACAGAGGCGGAAACGGATCTTGGTTCATTATTGACTCCAAGATGAACATGAGCCACCAATGCCAGACCGCAGCCAGGAAGGCCAGACATACCTTGTCATGCATCCAAAGGTACATCTCAAGCTGATCCAGAGAGCTGATACTCCCCCTCTATTTGACTGTGGTCAGGCTGCAGTTGGAGTAATGTATCCAGTATTGGGCACTGCACTTCAAAAGGGATGTGGCCAACCTGGAGAGGGTTCAGAGGAGGGCCACCCACTTGGTGAGAGGGCAGCAGGACAGGCCCTACGAGGAGAGACTGAGGGACCTGAACCTGTTCAGCCTCAG
>JAGPOW010003316.1:73432472-73450901 GCA_030014935.1 Caiman crocodilus
GGGTTGACATCATTTACTTAGACTTCAGGAAGGCCTTTGATACAGTATCCCACACCATACTGGTGAACAAGTTAAGAGGCTGTGACTTGGATGACTACACAGTCTAGCGGGTGGTAAATTGGCTAGAGGGTCACACCCAGAGAGTCGTAGTGGATGGGTCGGTATCGACCTGGAAGGGTGTGGGCAGTGGGATCCCGCAGGGCTCGGATACTCTTCAATGTCTTCATCAGTGACTTGGACGAGGGAGTGAAGTGTACTCTGTCCAAGTTTGTGGATGACACAAAACTGTGGGGAGAAGTGGACAAGCTGGAGGGCAGGGAACAACTACAAGCAGACCTGGTCAGGTTGGACATACGGGCAGAAAAGAACAGAATGCAATTCAACAAGGAGAAATGCAAAGTGCTGCACCTAGGGAGGAAAAATGTCCAGAAGAACTTCTTCACAGTTAGAGTGGCCAAAGTCTGGGATGGGCTCCCAAGGGAGGTGGTGCTCTCCCTACACTGGGCATCTTCAAGAGTCAGTTAGATAGGCATCTACACCCAGCACTCCTTCCTGCCTATGCAGGGGGTCAGACTCGATGATCTATTTAGGTCCCTTCTGACCCTAACATCTATAAATCTATGAGTTGCCACTCCCAGACACAGGCAGAAGTAGACATTATTAAGTTGGACTGTCCAGGACATTGTCTTCTGTAAAGGGGAAATCAAATGCACAATAGAGAGGCAAATGAGAGAGATGACCCTCTAGCCAGAGGAGCTTCAGGTGTCTTGGATAGAGAAGAACTTTCTAGAGAATTACAGTGACTCATGGGAATGCTGGTGCAGGGCTGGGGAAAGGGGAGGCGGAGAGGTTGGGGGTGGAGCAATTGATTTAGGAAGCTAGCTGTGGGATATGCTTGATATTTCAGATTTTTTCATGACCAAACATCCCAGCTGCCAGGGCTGGTAGATTTAGGAGGAAATAATACTAAAAATACTAGCAGATCTCTCAGGAAGGCCAGGCTGTAGCCAGATAAGAGGTTTAAAAACTGTACATGTTTTGTTTTGCTTTCTCCCAACCTATGGTCAGTTTTGCTTGTATAATTATTTTCTGCTATATAATAAGTCCTTTTGCTGCTTTGTCTTATTGATTCCCTGTGGAAAGAGTGATTGCTGGGTGAGTGATATTCCAGACTAGTCTTTTCTATGGAAAGGGAACCTAAAATTTATTTCAGGGTGGTCACTTGCTGCTGGCTGACATTCCCTTACTGCAACTGTGGGGTCTGGTATAAGGGCAAAGGAGCTGAACTTGCTGGAGTGAGGAGCTATCCCAGGGCAACCTTGGTCTTTTTCTTGGGGCAACTGGCAGCACAGTGGGGAGAATTTTGTGGTTTTTTGAGGTCCCCTGCAGATTAATTTGTGTTATAGATGTATACCCATATCTTCTCATTTTTAGATTAGAGCTCATCGATCTCTACGATTTGTTTTTTTTTTAAAGATCGAGAGAGATTAAACAGATATTTAAAAATATGTTGCAGAATTTAATAGACCTTTTGTAGGCTTCTGTATGTGCAATGGCATTACATTATCACCAGGTATTAAACACTTAAACAGATTTCAATATTGATTGGTACATATTGTTTTGAAGGCAGAAATAGCAATAATATTTAGAAAACTACCCTTATTTCTAACTGAGTGGCTTTCATAGAAACCTCTGGAGAAAAAGAACAAAGAGTATGACATCACATAATTATGTTGTCGTTAAAGCTGATATATAAAGTGTGCCCTGTGACTTTCCAAGGCTGTTTTATAGCACTAAAGCTAGCATAGTCAGACATTATAAGTTATCCAATGAGTTTTAAAGGTTCATAAGTGCTATTAAAGGAGCCACAGTACCTCCAAAGTTATCTTCTTTCCTACTACCACCACAGGAAGGGGTTCTGGGGCATTCTTGCAAACAGGTCATCTCTATTTTTTTGTTATCAGGAACAAGAATAGTTTTTTTGTGGCTACAAGATGAGAAAGAAGCAAGTGGCTTAAAATCTCCCTTGCATCTCCCTTTCTGAGCCTTCACTTCTGTCAGGTTGAAGAACATTGCCTTTATCTAGGAGACCATACGTGCTGAAAGAACTACATTTTCTCTTTGTTTTACATTCCCACACAGATAAACTCAAATGAATAGAATTTGAGCTAGCAATTTCTTTCAGCTAACCCTTTGTATGCAATGCTTCTGGAAGTACAGAAAGATCCTGGTTCAGATCCTTGACTTATTTTCTACAAGTTATGATACTGAACTGAAAGTCTTGACTTTGTTCATAATTCACTTTTAAAATAGGTTAGTTGGTTTAAAATCTCTTGATGGATCACAAGAACTACGTTTAATATTGCAAACGATGGCATTCTATAACTACAGATCCATCTAGTCTAGTTTTGTATGTCTTCCTTAAAGATATTGCCTATTTATATGTTAAGAAATCTTTTGCCATACAGTGCTAAAAAATTGAGAATAATACACTGATATCCTGTTTTATATTCAAAACAATTCCGTTCTTTGTTAAAATTCCTGAACATGAGCATTATGTTAATTTTTTCTACACTTTCATTTTCAGTATATAACAGTGTTAATGTATCCACTCCCACTATTATCTTGTGTTTTAGTTCCTTTTACTTTTACTTCTCTATTATATTCCTGGACATATTATTGGGAGATACAAATATTGTGGTTTTGGAAGTTTAGATTCCTTTATTTGCTTGATGAGTCCCTGACGTTGTTTGTTTTTAAATATTCTACTTAGAAAACTCAAGTTCTAAGGTTTGGCAGCAAAATCTTCAGCAAGCTTTTGTAATACCTCTTTGGCATCTAAAGAATGTGTAGCTTTAAGGCTGTGTCCCACAATAGATTGTCTAGAATGATTGAAAAGAAACAGAAGAACAAAAAGATGCAGTCTGGTATAGTAGTGAGTATATCATAGTTTCACTGCTAAGTCCAATTGCTTTCTTTTTACCTAGTACTGTCAGTAGCTAATGTTTTGACTTCAGTGAAAGAGAAGGTATGGAAAAAACATTGCAACCCTCAGATTCCCTTTTAATTTTGTTTTCTCTCTTGATACAAACCTGATTAAGACATCGACAATAAAGTACGTACACACACACACACACACACACACACACACAACTTAAGAAACTAATTGAAAGCAAAATTGGTACAGTACTTTCTGGTTGTTAAATTGGTTTCTAGTGAAGATTCTAAGTATAATAGAGGAATCCTACTACAGCCCACTTTTCTTTTGCATGTGTTGGCATCAGACATGGTGCTTAAATAAAGCAAGGGACTCAAATATCAACATGTCTAAACACATGCCTGTGGGGAACAAAATAAACTATTATCTTGTAATCAAGCATTTCAGCTAATGAAGAAAAACAAATTTTTAACTTACTGATGATGCAAGAACAATCCACCCTGATGCGTAGAAAGATTAGCAGGTATGGCAGAAGACCAGCTTAGCTTAGCAGGGAACTCTTCAATCAGCTAAAACACAAAAAAGAAGGTTAGAAGAAGTGGAAACTTGGACAAATGACTAGGAAGAAGTATAAGAGTATTGTTCAGACATGCAGGGATGAAATCAGAAAGATCAGGGAAAGTGAGGGTCCCTTTCTGAAAGTGGGAGGCAACCTATTGACAGATGATTCAGGAAAAGCTGAATTACTCAATGGCTTTTTTTACCCCAGTCTTCTCAGGAAAGGCCGGCTTGTAAACTAGTGCACCTAGAAGCAGTTTGGAGAAGAGGTTTGGGGCCCTCAGTGGTGAAAAATAGATTAGAGTCTACTTAGAAAAGATGTACATGTACAAGTCCATAGGCTCAGTTGTGATACACCTAAAAGTACTAAGGGAATTGGTTGATTCATAGATGTTAGGGTGGGAAGGGACCTCAATAGATCATCAAGTAGGCGAGAGCACCACCTCCTTTGGGAGCCCATTCCAGACCTTGGCCACTCTAACTGTGAAGAAGTTCTTCCTAATGTCTAGTCTAAATCTGCTTTTTGCTAGCTTGTGGCCATTATTTCTTGTAAACCCTGGGGGTGCCTTGGTGAATAAGACCTCACCAATTCCCTTCTGTACCCCTGTGATGAACTTATAGGTAGCCACAAGGTTGTGTCTCAACCTTCTCTTGCGGAGGCTAAAAAGGTCCAGGTTCTCTAGTCTCTCCTCGTAGGGCTTGGCCTGCAAGCCCTTAACTATACGAGTGGCCCTTCTCTGGACCCTCTCCAGGTTATCCACATTTCTCTTGAACTGCGGTGCCCAGAATTGTATGCAGTACTCCAACTGCGGTCTGACCAGTGCCTGACAGAGGGGAAATATCACCTCCTTGGATCTGTTTGTCATGCATCTGCTGATGCATGATAAAGTGCTGTTAGCTTTTCTGGTGGCTTCGTCACACTACAGACTCATGTTCATCTTGGAGTCCTAGTCCACTAGGACACCAAGAACCATTTCCAAGCAGGTCATTTCCTAGGCAGTAGGTATGCTGGATATTTTTCCTCCCTAGGTGCAGCACTTTGCATTTCTCCTTGTTGACCTGCATTCTGTTGTTTTCTGCCCATTTGTCCAACCTGTCCAGGTCTGCTTCCAGCTGTTCCCTGCCCCCCGGCATGTCCACTTCTCCCCAGTTTTGTGTCATCCGCAAACTTGGACAGAGTACACTTCACTCCCTCGTCCAAGTCACTGATGAAGACATTGAAGTGTATTGATCCAAGGACCGAGACCTGCGGGACCCCACTGCCCACACCCTTCCAGGTCGAAACCAACCCATCCACTATGACTCTCTGGGTGTGACCCTCTAGCCAATTTGCCACCCACTGGACTGTGTAGTCGTCCAAGTCTCAGCCTCTTAACTTGTTCACCAGTATGCAGAACCACAGACCATTATCTTTGGAAATTTATGGTGGTCAGGAGATGTCCCAGATGACCATTTTTTAGAAGGGGAAGAAGGAGGACCTGGGGAACTACAGACTGGTCAGTTTCACCTCAATCCCTGGAAAAAATTGTGGAACAGGTCCTCAAGGAATCCATTTCTAAGTACTCGGAGGACAACAAGGTGATTAAGAACAGTTAGCAAAGATTCAGCAAAGACAAGTCAAGCCTAACCAACCTGACAAGATGACTGTCTCTGTGGATGTGGGGAGAGCAGTGGACATGATATACCTTGACTTTAGCAATATTTTTGATACAGTCTCCCACAACATCCTTGCAAACAAGTTAAGGAAGTACAGGTTGGATGAATAGATGGTAAAGCGGATAGAAAACTGGCTGGATTGTTGGGCTCAAAGGGTAGTAATCAATGACTCAATGTCTAGTTGGCACCCAAATGGAGTGCCTTAGGAATCAGTCCTGTGGCTGGTTTCATTCAATATCTTCATCAACAACCTGGAAGATGGGATAGAGTGAACCCTCAGCAAGTTTGCAGATGACACCATGACACAATCCTAGCCCTGCCTCCAGTGTATCTACTACTACCCAAGATGGGGAAAATAGTAGATACACTAGAGGTAGGGCTAGGATTCAGAGACCTCAATGTCCTAGCCACCTGTGGTCGGGGTGTGTCCACCTGGCCTTGAACATCTGGTCACGTACAACCTTGCCTGGGTCATCTCCCCCTTTTCTCAGCCCTCTGAGGGTTGTGGCACCACTTCTGTTCTCTCCCATTACGGATGTCTCTCTTCTAGTGTCTCTCAGCCCCTCCATGGATGCCTGGCTGTTTCTTGTATTCAGGGTCAGCAACCAGCCTCTTTCTGCCTTGCTTTGCAGCCCCTCTCACTGCTCCTACCTAGTGCCTCCTGGAGGGAGATTCTCCTTCATTTCCCAGGTGCCCTCAATGTTCCCACCTGCTATGGAGTAGAGAGCCTTGTCTGGCTCTCCTGTCACTCCAACGCTGCTGCCTCCATCGGTGTCAGGAGCCTCTTTTGGTTCCTTAGTCTTACTGAGGATCTGTCCTCCGCTGGAGCAGAGAGCCCCTGCTGACTCTCTCTCCCCGAGAGAATCCTGGGCAGCATCTGGTGCTAGCACCTTCCCCGGCTCCTTTCTTCTCTATACCCCGGTGGTTTCTTTTATCCCTGCTGGCCAGTGATTACCGATGACATCACCGGCCGGCATCTGCCATATGAAGGCATGGGTCACAACCCACGTGGGCTCCTTCCCTTGTTCTAGCTGTGCTGCAGATCCTGTTGTGGGTAAGTGTTTTTCTTTTGTTTTTATTTTCTCCTTTCTGTCCAGTTCTTCATCTCCAGGGGTCCTCTTTTATGGTTCAGGGTCCTTTCCCCTGCTCTCCCTCAGGACAGGGGCATACAGGACTGAGAGATTGGTTTGGAGTAAAAGGGTAAGAAAGGTTTATTGATTTAATAAACATGCAACTACGTGAAGCATAACAATACAACAAAGAAAGACAGTAAAATTCTGAGTTGGCAACTTACCAGCAGTCCCCTTTGATGTCTGGTATATGACAAGCCTCTCAAGATCCAGCAAAGTCAGGGGTCCCTAATCTGTGCTGTCTAAAGGGGTACCAGGAAGGACCCTGGTATTCAGTCTTTTGGCTCCTTGAAATCTACTGGCCGAGTGAATCCAGGTCAACAGCTTTTTCTTACAGAGTCAGCTTTCTTTATTAGGCTGCATGTTCCTTCTGTCAATTTCCAGATGTGTTAACAAATTTATAACTTTGAGCTATGCTGTTGGCTTGAAGCCAATTATAGTTTTATGCTTTCCTTATATGATTAACCAATAACAGTACAAGCCTTTGCATTTGCCTTATATGATGAGTTTTAGCTGTGCCATCGCTAACAAAGCTGGCCTTAACTAGGTTTTAAATTTTAATTAAACTCTAAGCTATGGCATATATTTTATAATGCATTGACAAATTACAGGAAATGCCTGGTTTGAACATCACAGAGCCCTAGCAAGGACTAAGCCACAAACAGTTTCCTTTTACACTTTACTTTTTAGCAGTAAGCAACAAAAAACCTAGTTTAACCTAGAAGAAGCCAGTTTAGCCATCACAGGCTTCAGCAAGCATTTCTTTCAAGCAGACGCCATTCTTTGCTGCTAAGAGACACTGCCACACCTCAACAAATTGAAAGACTGGGCCCAAAGAAATTTCATGCGATTCAAGAAGAATAAGTGCAAAGTCCTTTACTTAGGACAGAACAATCCCAGGCACTGGTACAGGCTGAGGACTGATGACCCCAACATCAGCCCTGCAAAAAAGGACCAAGGGGTTACAGTGGACACTTAGCTGAATATGAGCCAACACTGTGACATTGTTGCAAAGAAGGCTAAGGGCTTACTGAAAAACAAAACTAAGCTACATTAAATTGATATTTCAGGCCATTGTGTACCTGTGGCTTGTTGTATCTTGCAGTGACAACATAGATAGCTTTTGGCAGGCCGATTGGCCTCAGTCTAGGTAATTTATCAAATGCCCATGACTAAAAATCCTTGTGTATTGTTTTGTATGTTTAAAGATAGAGATGTTTCAATCTTGATTTGTTATAAAAAATTGTATTTATTTTCCATGCTAGGATGGCCATATGGATGAAATCACTCAAGTGCACTGATGCTAGTCTAATTTTGCATTGACTTTATAGTATGTTTTTTCTTCATAAAGAGAGGTGGGTTTATTTATTTATGTATTTATTATGACCCATCATGCTTCAGTTTTCACATCTTTTCTTTCCCTTGAGTTCCAAATTATATTGTATATAACTTTTGTTAGACCCCAACTCCATGCAATGCCTAATGACTAGGGAGATGATGATCCAATTTCTCATGGATCCTGTTACTCATGAGCCAGAGCAAGGAGGGTGCAAACACCAGCACACATTGCTTGCAACAGCTTTATTCAGAATGGAAACAACTTCAGACCAGCTCCCAAAAAACAACAAACCGAGGAACTGCACTGAACAACCATTCTCTTCACATTTTAGACACCTTGGTTCATACTCATTAACATTCTCCTGCCTTCATCCCTCCTCCTGTTCCACCCATTTCTCCTTCCACTTCAAGCTCCTCCTCTGTTTACTGTTTACTTCATTAGCATATAATTGCCTATGTATTTAATTCATTTACATACCTCTGCTAAGAGTGCATGCTTAAGGCCATGAACTTGGGTACTCTTGATCACTTGCTGGTTCTTTCTTGTTCTTGGCTGATTTTAGCACCATCTCCAAGGTCTGGCTTCTGTCTTATCTCCTGATGATAGCTGGTGGGCTGCATCTTGTTCTTGTTATTCAAGGAATCATGTATCCTGCACACCATTCCATTGTTAAAAAAAATACTTGCATAAGCATTTACAAGGTTAATCTTAATGTATCATCCTGCCTTGTGACCAGCAGCTCTGCCTTGTTCCACCTACAGATTCAATGCTCCTCAGTAATCCAAATTATTTTCCTAACAACTTTCTGTGGTAACCAAATATAATCTGAAATCCTTTCATATACACATTACTTGGGAGATGTATGCGTCATGTTAATTGCAAGGGACGTAGATCATTTATTTAAGTTTAAAAATTCAAAGATTTAGGCTTTTTTTAGGAAGGAAATTAAATTCACTATTCTACAAGACTTAAGGCCTCTTCCTGAAAAGTAATGTTTTTATGAATTAGGACCTTAAAATGTATCTGGGTACATTTCATGCTTTCATCCATATTTATGTCCTCAGTTTTTCAGTGATGTCATATGATCAAAATGGAAGAAATTTATTTAGTGCATACATGCATGAGACCAGTACCAGGGCAATGCACCACAGAAATGCAACATAAGGCTAATTTTATGAATGTAAGTCATGCACAGGCCTTGTACTGACCCTCTGTATGATGGATTGAAATTCCCATTGATTTCAGGCAAAATAAGAGTTTTAGATGACAGGAAACTGCTTTGCTGTATAGGAGAAGCAAATGACGTAAGAGTATTTAATTATGAGAGTGCAATATATTGCTGTGCATTATGCTGTGCTGCTATGAAACAAATTAAAACACCAACAAAGCAGAGCTTTTTAGATGATTGTTATAAACATATTTGCCATTTAACCATAGTCTCTCTTAATTTACTCATTATTTACATTTCAGTAGTGAAATAGAACAGAATTGTCATCAATATTTAAGAACTTATCAAATGGACTAATCAATTTTTATTATTTCAGTAGGTTGAAAGGATATCTTCTTTCCTTCAAGAACCTCAGCAATACAATTTGTGGTGCTATTTGATTATGCTGTTTCTGAACCTCATAGCCCTGATGAACTGAAAGGGTTAATTAGTACTCCAAGGGAAAAGGCACATAATAAGCCCCTATAAAAAAAAAACAAACTTGAGCTGAATTAAATAAATCCCAGCTTCGTTTATGTTAATGAAGTTATGAGAGGACCAACTAGCTAGAAATCACAAATAAATCCTATAACAGTACTGCCTAGGCAATGTCTGCTTGGAAATCCCTCATAAAACCCCAGGACATTACATCATCTTCTTGCAATTCTTGGAGCACCAAAATGCATCATGCATCATGTTTTAGTACTGATGGTTTGCTGGGCTCAAAGAAAATAAGGGGATAAAATTGCCTGGGGTAAAGCTGAGAAAGATTGCCTTTCCCCCTTCCAAAATATATACATACATGCATACATAAAAGTAAAGTCTAGTTAGGTTTTTAGGAACATCATATACCATCCTATCTTTCCTCTTGAACACCATAATTTTTTTCTAAATTGTGCTCCATAAAAAGAACAGATGATCAATAGTATTTAGATTTAATAGTTTGGAATATTTAACTGAAATGAATTACTTTGGGTTCACACTAGGGAAAACATACATAGGGAATTTTTTCCTCTCACTTATACCAGTACATGTATAAAACCTGGCCCAGATTTTGTGTCAAACAGTAGCTTCAGTTACTTTTAACAGAATCGTAGCTATATATATAGAGAGAGAGAAAGAGGGAAAGAGAGAACAAAAATATTGTTTAGTTGCTGTTAGTATTTTTATTTTATTAAACTTACCATTTTGTTAGAACACGCGAGTGTAAATCATGATTGACAAACCTGTGTATAAAATAAGCAAACAAGATACTCTTAATGATAATGAAAATGGAGAATTTTAAAAGGTAGGCAAAAAATGTAATGACATTATGCATATAAAAGATTCAGTAAGAGAGAGTGCATGAATTGTTTGGGGGGCAGAAAGGGGAGGAGGGGAGTCACAGCTTCTCTTCATCTCCCACTATTATTTTTATTGTCAGCACTGAACATCTTGAAGCAAAAACATCTTTTAGATGAAAAGCCTCTGTGGATCAGTTAGGGTTGCTGAGATAAAATGGTTTTAGGAGGGGAGGGTTTAGGAGGGAGTTTATAGTTTTGTCTTTGTTGAGTTATTTTTTTAAAAGGAAATGCATATGAAATGTCAGTAAAAATGCAGTTGGCATAAAAGCCTAATACAGTGCTGCATAGATGTGGCTACACAGTTTCCAATTTAGGAGGCTGCCCACCTGGAGCAGCACAGCATGCTTAAGGATGCTGTACTGCAGAATGGTAACTTTCCCATATAGGCATGGTTTTAGCTGTCTAATGGCTATATTAGTTACCTAAGTCCAAAACATAGTTCTCCATAACCTCACTCAGCTCCTGCCCAGTCCTAGGAGGTAAGTTGCCCAGGCTCATGTCTGTGGAAGTTATATATTCTATATGTCTAAAATCTTGTTGCAGGGCCTACTCAGGATGAAATAAGTCCTGACAGCACTACACGAGTTAGCATTTAACCCTGGTCAGTACTGGCAAATTACATGTCTAGCGGATCTAGAATTTTGAAAAGGGGATGCAGATGATGAGTGACCTATGATCACATATAAACCAACACATACCTTTCTCCAGTTAAAAATAAATTGGAAGTTCTACTAATATGCTAGGGTCCTAGGGCTGTTTAATATTGAAGCAAAAACAAATATAATTTCATTGGAATGAGTTAAAAACAGTCTGCAAGGCTGTGAAATTAGAGCTTCATGAGCAGTTAAAAAGCAGCAAAATTGCAAAGCAAAGGATAGCTCAATTGATGACACATCAAGACTATTAAAAAGGAGGGAGGGTCATTAATACCTGGAGAATGAAGATTGTAGAAGTAGAGAGAAGTAGATCACAATGAGCCTTTAAGTCAATTGACTCCATCAGCACTACTTGACTAGAAATGCTGCTGCCATTGCAGTGGGTTTTAAATTTTGGGTGGATCAGGAAATAAAGGCAGTGGGGTACAAGTGCACTGGTGCACCTCCTGTGGATGCTCCCCTGGACATGCCCTTCCCCATCTCTAAGGCCTAATCTACATTCAGGTTTAGGCACCTCACAACACAGATTAAGAAACAATGGTCTTTTTCACTCTTCTCTCAGATCTCAGTGTTTAGAATACTTCCTTTTTTGTGTCACAAGGACACAAAGGAGGAAGTGGTTAGAATAGTCATCAGAGAAAAACAGGTTTACACTTCTCCTCTGTCTCATTTGGAAAGCTTTCATTCCTACATCATGTAGGCTTTTTTGAGGAGGAAAAAGAAAATAAAGTCTTCCTTCCTTCTATTTATGTTGTCTCTCTGATTATAGTTCTTGAAATTTTGGACGGCTAGTTAGGAACCAGAATGAAGATTATCTGATTTTTTCAAAGGTGAAGTCAACGAACGGTGCTGGATCCTTATTGTTACATATCCAGAAGGGAAAGAGGTAGTTAGCCATGTTAGTCTGAAGTTGGACAGAAGACAAGGGAGAGTGGCAACTTCATTTCATAGATTTCATAGACATTAGGGCTGGAAGGGACCTCAGGATATCACATCAAGTCCAACTCCCTGCCTCGGGGGCAGGAAGTCAGCTGGGATCACAGGATCCCAGCAACATAAACGTCCATTGACTCTTAAAGGTGTCCTCTGGTAGAAGTCTGTTCCAGGCCCCCTGCTGGGGGCTCAGACAGTAAAGAAGTTCTTCTTTATGTCCAGCCTGAAACAAGTCTTAGAGGAGTTTGAGACAGTTTGACCTTGTCATCTCAGGGGGTGTTCTGATGAACAGGCATTCCCCCAGATCCTGATGTACACCCCTTATGTACTTATAGGCAACCAGCAGGTCCCCCCTGAGCCTGCACTTTTCCAGGCTGAAGAGTCCCATACCTCTCAGAATCTCATCATAAGGCCTATTTTCCTGCTCTCTGATAATGCACATGGCTCTCCTCTGGACTCTCTCAAGCTTCTCCACATCTTTTTAAAATTGTGGAGCCCAGAATTGGACGCAGTACTCCAGCTACGGCCTCACCGAGGCCGGGTACATTGGGAGGAAGACATCCTGGGATTTGCTAGAGAAGAATCTATGGATGCAAGCCAGAGTTTTTCTTGCTTTGCCACCTGCAACATCACATTAGTGGCTCATATTTATCTTGTGGTCCATCATGACCCTTAAGTCCCTTTAGACTCATTCATTTAGAAAAGCATGAGCTTGTGCAGACTATAGCTTACTTTCTCAGATGCTATGAACTGACTAGTACTTTGCAAGCAGTTTGCTGGGAGCAAAAGGAGGAAGGGGAAGGGGAAAAGAAGTCAGGCACCAGGCATCAGATCCTGCCCAAGGAAGGTAAGTGATCCAGGGCTGCCTATGCCGTTGGTTTGCTGAGTGTTTGTTTGGTGGAATGTGTGTGTTTTGGGAGTGTAATTTGAGAAGCTGGGAGTGTTGCTAGCTGAGTGATTGCTGAGTGACTGATGCCTGGGCCTGACAGAAGCCCTAACAAGGGGGTGGAGTCAGTCCAGGCCCAGCAGGGCATAAAATGAGACTCCATGAGTGGCCAGGCCAGAAAACAGGGCAAGCAGTTTGTAAGTAGTTCTCTGCTCAGTTCATAAGTCACTTTGTCTTCTCCCTTGGCCTTTGAGGGGAGAGCCTTTCAACTTGGTGTGAGGAAGCAAGGGAAAAAGGAAACCTTTGGGGCCAACGATCAGTAAACAGGCCAATTTCAGGGCAAGTTTGCTAGGGAAAGTGTGTTTGGATTAAGGGCAGTAAGAGAGAAGAGGCACATTAAGAGACGCAGGGAAATGGCTGGAGGACATTGTAATGTCAGAACCACTGCCACTGCCTCTGCCTGGGGTCCAGGCAGTACTGCTCACTATGAAGGCTTCCACGCAGATCTAGGTTTGACACTCTGGGGATTATAGCTTGCAGGTTTCTTCCAGTGACAGCCAGGTGACAATGGGTGGGGTGGGGGGCAGGTGGGAGTGCCAGTGCCCCCCCTGTGACCACCAGCCGGGGGTAAGGAGCACCGCAACCATTTTGGGGAGCAATGTAATTGCTTATCAGTCGGTAAGTTTTTCCACAAAGGGACTTCCCCCTGTCAGCAGGGGGAGCCCCCAGTCACTGACTGGTCACTGGGGGGGGCATGTGCCCCTCCCCGATTAAGGTGGCACCAGTCACCCATATTGCAATGTGAATGGTGCTTCCTGGTGGTGTCTCTTGCAGAGCAGGCAAGAGAGCTACAGGAGTAAGGTGGTGGGTTTTGAAGCATCCTGGGCCATAAGGAGTTCATTGATTCAATGGTTGGGGAAACCTCCAGAACTGTGGAGGAAGAACTGCTATTGTTAGCCATGAATGGCTCATTATTGTTTAGTCCTTCACACATGCGTACTGGAGATGATACAGAGAGGATTCTAGAAAAAAGCTCACCTTTTAACCTTGGTGAGGTATTGGACCATATTTGGAGTAGTGAGCATGTACAATGACCACCTGGCAACAGGGAAAAACCATGGAGAAAATCCTCAAGGGATCCATTTCTAAGCACTTGGAGGAGAAGGTGATTAGGAACAGTCAGCATTGATTCACCAAGGTCAACCTGACCAACCTGATTGCCTTCTATGATGAGGTGATTGGTTCTGTGGATGTAGAGAGACCAGTGAATGTGGCTTTAGCAAGACTTTTGGGTACAATAATAGAAAATTAGGGTTGGAAAGGACCTCAGGAGATCATCTAGTCCAAACCCCTGCTCAAAGAAGAATGAACACTAACTGATTCAAACCACACAATGGTTTGTCTAGGGATGGAGGATTCTGCAACCTCTCTGAATAAGCTATTCTGGTTCTTTAATACTCTCCTAGTAAGAAAGATTTTCCTAGTATCTAACCTAAACTTCCCTTGCTGCAACTTGAGACTGTGGTTCCTTGTTCTGTCATCTGCCACCACTGAAAACAGCCTATCTCCATCCTCTTTGGAACCACTCTTCAGGTAATTAAAGGCAGCTATTCAATCACAGCTCAATCTTCTCTCCTTTAGGCTAAATAAGGCTGGTTCCCTCAGTCTTCTCCTCATAAGTCATGTTCCCCAGCCAGCTCACCACTTTTGTTGCCCTCTGCTTGACTTTCTCTAATTTGTCCACATCCTTTGAGGGGCCCAATACTGAACACAATACTCCAGATTTGGCCTTACCAGTGCTGAATAGAGTGGAATAATCACTTTCCTTGATCTACTGGCAACACTCCTACCAATGCAGCCCAGTATTCTATTAGCCTTCTTGGCAACAAGGGCACACTGTTGATTCAAATTCAGCTGTCTGGTGTAATCTCCAAGTCATTTTCTGAAGAAAAAGAAACAGTCTTGTAACTCAGAGTTGGTTGCAAGCTAAACTCTGGCCATGTACTAAGTAAAATAGAATGCTGCCTACAGTATTTAATAGTCATAACTGCTTGCAAATGAATTCAGAAACTAGAGTTTTACATTTTATGCTGTGTCAACAACTAATTCAATGTGACAGACTATTTTCTTTCTCTCTATTGATTTTCTTTAAGCTACTGCCTCTTTAGGGCACAACTTAAAATTAATATGATGATATGTAATGTTTTCATTATCTGACCTGTATAATTTAGCAGCATCTCCTTTATCTCCATCACTTTATAAAACAATAGTTTCTGTCTACATTTGATATAAAGTTAAAATAAATATTTGTACCTTAACAGTAGATAGCAAATTGTGTTAAACAGTGCTTCCATGCAATTCAAAATGGCTTTCTCTTGAAAGATTAATGTTTTAGGCATATATTTGTACTGTGGTAATATGTGTGCATAGGGTGATGGTTTCTTTTTAGCACCTATGTTTAAAAAATAAGTTGGCTTTAGAGGTAAATGATCAATCCAAGCTTGGACTATACTAAGAGGATAGGCATATGTCTCATGAGAAATCCATTTATAAGTAGTAGACTATGACTTAGTGTGTAGAAGACATGTAATCAGCTGTGGTCTCCATTTGCCAGCTCAGGATAAATTTGCTACTTTGGTACAGATTTATTTTAAGGTGGTATTTTGTTCCTATTAATATAGGTTATTCCTGATGTAGATTGATAATTTCCATGTTAAAGCACATAGAGATTAGAAAGGAAACCATGCAGTTTCTGCTCCTCCCCAAGTGTTAGGTAAGGCTGTGCAGGTCCAGCTACATCCCTTCAATCATCAACCAGTATCCCTGTAGTACTTCTCATAGTGTCATCCTTTCTGATGTTCTTACTTTCTTAGGGCATGTTCTTAAGTTATGTCTGTGGCACTCTATGAGAAGGAAATTAATATCACACAAAATAAATAAATGTTGCGGAAACAGAATTAGATGCTATGAGGGGGATACATGAATAGGTGAAATACCACTGAATAGTGAGGAAGAACATTAGCATAAGAACATAGAAAGTCCAATGCCAAATGAGACTTGTGGTCCAGTTAAGTCGGCATGCTTTTCCTGACAGTAGTCACTGTCTTAAACATCAAATAAAATGTAAGAAATAATGGAATTACATTAATGTACAGAGTTTTTCTCATAACATTTTACAATTGTAAGTTCCTTCTTGCTCCAAAACATTAGGTGTATGTCTCTTTCCCAAAAAAAGAAATCTGTTTAGTGTATGGAAAAATAAATCCTTTTTTAAAAATCATGACAATCTGTCAATCTGAACAGCATCCAGTAGCAATGAGTTTCAAAATCAATATGTAAAATGTGTATTTCTTTTGTCAAGTTATTTTTTAATCATGACAAGCTGTCAATCTGAATAACACCTAGTAGCAATGAGTTTCAAAATTAATATGTGAAATGTGTATTTATTTTGTCAATTTGAATTGTGAACCTTTTTAAATTTATTGGATACCCTTTTTATTAGAATATGTACTGTCTCGTTTACTATTCTGAAAGCCATTGTCATTATCCCAGTTCATTTCTTTCCTTTAAAAACTGTATGATCACAATCTGTTTACTCTTAATCTCAAAGCTTTTTCAAATATATAATCAATTTGGTCATAAAATAATCCTTGCCAGGACAGGAAGCCTATATTATAACCAGGGATTTTGATTTTCTCTGATAAAAAAAATTCACCCCCCCCCCAAAAAAAGTAACCCCAAATCCACATTTTCCTGTGATTAAAATGAAACACCACTCTATATATATATACACACACACATATATACAAATATATATCTATATATATGTGGTGCTTCATTTTAATCACAGAAAAATGTAGATTTTTACAATCTGAAAATTGGTGATTTTTTTTTTAATCATAGAAAACTAGGGTATAACACTTGTTATCCTCTTAAATGTTGACTTTCATGAATACAGATTTCCCAGTATGATCTTGTCCATTTAGACATTTTATTCCAGTGGATTCTATGGAAACTTTACTACTCTATCCCTCCCTCCCCCAACACCCTCCCCATCCAGCTTCCATTCTGTGAACATATCTGTTCCTGCTGCATAGTTTGTTGGTAGCTAGTACAGTATGGGTACATCTATACATTAAATTAGGGTGATGCAATAAACTCTGGAGCTTTTTGAACTGCTCCTGTGTGAAGTGCCTACGCATGCTCCCAGCACAGCAGAAATTTGAGACACAGAGGAAGATGTCCCTGGCTAGCTGGGCTGACCAGGTGCAATATAAGCCTACGGTCAACATCTACACGTGCTTTTCAGCTTTTGTGTCTCACACTTCAATTATCAAGCATTCAAGTTCATCTTGATAACAATTGTACCATTCTCATTCATACTGCACATTGACTATCATAATAAAATTCCACTGAATTTAACTAACCCATAGTAATCGTAGAACAATTAGCACCTGTTTTTCTTTTTATTTTAAGCTTCTTCCATTGGTATATAGACTTTTCTATTTGGGTGCCAAGTATTCCTTGGACATGTCTACACATGTTCCTAACTATGCAGTTTGATACTGCACAGTCATTTAGTACTTGCTAGTAGCCACTACTGTTCATTGCTACTGTGCAGTAAGGTAAAAAATGACTCATGTGCTGCTACTGTGCAGTAGCGGTAGAGTCCTAGTTGTGCCCACAGATGCTACATCACTGAAGTGATGAACTACATTGGCATAGTTCCGTGTTACAGTGACATAGCTAAGTGACATGCCTCTTAGCTCCTTAACACAATATCAGAGTTCACATATTTTATTGCAACCTTTCCATCCTCCAGATATTCTGTGGTTTCTGTCCCATCCTTCCTAGGATATAAAAATACCTCTGCTCTCTAGTGACATTAGCAGCAGATGTCTTTGTTTGACTTGAGTACTCCTTAGCACTTGCTGAGTTTCCTTCAGCTGCTTTAATTTATCTCACCAATTTATTATTTTTATACCATCAGTATGGTTCTAATTAGGTAAAGTGCATTTGGTTAAGTCTTTTTTTAAAGGTTCTCTCCACTCTCCCCTTCCATCTTATCATAGTATCATAGTATTATACTATCTAGGGTCAGAAGGGGCCTAGAGCAAGCCATGAAGTCTGACCCCCTGCTAATGGCAGGAACAAGTGCCAGGGTCACAGGACCCCAGCCATGTACCTATCTAATCTACTCTTAAAGATGCCCAAGGTAGGAGCAAGAACAACTTCCCTAGGACCTAGGAAGCTGGTTCCACATCCTAGCCACCCTAACTGTGAAGTAGTGTTTCCTAATGTCCAACCTAAACCTGCTTTCCAGTAACTTGTGACCATTGGTAGGTCCCTCAGACGCTCCTCATGAGGCCTATTCTGCTGCCTGCATATCAATCTAGTGGCCCTCCTCTGGACCTCTCGAGGCCGCCCACATTCCTCTTGAAGTACGGTGCCCAGAGCTGGACACAGTACTCCATCTGCAGCCTGAACAATGCCACATAAAGGGGGAGAATCACCGCCTTGAATCAGCTCGAAATGCATCATTGAATGCATGCTAGGGTTCGGTTGGCCTTCCCAACCACCGTCTGACATTGGCGGCTCATGTTCCTCTTGGCGTCAACAATGATGCCAAGATCCCCTTCCACCTGTGTGCTAGCAAGATGGGAGCTTCCCAGCCAGTATGTGTGCTGGGGGTTGCTTCTCCCCGGATGCATCACCCTGCACTTGTCCACATTGAATCCCATCCTGTTCTTTTCCACCCACTCATGCAATCAGCCCAGATCCCG
>JAGPOW010003316.1:73451001-73479185 GCA_030014935.1 Caiman crocodilus
AGGAGGGCCACTAGATTGATATGTGGGCAGCAGGATAGGCCTTACGAGGAGCGTCTGAGGGACCTGAACCTGTTCAGCCTCAGTAAACGGAGGCTGAGGCGGGACCTGGTGGCAGCCTATAAACTGCTGAGGGGTGATCAGCAGGAAATAGGGCAGGCTCTTTTTTCCCGGGCACCACCAGGGGTACCTAGGACCAATGGTCACAAGTTACTAGACAGCAGGTTTAGGTTGGACATTAGGAAACACTACTTCACAGTTAGGGTGGCTAGGATATGGAACCAGCTTCCCAGGGAAGTTGTTCTTGCTCCTATCTTGGGCACCTTCAAGAATAGATTGGATAGGGACTTGCCAGGAATGAGTGACCCTGGCGCTTGTTCCTGCCATTGGCAGGGGGTCAGACTAGATGGCCTGCTCTAGGCCCCTTCTGACCCTAGATATGATGATACTATGAAGGCTAATTTAATCCTTGGAAGTATAAACAGAGAGGTAACAAGTAAAAGTAAGGGGTTGTTATCACAAGTGTGTTAGTGAAACCATTTCTGGGGTACTTTGTCCAAGTCTGGAGCCATTCTTTGAAAAAGGTTTCAGACAGTTTAAAATCAAAAAAGTTGCAAGAAGAATAAAGGATGAATACCAACCCTGTTTCACAATGGGATGCTAATCTATTTATCTTAATGAAGAGAATGCTAAGAAATTACTTGGTATCAATTTGTTATAAAGCTGGAAGCTAAAGATAAACACATTTAGATTAGAAAATAAGGTGCATATTTTAATAACAAAGTAGTATTTAAACAATAAAGTTTGGCCTTTGAAACAACTTTCCTGGGAAGGGGGTAGATGCTTCATCACTTGATATGTATGCATAGAGCAACTTATTTTAATTTATTAGATCTGTTCCAGTATAACAGAATATTTGACCTGAAGTATCTGCTCAGGAGGTAGTTGAAATTTCCTGAATGTTAGTGGTTCTATCTTTTTTTTAATTAACTCTAGTTAAATTCATCCCCAAATACACTAAAACCTGTCAAATCATGGGATGGGATTAAGGTGGTAGTAACAAAAACCAACTATATGCCTTATCTCTACTATATAGGAAACATCTTCTTTCACAACTTTAAAAGAGACACAATCTATAAATATGTTCTTGTGATGTGATCAGAAATAACAGTAATGTAAAGTACTCAAATAGGTGGCAAAACTTTCATTCCAATTTTGCCCCCCATTTATGGAGCTGCATATATATGTAAAAGACATTTAAGATGATTAAGAAAAAAGCTTCCATTTATTGATCACAGCTTCTGTCTTCAATTAAGGTAATGAAACAAGCCAATGCTGTAACATCAGAAAGGCAAAGTTTAGCAAGGTTGATTATGAGGTTTCAAGATCACACACTGAGAACCACACATAACTAAAAGGCAGTTGGCTACCAGCTAGTGAGAAATTAAGTTGATTTAGTATGTGTATTTTTTTTTCTATCTGTGCCAATGAGGATGTGTACTGGAAGTTATATGCACTATTATCTATGCTACAACTTAAGAACTCATCATTTAAAGCCCCCTTGCTTGTAAATCTGATTAATAAAAATAATCTGTTGTACTTTCATATCTTCTCCAATTACCTCTCTGGAGAGAGGGAAGGGAATATGTGATCTTCCTTCTTGGATGTGTATAGATGAGGTTAATATAATGTGTCCAGAGAGAACTGGATATACATTCAATTAATTCTCCCATTTCCTCCTTACATTTCATTTTTTCCTGCTTGCACTTAATACTTTTTAATAGCCTTTCATGACTGATCTAGCTGCTTTTGTAGTTGTAGGGTCAGTTCCAAAGTTTTTGTTCTGGTTCAATTCTTACCTGAGTTTAGTCCTCCCATTGACAACCTCACTCCCAAATGCAGAACTGTATTTCAGATCTCATTTAAAAGCCTTCTTCTTGCCTTATGTACTTAGATCCTCTGCGGCTGATTATGGAAAAGTTCTGAAAATGTAAGTTCTCCTGAATGTGGTCAATGTCTAACCAACTGCTGGTATTATAGACAATATATACTTAAGCATGTTTTTGGATGTCTTGCCCCAATTGTTTAATAAATGGCTCTTCATGTCCCCTTTATCCAAGTGTAAAGTATTAGTACCATGATGAATAATTGTCACTGTTTCTAAGACACAGAATACATCTCTCATATTACTTCCTACCTCTTGTGATCTAGTGAAGTTTGCTTTTTCAACTTTATGTGTATGTGAAACTGCTAGGGTACTGTCACCTTCCTCCTCAACTTCTCTCCATCGTGCTGCCACTTAACCACTGAGAACAAGCAGAAACTTGTCCCTGGGTCAACTTCTACTAGTCCTGTCTTTTATCAGTTCTAGCAGAGGGGATTTTGTCAGCTGAAGGTTTACACTTTTACCAACTTCTGTAGTATTATGGAGGTGCCCTTTCCCAGAGAGGAGGTAAGCTATCAATTACTCTGAAATGACACTTACCAGGGCCAATCAGTAACATATAGGAAATAGCAAAAATAACAAAAGAAACCATATTAACAGTAACTGTATGTGGAAAGAGACAGAAATGCATGGAAAATAATAATAATAATAATAAAAGAATATAGAAGACATCTCACCCTATACTACCCAGTAAAATGCAGCTTCTATTACTGACTTGTATCAATTTTCTGTAAGCTATTCCCTACTAAGTCTGATTCTAAATTAGCTTTTGGAAACTAGTTATTTGTTTTCATAGATCTTTTTGCTTTTTTTTTTTATCAACTATTGAAAATGTTCATTTTTCAATGACAGTGATAGTTGATCGTTTAGACAAAAATGATTAAAAGGCTGCAATTATTGAAGAGCGTAAACATTAAGGAGAGAAAAGAATTATTTTGAAAAAAGGCATTACTAGAAATTACAAGAGAATGAATCATTATGAGAAATAAATGGCTACATTAAGTCAAGTAAGGAAAATAAATGGGGTAATGGAATTGTCTGTTAAAGGAAGTGCAAACTGTGCCTGTACCATGTATCAAGAAATGGCTACATATCTAAATCTTTGTATTCCTGATGACTAAAGTGTTTAGATATTTGTAGGGTATCAGTAAACTTAGTGCAAAGAGCAGCAAATCTGCTCCCTAATCCCCACATATGTAGATGCCTGCCTGAAAGCACATAATCCAGAGTAGTTTACATCACAGTAAACTTAGGCCAGATCAAATTCATGTGTAGATGCACCCAGTGGAACCAGTCATTTACTACAAACACTGAAGAAGTCAACAGGATGTATTCCTTAAAGTGGAATAGGTGCCTAAGTACTTTGCTGGACTTCAGGCCCTGTTGACAAATAATTAAGTGGAAATAAACTGATTTTCAATAGAGAGAGTCTAAGAGAGACAGTTTCTTTAGATCTTAAAGTTATATAAGTATTCATCATTTTCTACACAGTTGATTTTCAAACTCCCACTAGAATAATAATTTAGTTATCAGCTACAGGATCTGAAATGAGATAAAGAACAAATACTTTTCACTCTGCTTTTTCATCCTAGGATGCATTTTACCATATAATAAGGATTCAAAGCACATAACATGACCCTCATTCATCTGAAGTACAATGTACTTCTAATTTCAGGAGGCTTGATCACATGCATTTGGAGAGCAGTTATCTTATCTAAATCTGAGGAGTTTAGATGTGCTATAACTGATTAATTCATCTATTTCATGGACCATTGAAAACCAGACTTAGTTGATTATTCAAATTATTTTGGAATACTTTGCACTTCTCCAATAAATCGTTACTTAATAAAAAAAAGTTGCATACAATTAGCTAGGACCCTTGGGAATAGAAAATGATTGAATTTATCAGAATCATATTTTACAGCTTTTGAAAGGAAGAACTTCATCTATTGAAAAAATATTTTAAGCATGAAAAATTCTACTTACCTTAGAAAATATAAAGCACTAATGATAATATCTTACTAATCTATGTTAGTAAGGTGTTATTGAAATGAATGGGTAGGAAGAAACAGGCAAAAGAACAAAACATAGAAGAAACTTGGAAAGGAAACAATGCCACTAGCGTAGGATATTCTTCCAAAGCAGCAGTGCTGTTGTCTGATGGTTTGTTAGAAAGGGCATCTACAGATGGAAAAGAACCACATGAAACAAACACCCTTAAGCACCCACTTAAAATATAACCATACATACAGGAAATGACTCTGCATCTGTGCATTTCAAAATAATTGGGAGGAAAAAAAACAAAGGAAAAGTGGGAAATTATCAAAATCCTAAAATAATTCACAGGATTTTTCCACTGAATAGCAGGAACTGAAAAAAAAACCATATACACTAGGACAGCTTTATGGAGGAGAATGTTGGTGGTGAGATTAAGGTGTCTTAAAGTGGCTCTAGAGGCTGAGTGAAAGCTCTGCACTTGACTTGTTCAAAGGTTGGCCTCAATTGGCTTAGCTGTAAATGAATGCTAGTGGTCATGATGCTAATTCCCTTGTATGCTCTTAGCCACAGAGATTGATGCTCCTCACCCAACCTAACCTTCTGGGCTGTTAGGCTTTGGCGGACATTTGCCCTTGATGATTCCACAGATATTGAATAAAAATTATTTCAACATTAGTAGAATTTAATACATAAGTATATCTTTATTAAAATCTTTTAATACCTTTATGTATCACCTTGATGTCATACATCTACCTATAATAATTCTGTATTAAGCTTTTCAAGTTCTTTCTGCAGTGATCTCCAGCAATAGCTCATTTTGCCACATGAATCATTTTCATCTACCTAATCCCACAGCATGCTCCAGGACCAGATTTTTGACATTTTCAAGTGAAAGAAGAATATTGGCTTTTATCTTACATGATGGAGGCCTATCTTGAGAAGAAATGTATTCCCAGGGGCAAAGAACATTGCCTGCTCACAGGATGGGGGCTTTATTGGTAAGCATAACTCTGGGGGGATGGAGGGAAGCGTCCTGGTGAATAATCAACTGAGCATAAGCTCCCAGTGTGTTACTGTGGCCAAAAATACTAATGCACTTGTTGCATGTCTAGACAAGAGAATATCAAATAGGGACACAGAAATTTTATTACATATGTATTTTGCACTGTTTCATGCTCTTCTAGAATACTATAGCAAATTCTGGTTTCCACAGTTCAGGAAAGATGTTGAAAGGGAGAGTTCGGAGAAAAGACACAAGAGTGATTGAAAAATAGAAAGTGTGCCTTATAGTAGAAGACTTAAGTAGCTCAATTTATTTAGTTTATCAAGGAGAAGAATAAGGGGTGATTTGATCAGAGTCATTAAGTAACTACAGAGGAAACAAATTTGATAATAGAGGATTCTTCACTTTAGCAGAAAAAAGTATAACAAAATCCAATGGGTGGAAGTTCCAATGAGACGATTTTAAACTAGAGTTGTTCATGGGTGTAGTGCACGTGATGTATATGTAAAATAAAGACACACTTAGCATCATAAACATATATATGTGTGTGTGTTTAATATCAATTATATGCAAAAATATACAAATACACACACACACACACACACACAGTGACGGGGGCCTCCTCAGGGCTGCTCTCCATGGCCCGCCCACCTGTCCTTGGGTCAACCACCCGCTTATTCTCGCACACCATGACTTGATCTTAAATGGTTCCTAATAGATCTTCTGTAAGCGGGAGGCTGCCCATTTGTGACCCAATGCCAGGGGACACTATCTGCAGCTCCTTCCATCCCCATACCGCAGCCCAAGCCTCGCAGATGGCATCTCAATCTCCACTAATTTGCTGGCCCCACACTGGGTCCCAGATTCATCCGTACAGGACCCGTCCACAGTCCGTACCATCAGGCGGCCTCTCCGCCGTCATCCAGGCTACCTTGCCCCCCAAAACCCATCTTCCCCTCTTGGGTGTGGTCCCTCCTAGACCTGCAGCAACTTGCTCTGGCTCACCTCCAAGCCAGTCGGGACCCCAGCTCTGGGCATCCCTCGCGGTGGGCCCCCTTGGCCCTTTTGACCCCTCCCTGGGTCCTGGCCCCAGCCTGGGCCAGTTGAGGGTACTCCCATGGTCAGGTGGGTCTCTAACCCCTCACATTGTCTACATCTCTGGGTCCCCCTTCTGGGCCCTCCAAACAGACAGGGTAACCCACCCAGCAGTGGGGACAAGGGGTTAAGGTGCCCCATCTCGCCTTCCACCAAGGTGGTAACTGGCCTGGCATTTCCTGGGGGCTCCCGCGCCACTGAGAGCCCCACTAGGCCACCACTCCTGGCAGGGTTCAGTTTTCAGGTCATGCCCAGGACCAGGAGCCTCCTTCCATCCCCTTACAGATCCCCCATAACTCTAGCGTTCTGCCTAGCAACTCTCCAGCCAGGCAATGCTGCTGCCTCACCTTCAGCAGCCAAACTTCCTTTTTTTATATGGCTCCCAAAATGGCTGCCCTCATCAAGCACATGGAGGCTGCCAGCTCCAGGGCCTTAAAGTGGCAGGCACACCAAGTGCCCTGCCACCCACACCCATGCCCACGCCCACGTGTGTGGGTGTATTACAGTGAGTGGAACAGCTGACCAAGAGTAGTAGATTCTCCATTAGTGGATTTTTTTTTAATTAAGGGTGGGAAGTTTTCCAAAGTGGTATGATCTATTTGAAACACTGTTCTTGGATTTGAAGCAGGAAATCAGATGGCTTGTGTCATGGTCTTTCTGAAGGGGAGAGGAGGCTTCATGCTGGGATTCCTCTCATTTTCCTTCCTCCATTCTCTATTCTCTGCTTTGAGAGCAAGGCACTTTTCCTCAAAGTGGGCTGCTACTTGGTTGTGGTGCCACTGTAGTCAGTTTTCAGCTAGCTTTTCCCAACTCTTGATGTCAGCACCCATTTTTTTTGAAGGATACCTTCTATGTGTCCTTGTAAAATTTCATCTAGCCACCAAGAGATCTTAGGCTATTACTAAGCTGGGAATAAAACATGTGTTTTGGGAGTCAAAGACTCAGGCTGTTGCCGCTGAACTATGAGGCTTCCAGGGAGCAAGGGGGTTTCCCCCTGTTGAACTCCAACTGAAGGGGGATTAAAACCAAGTATGGGCTGAAAGGACACTCACCTTCTCTGCAGTGGCCTGAGCTGGAGATGCTGAGATGCGCGCAGTGGCTCCAGCTTACTTTAAAAGCATTACTTTCCCTGTGTGGGGGAGGGTATGCTGCCTGTGACATCATAAAAAAAAGTGTTTGGAGCACTGGCAAGCCCTGGACATCAACACTGTAACAAAGACCTCATGGGCTGCAGGATGGTTGTTTTGAGTACTTTTGTCTTCTAGTGAAAACCTCCCAAATTGAAGAGCCTTCCATCCATTTGGTATTCAGTGACAATTCCAGAAGAAAGGTAATCCTTAATAAGAATAAATATGACTGTCAGGAAATTGAAGAACAAATTTGAGGCACTGACACATCCTTGCTTGACCATACTATATAGAATAGTCACAGTCATATAGTTATGGAGAAGCCTTAGGACCCTGATGGACTTTTGAGGACATTCAAATCTGATCAGTTGCTTTCCAGAAGGCTTCACAGTTGATGGAATCAAAGTCCTTAGGAAAGTCAATGAAGGACATGTACCTGACCTAACATTATTCCTGACATTATTCTTGGATCACACTGAGATTCCTGAGGGACTTCCTCAAAAAGAGGTAAAAGACAGTTCAGAAAATTGTGGGACAGGATTTTCTCTGCTGTGGAGAGGAGGGTGATACCTCGATAGCTCCCAGACACAGCTTTATCTCTTTTCTTGAATGTTGGCTTTCCTTGGGTCCCCAGAAATCCATTGTTCCACATTCATAGAATCAATTTGTGGAGTCTGAGTACCAGTTTTTCACCACTAGCCTTGTAGATTTCAGCAGCTATGCCTTCTGGTCCAGTAACCTTGTTGTTCTTGGCTTTCTCGATATCACAATAGATTTCTTCTAGACTAAGAGATTTGGCAAAGGATCCCCTTTCAAGGTAGTAAAAGATATAGTCAGTGGTGTTATCCACTACAGTCAACTAATGATTCAGAAGTGTTTCATAGTGCTCTTTCTATTTAGCTTGGATAGATTTATTGTCTTTGAAGAGTGTCAAGACATCCTGAAATTGCAGTAAAATAGAAGCATGGGAAGCTGTACTGTAGATGGCTTTCATTGCCTGGGAAAAGCTATGGATATCATGTTTATCAGCATGGCAAGAGCTTAATTTCCTTAGTTTTATCTTGCCACCATGGATTTTTGATTTCCCAGATCCTCCTTTGAGCTTTGCTTTGTGGAGCTGATACATCTCCTTCCTCTGCTGAAATGAGGTGTCATCTTGTCAAGCACAGTGAGCCCTTCTCTTCCAGTTCAGAAGCACATGGATCTCAGTATCACTCTCATTGAACCAGTCCTGGTGTCAGTGGGTGGTATAGCCAATGGATTCAGCATAAGCCATATGGACAGTGGTTTTAAACTGCATCCAGAGTTCCTCAGTGTTGCCTTGATTTGTGGACACAGGACTAACAGCTTTTCATGGACACATTGGAGATCCTTACAAACCTTCAGATCTTGAAAAGATTTGGTATTGAGAGTCCTTCTCATTGCTTTTAGCTATTTTCAGCATTTCATAGCAAGCTGGATGTTCATTTTGGATCTTACAAGATGGTGATCAGTCTACCAGTTATCTATTTCTTGCATGGGCTGTGTGATATGTACATCCATTTGATCACGGGCTTTAACAATAATATAGTCAAGGAGGTACCAGTCATTAGGGTGAGGGTGTTTCCAGGCAGTCTTGTATTTGTCACTCTACTTAAAGATTGTTTGTGATGATAAAACCATACTACATGCATTTGCTCAGGAAAAGGATTGGTTTTCCCTACTCATACCTTCCTAATAGTGCCACTCTAGACTTCCAGGTTATATATGAATCTGACACTAAAGTCACTGAGGAGGAGGATCTTGTCCTCCTTGTGAGTATTAGTCAGTGTGTGGTAATGGTTGCAATAGAATGGTTTTCTGACATCATCATCATCATAAAAAATTGGAGTGTATGCATTGGTGATGGTAGCATACTGGTTGTAGCTAATCTTAAGACAGAGGATCATACAAAGTTCTTTAATTCCCACAAGGAGCTGCATAATTTGACTGACCATCTGATTCCTGATACCATGAATGCATTTCTCCTACGCTGGTTTTTTATTCCAAAAGAAAATGTTGCCTCTACCCTCTTCTCTCAGCTGACCCTCATCCATGCATCTGTCTCAGCTCCAAAGTCAATGTTGTTTCTCACTAGTTCCCTGTCGGTGATGGCAGTTCTTTATTCTGGTGGTACCATAGCACAAATAAAAAATGTTGGGGTGGTGGACACCCCTACCAGGCCCAAGGCTGAATATTAAAAGAGTCGCTGAGGTGACCATTTATTAACATCCAATAAGCAGTGTCTTGATATAAAAATATTGTCTAACTGGTACTGCAATGGTCTGATAATCATGTATAATGTCTTCCAATACTTTTGGTATCCATAAAACCAGCACTTTTACTAACCGGTATTTAAAAGCATTGTAAGTCTCCAGTTATGCAGCAACTCCCTATCCACCTATTTTATAATAAAACAACCACTCCCTTGTTAAAATCTTTACCTACCATCCATTCACAGAACTTCCTTAAAAAATTCAGTCAGGTCCAGCCCTGTCAAATCCCAAAACCTTTAGTAAAATTCCACTCTCCTACATCATAAAAAAAACTTTTCTTGCTTGGTTTTCCTGCTTGCCAGTTTTAAAACAGCTTTTTAAGCTTCTTCCAGCCCCTATATGGTTCTTTAAAACCCTCCCATACCTTCATCTCCTCCTGTGGATTCATAGGCCCTGACACCCATGCTGCTTCACTCTGTCCCCACCTTTATTCTTAACATAAAATCAGCCATAAAACCTCCTTCCTGACCACTCTAAAATTATTTGAAATAAAAACAAAATCAATTTGAGACTATATTTGTGCTTTGGGGTCAACTTTTTCACCACTTGTTTTCCCTTCAAAACATCTTTTATAACTTTCTCTTTTAAAATGTTAGGAAGCAGCCTTCCTGAGCTATTCAAGTCCATGGATGTATTCCTCATTCTTTATCCTCCATCTCAGTTGTATACTTAAAATCTCCTACCATAACACAGGGCTTTCCACTCGCCACACAAATTGCCAATTTCCTAGAGAGCTGATATCTGGCCTCTCTCTCCAGAGGAGCTTAGATATTAAAAGCTTCTATTTCTGTCCCTCCCTCCTTCCCCATCACATGCAACAGTCTGTTACTAATCACTTTCTCCACTCACCAATTTCCCCAGGGAGCTTTATATTGAAATCACCACTCTTGCTACCTGTTTTTGTGAGTACCAACCACCGTGAGGATCCTCACTTATGGTCCACATTACCTGGCAGCCACACTCTTGTAAGCACACGATATCTGTGTTGACTCAGGCCAGGAAGGGCTGTACCTGGTCCCATGACTTTCCATTAAAAATAATTCTCATATTTAACGATGCATCTGTTAAAACCATCACTAAAAATGCAGTAAAATATCCCTTCAAATATGTGTTTATTGCTACTGATGTTTGAACTATCCTTCTCCTTTCTTAAGCACACTTCTGTTGCCTCCTCAAAATGTCTGATTCTTCATTTATCCAAAAAGCTTTCCACTTCTTTACTGCTCTGCTTCTCTAATATCTCTGCCACTCATTTTATTGCAGGGAACTGATGACATTTCTGATAGCAGAGAGAAATTTGGCTCCTCTCCAGATCCCATGTCCCCACTCCTGTCTCTACCTATTTGGAGATTCTTCGTATATTTTTCATTTTTGTCTCCCTTTTGTGGTTTTTGTCCCTCTCCTGCCCTCATATTGCTAAAACTCAACCCCCACACTTTATTATTAATAATTTGAATTGTTGTAAAATTATTTGCGTCCCTGGGCTTTACTTTCAGAAGACCAAGCACGATGTAATAACCAACTCATACCTGGTCGTTTATGGTCCTTCTGTCCCCTCAGCACCCAGGTTTTCATTAACCCAAAATCATTGTCCCCTACTTTCTTCCCTCCACTATTCTCCAGCTATGGTCTGTCTTCCAGTTGCCACTGTCAGTTGATCTACCACTGACACGCATCCTCTATCTGCCATCATTTACTTCCACCACTGAATCACTATCTTCAATTCATAATCCAGTTGAGGAGCCCTATCACTCATCCTTTGCTGCCTGGACTCACCACCCAAACCTGAGACCGCAGCTGCAGTTATTGCTTCCTGGCCATCAGGTGCAGGCAGCAAGGAGTGAGCAAAGGGGCCCCTCTACCAATCAGTGGCAGGGGGATGAATGAGGGAAAATCCAAGATTAAAGAAGTTGCCAAGTTGCTCACTTCCAGCATACATTCTGGAGATCCCTAGCTATCATATCTCATCTTCCGTCTTCCAAAGCCACGTTCAGCAAAGCTGAAGGATCTGATCCCCACCAAGAGAAACACAGATCCAGATGCTGCTTCCTCCTCCTTTGCCTCTTGCTGTAGGCTCTTGGGATCCCTCCCCAACAAAGATCAAGTGTGTACCCAATCTTAGCCAACAAAATGCTGAAAAGCAGTCCAGGAAGGTCTAGCACAGCAGTCTTTCAGATAGAACTGCTGGCTGGCCTTCAGTCTGCTACCACAAGTGGACTTAAAAAAGGAAGTTGCTATCCCTAGAAGCCAATCAGGAGACCTTAACAGTAGCGGATTGGTTATAAGCTAAGGTAAGGATGCCAGTTGGATTCTTAGGCAGGTTGGTCAACTTACAGTTATTCCAGGCTAGGCTGCTTCTTAGGGCCCTGACACCATTCAAGCTGCAAGCTTTAGTATTTCCTTGCTGAAATCTACCTAATGAGAAGTCAGCCAAATCCAACCATTCACATAGGTTCTTAACCTGTGTACAGGACCTTCACTTAACGCAAAAGGTATATGGTCTCACTAGAGGGAATGCCTTATTGGACCCAATTGGTGTTGGCTACAAGGGATGACCTCGCAGGGGAGCTGCAGATTCATGGTCACCTTAGGGACAATGACTATCAATTATTAGAATTCATCATACGGCGTAGGGTGGGTAAGATAACTAGTAGAGTAAAGTGCTTGACTTTAGCAAGGCTAACTTCAGGGTGCTCAGGAGTTTAGTCAATGATGCACAGCAGGATAGGAGTATTGGTGAGATGGGAGTCCAGGAAAAGTAGTCATTCCTAAAGGAAGCTATCCTTCAGGTGCAGAGGGAGACTATCCCATTGAGAAGGGAAGGGGGCAAAGGGGCAAAAACACCTCCTTAGCTAAACAGAGAAATCCAGGATAGCCTAAGGGCAAAAAAAGAGGCATATAGGCAGATGGAAGCAAGGGGAAACTACAAAGGAGGAGTATACCTGCTTGGCTTGCACTTTCAGGGAGGCAGTTAGAAGGGCCAAAGCAACTACGAGGCTGCGGCTGAAAACAGAAATTAAAGACAATAAAAAGTAATTTTTTAGGTACGTAGGGAGTAAAAGAAAGGTGCAAAGCAGCATAGAACAAGTAGGAGCAGTTAGTGACAGACAGTGGAGACAAATCAATGACTGCTCCATCTAGGGCATAAAAATATCCAGCACAGTTACCGGCTGGGGAATGACCCTCTCAGTGGCACAGAAGTAGAAAGGGATCTCAGGGACTCCAAGTAGTAGAAGGGATCTCAGGGACTCCAAGAAGTAGAAAGGGAGTCATAATGGACTCCAAGATGAACATGAATCATTAGTGTGATGAAATCATCAGCAAAGCTAACCACACTTTATCATGCATTAGCAGATGCATGACAAGTAGACCCAAGGAGGTGATACTTCCCCTCTATGCCGCATTGGTCAGACTGCAGTTGGAGTACTGTGTCCAGTTTTGGATGTCATACTTTAAGAAGAATGTGGATAACTTAGAGAGGGTCCAGAGAAGGGCCACATGTATGGTTAAGAGTTTGCAGGCCAAGCCCTAAGAGTGGAAACTAGGAGACCTGGATCTCTTCAGCCTCCAAAAGATAAGGCTGAGAGGTGATTTTATGGCCATCTACAAATTCATTGTGGGGAGGGGTGACAGCAAGTAATTGGAGATGCTCTGTTCACCAGGGTGCCTCCTGGGGTGACAAAGAACAATGGTCACAAACTGACAGGGAGCAGATTTAGTCTAGACATCAGAAAGAACTTCTTCATGGTAATGGTGGCCAGAATTTGGAAGGGGCTTCCAAGGGAAGTGGTGCTCTCCCCTACCTTAAGGGTCTTTAAGAGAAGGCTGGATAGGCTTCTGGCTGGTGTCATCTGAACCCAGCACTCTTTCCTGCCCAGGGCAAGAGGTCAGACTCAATGATATGATGACGTCTCTTCTGACCCTAGCATTTATGAATCTATGAGAACACATTTACAAGAAAAACAAACAAAAAATTTATTAGCACACATGACCGCTGCAGAGACATAGCTTTACTGTTTTACTCTGGGTGTATCCTAATGGAGCTAAAAAACATTATCAAAGGTTTAGTGCCTGATTCTAGGATTCAATCCTACAATTTGACATTACATTAGAATTAGTTGAAAAGTGGATTCCCAAGTGAAGTGAACCTCTCAGTTTGTGAGTACATTCTTTTCTTGATTTAACTTAATTTAGTAGCATGGACAAACTCCTTTATCATGTGCCTCCACAAAAGCACTCCTTTATCATGTGCCTCCACAAAAGCTTATAGTAATGAGACTCAGTGACAAGAATATAAAATGTGCCTTGGATTGTCTTGAATGAGTGTGCAGACAGGAACATCCGGTATTTACAGAGCATCTATTCTCTCCAATATGCAGGCAAAGCAAGTTATTGGGCTCAATACAGGGGTAACTGGGTAAAATTTAATGGTGTGTGATACACAAGATGTTAAACAAAATGCGTTAATCATCTCTTCTGTCCTTAAACTCTATAACTCTCCTATTTCCAAAAAAATAGAAGGTAAACAAACAACTATACTTTTAAAAAGAAAAGGAAGAAAGGAAAGAAAAAAGATCTCCGAACTGTGTTTGCTGGATGAAGTCAAACAAATCACATGTACTGAAAAAGATTCAGAAATGTGAGGAGAAAGGAAATGTTAATTTCTGAAAAATGTAAGTATTTCATGGTATACTTTTTTTCCAATTAGGAACAAAAAGCAAACATTTCAGAACTTTTCACAAAAATACTCATTACTCTGGGAGCTGCACTATGCTACAGTCAAAATCTGCAGAGTTTGGCATTCTTGGAACCTGGGCTGCCTTGATTTGCAGACCCAGGAACCCATACAACTTGGGTTGCATAATAGTTACGACTTGGGAGTTGGCATTCTGTGATTTTCTAAGCTCCTGGGTTGTCTGCTGCCATATCCCATCTGCTGTCTGCCAAGGTTATATCCATTTCCAGCTGCAAAACCCCTCGATACACACCAAGGGGAACACAGATTCAGTTGACCAGATAGTTTGCCAGACAACCAGACAGGTGACCAATTAGGAAAAAAGACAAATTTCAAAATTTTCCTGGGCCCAATTAGCGTTGAATTGATTCTGAACAATTTGCATGAAACATTTTGATTCAACAAATCTGCATTTGATGACAGAAAATATTCCTGGAGAAAGCTTCAGAGTAGCTTTCATACTGATAATATACTCAGACAAGTAGAGCCAAATGTGGCTTGGAAAGAGCTATACTGTCCTACAGCAGGCTCGGGAATTGTCAGTGACTCCTATCTGCTCCCATGTCAGTTTATAGGTGCCTTAACTTTCATGGACATGATGAGAATTCAGGCACTTAGCACTATAGTAAAATTTGGGATCAACTGGAACACTTCTCAATCACTTACCTACCCTTCAAGAGAGATGGAAAATAGAATATTTTTATTGTATGAAATGAGCATAATTTATAGAAACATACAAAATAGAGTAAGTTAGTCCATAACTAAATAATAGAAGAGATAAGAGCAAATGCTAAAAATAGAAACCATCTACAGCAAGGGATTCCTATAGCTGAATTAATATGAAATCACAAAAATATACTTGCCTATCATATTCATAGGAAATTAAGGAAATTAACTCCTCTCTTCAATGTTTTATTACCCGGGATTCTGGTTTTCTCTGGTTTAACAGGGTCCCTGTTTATAATTTTGCCCAAGTTTAACTATTTGACTGAAATTTTCTCCATCTTAGATTTATAAAAAAGTAGTTGTACCTGTAGCTGAAAAGTGCCAAGACTCAGTTTAATGAAAAATATATTGTTTTTATAATAAGATATTCTGTTTATATTCTCTTTGAGAAGTTCTAGTGAACTCATTCTTTGAACCTAGGACTTAACATTTAATACTTTATGTCAAAGGTGTGCCTTTCTGCCTCCCCAGAGAAAACCTACCCAAATGTGGTCAAATTTACACCAAGTCAATACAGACTTGTTTGGCTCCAGCTAAAACCTCCATATCTAAAATCTCACTGAGCATAATTCACTGTAGAGCTCTGTAGAACTTTCTTTGCAATTGATATCCAGGGATACTGTAGCTTCAGGCATTGAAACAAAATCCGCAGGTGTAGCTGGCCGGTGTTACACCATAGGCACTGGCAGGACATAGAATCATAGAAAGTTAGAGTTGGAAGGGACCTCAGGAGGTCATCTGCTCCCTTTGAGAGCAACAGCCATCTCACTGAACCATGGATGCTCTGACGTGCTCTTGTCTCTTGGCTAATCAGGGACCAAGTTCAAGAGAGCTGCTAAGGAAAGCACTAGATAATGCCTAATCTCTGGTGGGCAAGACACAATACTGGAATGTCAAAAAGATTTGGGAACAAACCGTCATCTCATGAAGAAAGCCTAGAACCTGGATCTATAGCTTCTTATGTGAGAGCCCCAACTACCCAGTTACTGAGTCTAAAACGTGGGAATGCTGTCCGTTCTATGGAGTCTGACACATGGTAGTCACGGATTCCTGGCCAGATACATTTTCATAACTAAGTATGCAGCTAGAAAGGGCATTCATATGTAGTTGTGTATGTGTCCAACCTGTACGTAGCCTATTGAGCACGCTCAATCTGTGCACACCCTGCTATATCCACACTGCAGGGTAACACAATTGTTATCTGCATGGAAGAGCTAAAAATGTCTCTTAGGCAGCTAGAAAACTGACACTTAGACATAAACAATACCACCTTTAGTACCTCAATGGCAGAGGTCTGTCTAATAGATATAAACAGAGATCCTGGTTTTCTCTGACTAAAAAAATATCCCCAATTTTTGGGTTAAAATAGTAACGCAAAATCCACATTTTTCTGGATGCTCACCTTGCTATGGTCATCTGACTCTAGCTGAATTTCCTGCTGTTTGGGCAAGAGGATAGACCTGATGATCTCACGAGGTCCCTTCCAGCCCATTTTTGGTTCCTTTTTTAACCACAAAATTGGGGATTTTATTTTTATTAGAGAAAACCAGGATCCCTGGATATAAATGTTGAAATGCTGCTGTCAGTCTATAGTGACTCTAAGGCATCTTGTCTCCAACTTCATTTGAAGAAGTCTAGGAAATCTCTCTCTAAAACACACACACACACGCACTATACTGAAAGGCCACTTTTATTCTACAACTTAAAAGTTAGGAAAGATTAGAATTATGTTGCCTATATTCATCGCACAGCTCCCCCATTCTGCTTTTCTCACTTGTGTTCCTGCTGTTTGGCTCCAGCTGGGAGTCCAATGGATGGACCACCTGTTTTCTACATGGTTGTGGCCATTGGGCTAGTAGGTACCAAAACAGATTCATTTGCAAAATGTACTTTTTTTTTCTGACCAGCTCTAATTTAATTAAATATGTAATATATACTTGTTATTTATTTAATTAGTAGCTTTATATACCACTTTTTTTATAGAAAACTGTTTGGGTAGCTTACAACAGAATACAATGAATCTTATAAAAACAACAAAATATCAAAATAAAATAACAAAAGAGCTCCCCTCAAAATGCCCCCAAATCCAAAATAATCCATATGACCCCACTCCCATCCCATCATGTCCAATCCAGTGTCACTTCCCAACAGCCATTCACTACATCTATAAAATATTAATAACTATAAAATCTATAAAATAGAAATAAAGAATAGTCCTGTCTTCCACTCTGCTGCCTCTCACCAAAGCACTTCCACTCACCTTTCCTGAACTTCCCGCCCAAAACCATACCTACTTTTCTAATAGGAGAGCCCTGACTTTCCTGCCTACTTCTTCCCTCATATTACATGGCATTTATATTATAGTTACTATGTTATAGTCTAATAATCTACATTACTGAAGTACAACATTGCAAAGTCATTGTAATGAAATGTTGCGGTGGCTCCAAACTGGAATTTTTAGATTAAAAAAAAAAATGACCACAGGATGAAAACTGCCTTTTTATTGCAATGAAAAATATAACAAACTAAAGAGTGGAATTTCTTGAGGAATGGAAATTCCATTGGCTGATCAGCATTTCTTTTTACTTTGCTCCTTCTGTCTCTTCTCCCAACTAGTAAAAGGGATTAAGACTATTTCCTGCTGTCTTGGGAAGCTCTGAAAATAAATGTATTAATGATAATGAAGCATTTTGAGGCTAAATGCCCACATTCACAGGGGTTAGGAGGAGATTATCAGCTTCAAAATGGCCATCCAATGTAATTTAGTTTGCTCCAGGTGTGGACCTTGCACTCATACCTGGTCTCAGTGATTGGAAATCAATCTAAGTCCATAACTGTAAGTACCACAGGTACAAAAATTGTGGAACCTGATCTAAAATAGACCTGAACTGATGCTGTAGCAGACTTACTTGATATAAGTTAGACTGGGGTATAGAACTTGTGTACAATTACCTGTGTAACACTAGAGCTGGGAAAGCCCAGCTTCTTGCCCCCACCCCAGAACTGTATTTTTCACACACACCCCCACCAGGCAACAGGCTATTTTTATGCTGCCCCCAGCCTTTCACACCCCCACCATTTCCCTGAAGATGCCACCTGCATGCTTAATCCCATTGATCATTCCTGCAGCTGTTTCCTGCCCCTCATCCCCTGATCACCAATGCCCCCAGTTTCCACAAAGGCCCCCAACTCCCTCTATTTGAAACACTGTTCTTGAATTTGAAGCAGAAAATCAGAGGGCTTGTGTCATGGTCTTTCCCTATACCCTCTTCCCACTGGCCTCCCCCCACCCCCTCCGGGCCTGACTTATCTTAGATGAGGTGGCCATTTTGAACCTGAACTAACTCCTCCTAACCACCTTCCTAATGTCTGATTTAGCCAGAGTGCTATGCAAAAGCCCTTACAGAAATTTATAATAATGCCTTTAGTTGAGGTTGCATATGAGCTGTAAATAAGTGCTACAGCTATACATGGAACATTCTGGAGAAAACTCGCTATCGAATAGCTGTTCATTAATTAAACATGTTTCACTTTTAATGAGACAGAAGCCCTTGGAAAAAAAAACAAACAAACAATAGTTAAAGACTAAATCATATATACTCCCAAGGGGCCAAATTAAAGTAGCACTGATAACTTTCATTCTTGTTTTCCTACTTTTGGCTTCCAGACATTGAATATTAATAAACTTCTTTTGAAGTATTTTTTGAGTATACACAGCTGAAATGATGATTGGAAATTTGTGATTACTTTTCATGAGAAATATTTAAAAATTAACTAAAACATAAACTGAAAATAAACCAAAATATTTTAAAGTCTTCAGAGAAACATTTTGATTTTCAATTAATAAAACAGAGTTTGAAAACCAAAACCTGGACAACTTAACTCAAAAAAAACATACTTTTCAGTTTTTATAGTCAGTGTGTACATTCTGTATTTCAGTTTGTATTCAGAAAAATATAAATCATTTTCATTCAAATTGACATATTTAACTAAAAGTCCTTTTTATTTACTTATGTATGTGGGCCTGAGGTTTATGGGTGAAACGATTCTTAATGGAAGAAAGGTAAATGGGACTTGCAGTTTAAGAAAAAGACTTTTCCACGTAGGTGAGCTGCAAATCACATACAGAAAACAAAAAGACAGAGTATGAGTTTTATATTTTCTGTTAGATTAGCGTGATAAAAAGTTGTACTTAAATGCCTTTAATCTCTAAGGGTTTTGTCACATGGAACACTTAGCATGTCTTAAAACTGTGCAGTATTAAAGTTAGAATTCATGCTGAGCAGTCTCATGGTAACGTTTACTACCAGCTCTAATACGCACATATCACCAGGGAACCTGGTTTTCTCTGATTTAAAAAAAAAAATCCCCAATGTTTGGGTTAAAATAGTAACCCAAAATCCATATTTTTCTGTGATCAAAATGAAACACCACTAATACAGACATACATCTCTCTGTCTCTCTTTCTATCTCTATATATCTAGATATATAGAAATATAGCTATAGCTGTATAGCTCAACAAATATCTATACAGATCTCTCTCTAGAGATCTATATATCTATAGATATATAGCTATCTATATAAATTCTCTCTCTATATATACATACGTGTGTGTGTGTGTGTGTGTGTGTGTGTGTGTGTGTGTGTGTATTAGTGGTTCATTTTGATCATGGAAAAATGTGGATTTGGGGTTACTTTTTTTCAACAACGGTCAGTGATATCCAGGGACCCGAAAATCCCCAATTTTAATGTGAAAAAAGTAAACCAAAATACATATTTTCCATGATCAAAATGAAACACCGATAGAAGCACCACTAGATAGATAGGTAGATAGATAGATAGAACTATCTGGAGGGGTATCTATCTATCTACCTATCTATCTAGTGGTGCTTCATTTTCATTATGGAACGTATGTATTTGTTATTTTAAATATCTATCTATCTATCTATAGTGTTGTTTCATTTTGATCATGGAAAATATGTATTTTGGTTTACTTTTCTTCACCCCAAAATTAGGAATTTTTTTATCACAGAAAACCAGGATCCCTGCATATCATTGACTGTTGGTTCTAGCTCCACAGAATAATTGAATTGGCTCCAGCATGGTTTTAGTGCTAGAATAGGCAATCAGCCCAGTCACAGCACCAGTCTTGAACTGGAACCCTATGGCTAGTACAGGCAGTCAAAAAGCTGGACAGACAGTCACTTTTGATTTCAGAAATTCAGCCACATGCCTGCAGTGGCCCAGACCAGAAGCCAGGGCCACTACAGCATGCCTCCCTGCTCAGCTGGAGCACACAGCTTGGGACAAAGCTAGCACGCCCACCCTTCAACCTTCAAGGGAGAGCAGGGGGGTTGCAGAGGAAGTGCAAAGTATCCTTGGATGCCATAGGACTGTGCAATAACTTGAATCTGGAGGGAGTCTGGGGTAGAAGTTCAAAAAAAACGACTTTAACCTAAATCTTTTAAGTCTGATACTGCATCTATTCAAGTTTATCTTGCCAGATTTTTCAAATTTTCACCACTGATCAGTCTGATAATAACTAAATGTGTGTTACCTAATTACCTAAATCTGGAGAAATTCCTTGTGCTAAAATGTATGACTTTGCTACAATGCTACCCATACACTTAGCACATTTTATTCCTTGAATGTGTGCTTTCTCACCTTCTAAGTGCATTTATTATGTGGTAAGTAGGACATGCAACATGACCCTAAATATGATAGCAGTATTTCCTTGGGCATGTTAATGAGCTTGGCATTGCCATTGGCACTGGCAATATGTGTCATTATAATTTATAACTTAAAAAAAGCATCAGAGTCCATGCTGTTTTACCTTTATTCTCTTTGAATAGTCACTTATTTCAAAAGTCATTTCAGTGACTGTGGGATAATCTAGCCCATTTTTGGATATTAACTATAATTGAAATTCCATGCTATGGCACTAAATGATACAACACAAAACTGAGAGTTCATGGGCATTAAAATCTATGGTCATGTTAAGCCTTAGTGTCCTGATCCTGGGCTGCTGAAGAGACCCCAGTATTAGTTCGATAGATCTATGGCCCATCGAAATTAAAACAGTCTCCTGTGGCTGCAGTGTATGGTCTGGTTGTGTCCATGATACATCTTTCTTGCCCATGGGCCTTATCCCTACACTGGAGATTGGAAAGAAATCCACAGGTAGATAGTCTTATGGATATCTCTCTGTACCTGTGTAAGTGCCATCTTCTCCTTCATAGAACCAGGATTTCTATTTCTTTTATACAACTTTTTTCTTTCTCTGAAGAGCACCGCACCCTGTAGTTTAGTGCCACCAGCTTTTCTACTTGGACTACTTCAGAAAGTAATAATTCTTTTAAAATATATTAATTCCTGTTGTGTGAATTCCCCAAATCATTCCATGATTTGCCACATGTGCTATATTTGTGCAACTCATGGAAGCTAAATAGGATTTTATTGAATCTGACCCTGCTAATTAAATCTTAAATAATTGCATGACAACTTGCTTTGTCTCCTAAATTCATCTTAAACCTAGGCAAATGTTCTTTCTCCTAATTATTTTATTTAGTTTAGCTGCGTGACTTGCTGTGCTAATTAAGTCTATATCAAAAGCTATTTTGAAGCTGTATTTCAAGAACCACTGCCTGGTACTAATAAAATCTTCTATCAAATAGAGTTACCAGGTTCAAGAAACCAGCATTAATTTTTAATTTGTCTTAATTTTATGGTATAAAAACCAAAGTTTCACACATCCTTCACCTTTGCTTGCAACATTTCTCATCTCTTTGTTTTAAAGACCATTTTTAACACCTGCAGCTACCCTGCAAAAACACCTTCCCATTTCCCAACTGCATCATATATTTTATGTTTCCTTTGCAGAGCTTTATAATGACAATATTAAACTTCCTACCACGGCTGTTACTTTTCTTAGAGAAAGAGAGAGAGATAAAAAGATTGCAACTCCACAGACTAGTTGCCTAAGAAAAGGCACGTGACTGTAATCTTGGCAGGACATCATTATTCATTTCTGCATCAAGGAACTCTATTTCACTATTTACTGTAAGAACTACTGGGCTCCAAATCTTCTGATTGTGAAAGCCTTGACACTGGCAATGCTTGTCTGCTCATGAATGCTGATTGACACGTGGAGTTGAGAATGTTTACATGCTGAACTCTCCTCTTATCCCCATCCTTTGATCTAACATGTGAGGTTCACAGAACAGTTCTATTTTTTGTTGCATCTTCCTGGAGTATCTGTATCTCATCATAAAAGGAGAGCTGTGCAGCTTTGGAATTAATCACATGAAAAAATAATTACCAGAAGCTTTTGTCTTAGCATATTTTCCAATTTGCTTGTGAGGATGTATGCCCACACCAAAAAATTACTTGGTTATAGAAAAGCAAGCTTGTTTAAATTAGTTGTACACTTTCAGCCTCTGGATTTGTAAAAAATATTGAGCTAAAAAAGGAAGCTGCTATTACTATGAATGGTTCTTTGGAAAACTGTAAGAGTACTTAGGAACTGCAATAAGCCACCCAGCCCATCATTTTGGCCTTATCTTAAATATCACCTGCTTTCTTTTTGTTGCTGATAAATGGTAAATAATACCTGGAGGTGTATGTATTTTTGATCAACTCACAACATGACACTGCAAAGTGAATGGGTACAATGATAGTGTAATTGTACTCTGAGACATTTCAGCTATCCAATTATTCACAAGAGACTCAAGCAATGAAATCTAGATTGCAGACCCCACTCTGCCCTAGCCTTCCTTCAAAGTTTGGAGGTGTTGGAAAGTAGAGCATCTGTTAAGCTTCTTATAGGAAGAGAAAATGTATTTATGATCAGGCTTCCAGCTCCAGGGGTGCATCATGCCCATCTGGGCCTGAGAGTCCCACAACTAGGGGGACTCTCAGTGCTATCAGTGTCCAGCAGCTGTATACTCTGGGTCCTGGCAACACCCTTCAGTGCTGGTGACCAAACATGAGAAGCTGAAGATGCTGGGTCTGGGCATCATCCTACAGCTGCTGGGACTTGGAGTCCTGCAGCCATGGATGCAAAGTTCCGGCAATGCCCCAACTGAGGGGCTCCCAACTGCAGGAATTTGCTTCCTGCTGGTGCAGGGGGAGCCCAGGATCAAGGTCCCCCTGCACCAGCCATAAAGGTATAATGGGATCTAATGCATGATCCCAGAATCACTGCCCCTGCCATGCATGTGTGGTATGTCAGGAGATGCTATTGTGTGGATCGCATGTTAGATCCCGTCACTCCTTTACATTCACATGCTGAGGGGTCCGCAATGTTCTATCTTTAGACTGGTGCTCAGTTGTCATTATGAACTGATTTTCTTTCCCTGATTTTTCTCTTTAGTCATGAGAATCCAGTGAGAAAAGTTTTTCCACATAAATTTTATGCAATATTGGATAAAAGCACTTGATTTTAAATATGAAACAAAAAATATAAGTATAATACTTTTTTCTTTTCAATTTTATTTACCCTTCTACTCTTCTTTTGATCTGTTTTCACTCTATCCTCTCAGATATATAATTATGATTGAAATAAACCAGCAAATCATTAGTTGTTTTGCTGGTAACAGTAGTTTCCAGGTGTAAACCACACAAAATATACAAGTCATTTATATTGTAAAGGTGTTTTAGTTTAAGCACATGTTTTTGTGTGTGTCTAATGTGTACAGCACATATTATGATCCAAGTTTTCTATATTTGAGTATCTTATTTTCTTTCCCTTGTTTGAATCGTTTGGAAAGAAGCAGGAAATACTGCATGTAGGCAGATACCTGTGGCTTTTGTTAAGCTAGTGTCTAGGGATACCCCTGGCTGCTTACTGTAAACAAAAAATACCCCTAGCTGTCAGCAACATAAGCAAGGGGATCAGACCCAGAGCCTGACTGGGTAAACTGGGCAGTGATCTTTTAAAATTAATTGGCTGAGAGAAAGGCTAAGGAAGAGGCAGGCAATTATTTTGGGTGGAGAGCCACTTACTGAGTTTTGGTGAGCTGTCTGGGGCCGCATGGCTAGCCCCACTCCATAACAGGTGCCCCACCCCTCAAGCAACATATTGGGACCATAAGTCCCACCGTCAACCCCTGACCTTTGCCACCAGAAGTATCTCCCCTTGCCACAGGAGTACTCCTGCAGTCTTGAAACCAACTCTCCCCACGCCCCAAATCATATACAAGATAAAGGATCTACTATAACTAATTATAATTGTTATTTAAAAATATTTTAATACTGATTTATGTGTTTGCAAAGTATATTTAGAGGTGATTGCAAAATAGCTCAAATACTGTCCTATTCCTGTATATTATGTATGGGTAGTAAGGGCTTTTTTGTGGGCAGGGGTGGTTGGAGAGTAGGGAAATGTGTGTGGGTATGGTGGGTGGGTTTGTGGGAGGGCGTGGGGTTATGGTGGGTGGGGTGGGAGAGAAAGAGAGAGACTGAGCCAAGCTTCCAGCACGATCATGTGCAGCTCTTGCTGACTAAGCTTCACATGATGCAGCCAGGCAAACACCACACCCAGACTCCATGCTCCTGCTGACTCATCCTGGGTTTCTGCTCATCACAGGGCACCAGCATGGGCTCTGTGCTTCCGCCTGCCTTCAACACTCCCCACTATTTCCCTGTTTTCCCTCTTGCACACCTGCCAGCCACTGCTGCCACTCCTTCCTCCACTGCCACCCCTTTCCATGGCACCTGCTTCTCCTCCACCACTCCCTGTGCCACCACCACTCTCTGCAGCCTCCTGCCACTCTCCCAGCTATTCCCTCTGACCCCCGGTCTACCTGCACTGCTGCCACTTCCTGTGGCTCCACTGCTGCTCCTGATGTTCCCCGTGCCACTGCTACCACTTTCTATTCTCTCCCTCCCTGTGGTCCCCACTGCTCCCCCTCCTGCTCCTTGTGCTGCTGCCACTTCCTGCAGCCCCTGCTGCTTCCCTCACCATGGCTGCTTTCCACAGCTCCCACTTCTCCCCTTACTGTTCCCCATGCTGCTTCTGCTTCTTCCAGCCTCTCTGCCACACGCCCTTCTGCTGTCGCTTTCCCCCAGCTGCTCTCCACACTGTTGCTAATTTTCACTCTGGCTCCAACCCAGCCTGGCAAGCATCATGTGGTTTGCAGTAGTTCACTCCCACCCATCAAAAATTATCTGCCTTTCCACTCTGGTGGAAGGAGGCAGGGAACAGCTGCAGGGTCATGGCCAGAAGCCACAGAGGCTTCTAGTTAGAGGCTGGGGCAGGAGGGAGGGGGCTTTGGGGGCTGAGTGGATCCAGGTGCACCTTGCTGCTCACCTGCTGAGTCAGCTCCTCCTGGGTCCTGCCACCAGCAGGTGGTGCTGCCACCAGCTCCTCCTGGGTCCTGTTGATGCTGCCACTTGTCATCTTTGACAGGCAGCCAAGAGCAGATAAAAATAATTTTTCTAAAAATCTTAGGTGCCCTGCAGGCCAGATAGAATGCCGTGGCAGGCCAGATCTGGCCTGCAGGATGTTTTTTTTTTCCACCCCTGGGCTGGACTTTTTCCCACCCATTGCATTGGAGAAGGATCTTCACTCGCTAGCAGCTCCCTGAGATGCAGCAATCCCCAAGGAGCAGCGTATAGGACACTCCTACTGAGTAGCTGTTATAGGGGTGTAGGTCCCTGGATATAACCTGTGGGTGAGCCCCCATGTCTCAGACTGTGTGGGCATGAGTGGAGTCTTTTCAAAAGGGATGCAAACTAGAGACTATACCATGTAGTTAAGAGTGTTTATATTGTATTTAGTGTTTTCTTTGCCTTTGTTTACTGTAATATACCTATCCTTTTGTGATTACACTACTTAACAAGAAAGGGTTTTCTTGATGTGGGGCACACTGACAAATTCAGTGATACCAGATTTCTGGGTGTGTGATCAAGCCATAGAAAAAACTTAGAGTACCCCAAAATTGAACCCAGATCTTATTGCTGCCAGCCAGTGCCCAGCAGGAGAGTTATGCATATGGGTTTTTTTTTCCAAGATTGGCCCTGTCCTATAAACTCAAGTTTACACAGAAAAAACTCACACTGACTCTAAAATGTATACTTCAGTGTACTGTTTCAAATACCTTTGCAATTTGATAAGTGTAAGAGATAAAGTGGTCAAGCTTAAGAGAAACAATCCTAGTCTTTGAAAAAATGTAGCAGGTAAAAAAATGTTCATTTGCCATTCTTCACTTCAGGCTAAGAAGCTCTCACAAAATATGCTCAAAAGACTTTACCAACACCAACAGAGCTTAATCTCTGGGAAGACACAGTATCTGTCATTGTATTTATGTTTGGACAGGTGATAGATACCCTGGACTTCTATTATTAGTGGAGCTGAAGGCTCCAGTAAAAGTTTGAGAGCTTGTAGGACAGAGGTCCTCTCTGAGAGAACTTGTTTTCCTCTTGAAGTTCACTTTTAGACTCCTGAGTAAATTGTCCATGGAGATTCACAAGCTTACACTGACAAATATATAAATCAAATGCTGGTAATTTCCTCAACATTATTTACATAAATATACAAAGAAGGATAAAGGTCCATTTTATTTTACTATTTATTTGTGTATATCTGACTTTTTCTTGCATCAGCTATCAGAGGTAAATTGTTGGTTTCCATGAAATCAGTGTGAGCTTTCTCATTAAATTAATTAATGGCAGGGTTTTTTCCTAATTACTTTCTTATATAAGTAATTATAACTATTATACTCATGTATTTTGAACCCACTATTACAGGCATAAACAGAGAATGAAAAGCAGTTTCTTTTCCATAAAACTTAGAATGTAAGAACAGGAACAATAGATGAATGTTTACCTCTGATCTATTCATATATTCCTTTGCTTTGTACCACAAAAAAAGATAATGAATAAAATAATAAAAAGATAATTAATTAGATAACCTAGACATATTAAAAAACAACCTAGTGTAAAGTATTTTATACATAACACTGTTGAGGTAGGGGGTGACGACAGATACTTCTTCAATTTGCAGAATCAGAGTCCTTAATGTGTTCTTGTGCAATTTGGGGTTTTGGTTCTACTTCATAAAATAAAATGTAAAGTGAAAGTAGAGATGAAAAGAACTCATCCGATTTTAGTACAGAGGAGAATATTTTAGACATACACTATCATGGTAGGTGTAAATGATGCAAGGTTTATTGTAATGAAATGACACCAACAGAGTCAATTAATACTCCACTCAGAGTTTATATGTCCCCAGTTCAATTAACTTCAGATTGGTATCCTTCTACAGTTTAATTAGTATCCTTGGGCAAGGAAAACCAATGGTAGACATTTTCTCCACCCTGAATATTCATAAAACCCCTCTTTATGGGAACTACTGTTCAAGTATACTGAAGGTACAACTTGAGAACAGGTATGCGGCCCTGGCTACCCTAGAGGAGATTGCTGAGGAGCACTCCCCTCAAGGTGCCGATCGTGCACCATCATAATAAGAGGAAAAGAAGAAGCGGTCCCAAAGGAGGAACAAGCGTCAAGTCCTGGTTATTGGGGACTTCATCCTGAGGGGCACAGAGGGTCCCATCTGCCGTCCTGATCCCTTGGGCCGAGAGGTCTGCTACCTCCCTGGAGGGCGAGTTCGGGACGTCACAAAGTGCATCAGAAAGATTGTTAGGCCCACAGATTACCATCCATTAGTGGTAGTCCACATGGGGACCAACGACGCTTCAAGAGGCTGGCCAGAGGACATCATTGAAGACTTCAAGGCTCTTGGAAGTCAGCTCAAGGCGACTGGAGCGCAGGTGGTGTTTTCTTCCATTCTACCGGTGAGTCAACGGGGAAGGCGACATGAGACATGTATCGCAGCCATAAACCAGTGCCTTCGGGGTTGGTGTTATGATGTGGGCTTCGGATTCTTTGATCACAGCCCGCATTTTTCTATGTGGAGCATGCTAGCAGAGGATGGACTTCACCTATTGACTAAAGGTAGGCGTTTCTTTTCTTCTAGGTTGGCTGATCTCGTGCAGTGGGCTTTAAACTAGCTTCACCAGGGGATTACCATCACCTGGGGCCTGCCAGGAGAGGAGAGGATGCTTTGCCGCTGAGCCAGGTAAGTGGGATGAGAGTAGGTGGTTGTATCTTGGGGGAAACACGTGGAGCAGGGCAGGTGGCAGTGGGTTGCCTCAAATGCCTGTATACAAATGCTCGCAGCATGGGAGGTAAGCAGGAGGAGCTGGCTCTCCTGGTGGCTGTGGAAGACCCAGATTTGGTTGGGCTCACGGAAACCTGGTGG